>WNWU01000046.1:2321266-2355022 GCA_012654045.1 Ptyas mucosa | reverse complement strand
GCTGGCTGGAGAATTCTGGGAGTCGAAGTCCACAAGTCTTAAAGCTGCCAAGTTTGGGAACCCCTGGGGTAAGGTATCCTCCACATGTGTGACTTATCCAAACTCATCAGTTCTGTTTAATTTTTGTTTTCCTATTGTAATTATAAACCACCAGAGTCGTTTTGGCCCTTAAATCAAATGAACAAATAACAGGGATGATCCCAGTTGTGGATCTCTACCCTGGAATTAACCAGGAGAAACTGTGGAGATCCCTATGGGAAGGTTGGCGGTTGGGCTTGGCAAGACAGAGTGATGACACAGTATCATCCACAAGAGCCACCAATGCCGTTTCTCCCACCCTCACCCCTGGTGTGGAAAAGCTGAATTATCTGGGTTCTTTTTTTTTTCCCAGCCAGGACCTTGGTATGAATCCTGATCGAAAACAACTCAGATAAACTGCTTCACTTAAGATCTTTTGCAGTTGTTTGAGACTGTGCAGATAGAAATGGTCTAATCCGGCGCGTTAAAGAGAGAGCACGCCATTTCCTCTTTCAAGGAGGCATTGGCTGAATTACGCCTCTCTTCCCCACCGCTTGGTCTGACCCAAGACGCGAGATTGCTTGTGAGCTGGTGTGCGAGTGTCATACAGGCGTGTGAGAGTGCAGCCAGTCGGTGGAGTCCCTCACACCCTCCTCTCATTCATCTTGAGGGCTTTCTCCATTCCATCTTGAATTTGCACATGGCAGAAGCCTTCACGCTCCATCACATGCATCCTTCACATCATGTATGCTAACCATTGATTGTGCAACCTGTCTTCCCACACCGTGTGTCTTTTCCGTGTGAATCATGTTGGGGGAGAGAAATGACAGAGCTGTCGGAGGACAAGGAAGTGCCATTTCAATTATACCTGCCTTTTTGACAGTCTCCAAAAAGGAAGCCTCTAAAATATATATATTTTTTGCAAAGATAAGAGTGGTGCGATGGCCTAGAGGTGGAGCTCTTGCCTCATCATCAGGAGGCTGTGAGTTCGATCCTAGGTAGAGGCAGATCTCTCTCTCTCTCTCTCTCTCTGGGCACGATGAGAATATATCTGCTGAACAAAGCTCCACATTGGCGACAGGAAAGGCATCCGGCCAGTAAACTCTCAGCTCCATTCAGTTGCCCAAACTCCACCCCGCAAGGGATTATGGGGTTGTTAAAAGAAGATGATAAGAATGGTTTCCCGCAAGATTATCCTTCGAGAGGGCAATCTTGGCACGGTATCTCCTTTGGACCAATTCTATATTGATCCCAGGGCCAAGGATGGGAAGCCATTGCAGATGTGGTCTAACCAACTTTTTTCTCTCTCTCTTCATGTAGCCCTGGCCAGTGGTGGAAGCCTGCCAATTACCAGCCTTGATGCCAGTGGTAACTTAATCTTGGGTACCACCGCAGGCACAACTGGAAGCCAGAGCATCGTGACCTCGCCGCTCTTCCTCAACCACGCGGGCCTGCCTTTGCTGAGTGCTGCCCCCGGAGGCGTGGGGCTGGTGTCAGCAGCTGCTGCCGTGGCTGCTTCTATGCCTAGCAAGTCCCCTACCCTGACTTCCTCCTCCTCCTCTTCCTCTTCCTCCTCCTCTTGTTCCTCATGCAGCTCCTCCAGTGACATGGCGCAGACAATGGGGCAAGTTGGACCCGGATCCACTGAACCGGATGCCAAGACGGAGTGAGGACTCAGGCGCATGCATCCACGCTGCCTTTTCTGACATGGCGGGGGTAGCCAGGAGTGGACGTACAAACCGACACATGAAACCAAAAAAAAAAAAAAACCCAAGCAAACCAAAACCACCAAAACCAAACATAGAAATGTCAGCAACAGCCAAACGAAAACAAAAAACAAAAAAAACCTACAACCAAAAAATAAGCAAACAAGCAAAGCAAAAAGGGGGGGGGGGGGGAGGAAGAAACCAAAAAACAAAAGTTCCCCAAACCTTTGGCATTCATTTGTTTTTCCCCTCTGCAAAAGGTGACAGTCGATGGTCTGTTTGATTTTTTTAATGATTTATCTTTTTTTTTTCATCTGCTCGTTTCCTGGACAGTATCAGAAGGGAAACCAATAAATGGGGATATTTTTTTTGTAAAAAAAAAAGAAAAAGAAAAAGAAAAAAATACTTTTAAAAGAACCTTTAAAAATCCTTAAGGGGAATACAGATCTCACACCAAAAATCACCAGTTCTAGCTTCACCCAAAGCTTTTTACAAACTTTTCTATCTTCAGTGTCTGGTCGAATGTCTTTCAAAATGCTTTTATTTATTCTTATTTATTCTTTCTCTTTTCCTTGAATCTGGAAAGGGTTGGGCAGGAAAAGAATGGATTGATTTAATTTCAGGATCTTCCTATAAATATTTTCTTTATTTTTTAAATGGTTAACAAATGTTTCTGCTTTTTTTGCTCTCTCTCTTTTTTTTTCTTCAATGAAACAAATAAGAAGCTTTATACAAATAGGGGGATTCTTATAAGAAATGAAGGCTAGGATTTTCAAAGGCAATAATGAAAATCAGACACCGGGTTCCCATTCTGGAAACTGGTTTCTTGATTGATGTCCTGCAATGAGTTATCTTTTAAAATTATTTCTGCTGCTTCTTGTTTGCAAAGAGGTTACTTGATTAATCAGCCCGGGGATAGGCTCCACCAAAGGAGTTGGTGATCACAAAATTCAGATTACTTGCCAGCTAAAATCTATATTGCCAGTAGTTCTCTGGGGCTTGAACCAAGAAGAAGGTGGGGAACCATTTTACAAAATTTCTTTGTTGAAGACTCTCCTCCTGAGATATGGATACACATTGCAAGCATTTAGTGCATCAAAACCCAGATATTTGCAATGCCTGTTTCTGTCTCTCTCAAAAAAACTCCCTTACTCCTACAATAAGGATGAAGGAGTTATATCCGGTTGGAATTACTTTATTACTATTAGCAGGGCTACTCAGAGGGTATATAACGTAAGTACTTTTTGCAGGACAAGAGGCATTATTGAAAGTCACAGTCTTCAAATTTTTAAGGATGGGCAGCACTAAATCTATGCTTTTTTTCTATCGGCTTGAACCTTTTCTTTGCCAGCTTTAATTTTCTATTGAGCTTAGCGGGGGGGGAAATTGTTTTTGATTGGTTTTGCCTGGGGTTAGTATCGGGTTATTTTTCTGAAAACGGGATGTGTGGTTTTTTATTTTTATTGTTATTATTATTTTTATAGCTGTGTTCTGAAAAAAAAATACTCATATTCCAGTGCCTGACAAAAACCAAAACAAAAAAAATGGGAATTTCAGCATTCTTTACATTTTTCAGAAAAAAAAACCAAAAATTGATAGACATCACTACAGAAAACACCAAAATGAAGACCACTGGGGAATATAAATAAAAGCAAAGACAGAAGAGGGATAAAAAAAAAAATCTTCTCAAGAAAGTGGGTATCACAGAGACTCGGAGGCGAGAGAAACTTTTAACCAAAAAGAACCAACCAAGCGAACAAAAAAAGCTAAAATGAATAACCACAAGAAACTTTTAAACGAAGAAGAAAGGATGGAAAAAAAATGTGTGGGAATAAAAGGGACATCTTTACTTTCTCTGGTTAAGACAAAATGGCTCAACCGTCTTTCTCTGTCCTGATTAAAAAAAAAATACCTCATGGAAAGTTGTGTTGAGAAGCCAAGATTTTATAAATGGCAAAGAGACAAATAAATAAGTAAAACCAAATCAACTGAAGTGGGAGGGCAAGATCAGAAGATCCTGTGACTTTCTCCCAGAAGTCTAGAAAGCTTTAAAAATGGCTTCTCAAAACACTGATTTGATTTTATTTTTTAAAGGTTTTTTTTGTACATTTCTTTTCTTGGTCTTTGGTTTCATTTTAAACTGGATGGTTTGGGATCTTTTTTTATGTATGTTGGGTGGGTTAATTGATGTTTTGGGGGCTCTTTGAATGTTTGTCGTTTATTTTCAAACTCCTGCGAACCAAAGTTTTGCTGTTGCAGAGAAGGAAGTTAGCCATGGCATACTGCGATCTGGTAGAAAACAAAAAACCAAACCAAAAGGACAGAGTTAAAAAAAAAAAGATAAACAAGCAAACAAAAAAAGTACTTTGAACCTTTCTTAAAGGACAGAAACAAAAAACCCTCAACCTCATTTTATCTCCTGCTTTTGCTGTGCTCTAACGTTCAGGTGGGTTTGAGATAACAAAAGAAAAAAAAAACTACTGTGAAACTTTCCAAAAACAGAAACCAATCAACAACAAAACAAAAAAAACCCAGGAAACACCTAGTTTAAAAGACTGACTTGAAAAAAAAGGAAAAGTTTTCATCCCATTCTGTGCGTGAGTGAGAGAGAAACGCCAAGTATTTATTCAGCCCTTTTAAGATTTTCAGTTATGGTATAATGGTGGACATCTGAGGGAAAAAAAAAACATTAGAGAGAAATATTTCTCTCTCTTTCTCTCCCTTTCTCTCTCTCTCTCTCTCTCTCTCTCTCTCTCTCTCTCGTGCTACTGAACGTGTTTCTAGGTGGAATGTAACTGTTTTAGTGATCTTTGTTATTTTCCTTTCATTTTTAGTTTTTTTTGGGGGGGTATCTATTTTTTTTTAATAGAGAAAATTCTATGTTCCGCTTTATCGCTTCTTACTGTATTAAGAAAAAAAGACAAAAAACAAACGCTAAAGGTTTGCAACAAAAAAAAGATAAAAAAGGGAAAAAAAGGAAACAAAAAACAAACAAAAAAATACCAAAAACCAAAATGTGTTTTTTTTTCTTTAAAAAAAAAAAGAATTGATTCTAGACCAAAAATGACCCTATCTCCATGCATGGAGCTGAGTGGTGGCTGAATGGCGTGGAGGGAAAACCCTCAAGATTTTTATAGGGCAAGTAAGGATGTTGGGAAGTAGGTTAGATTGCTGTCAACTTGGAGATGAGGAGGAGCAGCAGCTGTTTCAGAAAGATGAAAAAGGTTTGAAAAAGGGGGTGCCTGGTAATTGCTCCCTCTTTTGCCTTCAAAAAAACCAGCCAAAGGTTTGACCGGAGTGAGACAGAAGAAAATATATATACTCAAGCAGGTTGTAGATATGATGCCTCTTTTTAAAGGTTGGCTTTAGCTTTAGGAAAGGAAATAGGGGAGAGACGTCTAAACCACGGGGGACATCGCTCTCTCCCCCTTCCCTCCCAAATGGCTGATTATATAAGATGTGAAACATAAAAACTAATTTTGCTGTAGGGATGCTTGAGGTTGATGGATCCAGAGCAAAAAAAGGACCTGATCTTTAGTTTTAAATTGGCCGATGATTTTATTGATAGGTCAAAAGTCCATAACCAACTGTACCTCTCTAGTCCACATACTTCTTCAAGTGGCTGGTTTTTAAGGAAAAAAAGAAGAGGCTTAAAAAATAGCTGCATCTTTCTGTTCTGCTGAGCTCCCTCACTCCTAGGAGTTTTAGAACGAGGAAGGAAATAAAAGTAAAACCAAAGCTGTCAAACCAAATATTTGCTCACATGCCTCCGTGCCAGTGCCTGTCCCAGGGTTGGGTGGGGGGCACGAGGGAGGGAGACAGGCTAACCACCCCCCTCCCTCTCCTTACAGTGCCAAGACATCCACCACAAGGCTCTTTGGAGATAGCCCGCCATATACCTCATATACTTTAATGATAAACCAAATAGAAAAGCTTTATTAAGGGTGTGTGCCGTACAGGTCTGTTTGGGGCGGTGGGGGAAATCGGGCGCAGCATTCCTCTCAGCCCCACAGTGGGAAACCATCCGTAGGACAGCCCAGGTCCAAGGAAATCTGATCTATTAAGCTTCTAGGGTTCCGGGGGCGACGTTTTATCTGGAAAAAGGATGACGTGGTTAGGATGGAACCGTGACAAGGACTGAAGACTGCATCCACAAAGACATGAGAGAGAAGGAAAAAGAAAAAGAATAAAAAAAGACACACTAGGGGCTGGACATTGCTCTGCGTGGGCCTCGCTTCCCCGATGTAACTGGCACTTTGTACATCAGGGTTAAACTGGAGGATAGCTGGAATTCAGCTGTGATGCAAGAGCATTTTTTTGTATCGAAGAAAGTTGAAGCTGGGCTTTTGTTTCTCGTTGGGACACGAATCTCCCTTTAGAAACCTTGACTGGGACCATGTTCGGGTCTCATTGGAAGGTTCTCTGCCTTCCGTGAACTGGCTTCTCCAGGTTGTTCTCTTATCAACTCTGACCGGTGTTGAGGTTAATGTGAAAAAAAGAGAATCTCGTTTATATGCCCAGGAAAGTCGGTCAGTTTGATAGCGCCTAGAGGAGTGGATCAAATGGGCTGGCCTTTTGCATGAAGGATGCTGCACTAGAACCCAGTTTCTTGCCGACACCACCCCAACATGACTGGCCTGTTGCTGTAGCCGACCTGGGGACCAGTGGGAAAATCGTGTGATAACTTTGCCAAAGGTAGTTAGTTCCTAGTATTCATTTTTTTTTTTACATTTTTAATCTTCCGGGGTCTGATCCTGTCTTGTTAATTTATTTGTAACTGTGGGGCTTAGAAGTGACTTGAAAAAAAAAAAAGATGATGATGATGATGATGATGATGATGATGATGATGATAATGTAACAAATATTCTGAGTGCTTTTTTAATTTGTTCTTTCATTTGGTTCTGTCGTGGTTTTGTGTTTTTTTTTCCCTGTCTTTTTTTAAAATTAAAAACAAAAAAAAAAACAAAATAAAAATCTTGCAACCAAAGACGAGTTGAAAAGAAGTTGGGAATCTGTTACGGTGACTCATTCGTGGCACAGAGCTTGCAGACCACAGGAGGGAAGGAAAAAATGGTGGATCAGCAACCTGGCACCTGAAAACAGTGTTCTGTCCGCAGATACATCTTCACCAACCAGTTAGGCCCCAAAGGTATTATTGGAAGATAATGTGATCTACAGCCGATTGCTTTCTTTGCCTTCTAATATAAGGGTACAGGACAGGTAGTCCTTGACTTATAACCATGATTGAGACCGTTGCTAAGCAAGGTGATTGTTAAATAAGTTGTGCCCGATTTCACAACTTTTTTTTTTTTTGTGATGGTCATTAAGCAAATCATTTGAAGCACAGAGTCATTAAATGAATTTGGATGCCCCCACTGACCTTGCTTTTCAGAGCCTGGCTGTGAAATTCACACATGTCAATCATATACTCCCTGGATGTTGAAACTGTCATAAATCCACACCAGTTTCCAAGGGCCTGAATTTTGATCATGTGCCCTCAGGGATGCTGTAATGGTTGTAAGTACAAGGACTGGGCGTCTCTCTTCTTCAGTGCTGTCATAACTGAACAGTCGCTAAATGAATGGTTGTAAGTTGAGGACTACCTGCATATATTGTGATTTACCACTTCCATTACTGTGACGGATCTTTTCATGAGAACAATAGTGCTTATAACGTCTCTACATTCCAAATGTGGTCACTTATCCAAAACTGTTCTGGATCCCTATTCTAAAAGATCAAAAGTATTGGAGGGAGGAAAAGGCTGCCAATCTTATCTCCCATCATTGACTACGGATGTTCTCCGTTGCTATGCTGCTCTATCCAAATGTTCCCATTAAGCCATTCAGCAGCATTACCCCTAACCCTTTGCGTGACGTTTCTTTCCTTTTTTGCTGCAAAACCAACAGAGGATAGATAGTGGAGCTGAAGAGTGGAGGCTGACTTGGCACTCCCACATTGGAGAGAGAGGGCTCTTTGGCTAGTCCAGGTTCTTGCAACAGCTGTAGTGGGACAAGGGTGGACCTTAGCAAAGGGGCCCTCAGCATTTAGGAACTGTGGCTTTGTAAAAATGTCCAGAAAGAGAATTTTAGAAGGACAGCAGTTGGCAACAAAAGAAAACAGAGATAGAAATAACATTATTGTCTACATTCTTGGTTATTGTGCCAGATATTTCAGATTAGATCTGAAGGGAACGAGCTATGAAAATATGTTCTTTTATACATAAAAACAGACCTAATTATTTCTCTAAATCTCTACCAAATTCTGTACCCAGGTCGAATTTCCATTTTGGCATCTGATGCCGTGTTGGTGTATGACAAATTCAAAACTTGTTTAACAAGCATACAAACGCCACCGTACCATTTTAACTGTTCTGCAGGGCTCTCTAAACAGGTTTTGTAATTCACCATCTCACCCAGTTCTAAACTATTTGTCATAAATGACATATCCTGGTTTCTGGAAACCCAAATTGTGGTTGCTGGGTTTTATATGTTATATTGTAGACAGTTCCCATTAGCCATATAATTTGTTTAAAGAACCGAGAGTATTAAATCATCCAGTTTGGTGTAGTGGTCAAAGGCATCAGACTAGAAACCAGGAGACTGCGAGTTCTAGTCCTATTTTAGACAAATACCAGCTGGGTATGACCTTCAGCCAGTAGCCCTCTCTCAGCCCCAGGAAGGAGGCAATGGCTAACCAGGCCCAAAAAGATATTGTCAGGAAAACCAGTTGCCAAGAATCAATACTGACTCAAAGGTACTATATATATGTGTGCGAGGTAAAATCGTGTGCACGTTCACTACTTATGCCCTTATATTAACTGTTTTTTAAAACGTCCCTTATGTAAGCGTATAAGTGGATTCGTACAAAATTAAGGCAGAAATTTCTATATAGAGCGTAGACATTTTTTTCCTGTCTCTTGTTATAGGAAAGATTGTGCTGAACAATCATCTTTTCAATCCCACGTCTAACTCTAGCTGCAGTTTCAGTGGTTTCCAGGGCTCCATCTGACCTTTTGAGGACATAACAAAGGCTTTCGTATTATTCCTGACCTACCATCTTTTGGCCAGTTAGTGACTCGGCTAAATCTTTACATGGCAGTATTTTATAAGCTTTCTTTAAAAAGAAAGAAAGAAAAGTATCTTTTACAGTAAGCTCCAATTGTAGCATTGGCATTTGTAGTATGAATTACAGTCGTACCAAACGATTAGTCTGTGTTTAATTTTAAAAGTTTCTTCCTTAGATAGCTAGCCTTTTCCTTGTTTTTATTGCTTAGGTAGACATTAGCAATTCATTGTTTATCTATTAGTCAATTTCTCTTTCCTGCTGAGGGTTGGGGATTAATAACTGGCTTCTTTTAACTCCCCCCCCCCTTTATTGTGAAAAGGCAGTTTTTCATTATAAAACAAAGAGGAAAAAAAATAAAAGAAACAAGTAATTAAAGCTGCCATCTCCCCCTTTGTGGAGAACAGAAGCACTCTAATTAAGTGGTAAATCACCACTAATCCCTCAACAAACTGAACAGAAGAGCAATGAAACAGGAACAACCTGCAAGGGGGCAACTTAATTGCAGGGAACCTTTGCTGAACTGTGCTTGCAGATGAGTAAACATTAAAAAAAGGGATCTAAGTCTCTGTGGAACAGCATTACGAGGTAACATGAGAACGAGTTTAAATCCTGTACATCAGAGGTCCCCAACTCCTGGCCAATGGACCAGCACTGGTCTGCCGCATGCCAGAAACCAGGCTTTGCAAATGACCGAAGCCTCATCCACGGGATGCAGGCACACATGAAACCAGGCTCCCTCTGGTCCTCTGGAAAAACCTCTCTCCACAAAACTGATCCCTGGTACCCAAAAGGTTGGGGGCCGCTGCTGAATGTAGTAATTTTTTAATTCAACCTGCAACCGGCTGTAAAAGCAACCCAGGTCAGACATTTTCCCCAAGTTATGTCTGCACACAAGGCCTTTGGCGTTCAACTGCCTGGCTTCAAAAACAAAATTTACAGTTTGCTAACACGGTTTCCTATCATTTCTGCCAATTCACTTTCTTCTATTTCAATTTAGTAATACTCAGCAGAGTCTGGAAGTTCTAATTACCATGTTTTCCCGAAAATAAGACCCTGTCTTATATTTTTTTGATCCCTGAAATAAACGCTTGGCCTTATTGCCATGCGCTCCAAAGCCCAATTGGGCTTATTATCGGGAATGTCTTACTTTGGGGAAACCGGGTACCAGAAAGAACTACTGAACCCGACCAGATGGACAGTGATCAGGTCCCAAACTTTCATGCTGAGCTACACCTCTGATATTGCTTTAGTGGCTGCAGTCTGGTTGGGGGGTAATTTCAAACAAACAGTCCTAGCGGCTCATGGAGAACCTGTTACTATTTTGTGTTCTTATGCTCTGGAGGCAGATCGGATGTAAATTAGGGGTCCCCAACCCATGGTCCGCGGCCCAATGTCGGATCATGGCTCCTTGGGAACCGGGCCACACATGCAGTGGGCAAGCACGTGAGCGCACAAAGCTGCATTTGCGCAATCGACACCTGTGCAAAACCAGCGCCTCTCTTCCCCCTCTTGCCGCCAATGCCGGTCCGCAGAAGTAGAAAGGTTGGGGACTGCTGATTAAGTGCAGGCAATCATTATCTATTTCATCTTCTGCCCCACCACCAAATAAGACCTAGATGCATTTAGGATCTGCTTGAGATTGAGAACACGGAGACACACATTTTGGATCAGAATGCAAAGTGGAACAGATGATCAAGTGCACCATTCATCGTAAAAGCACTTGAAGAGAAAAATGGATTTTGGAGGGAAAGGAGTCAACACCGTCACACCCGGTGCATGTAATTTGCAAGTTATTCATAAATCCTCCACACCTGATGTGCTCTTTTCGCAGACGGTTCTCACCAACAGAGGATTAACGGATTGGGTTGTCTTTCAGGCTAAGGCGCTAGAGAAGCTGGCGAGGACCGTGGTAGACAAGCCTCCTTATCTGATCAGCCAACAAATTCTGAGCCTGCTGTAACATAGCAGCTGCATATCTTGCTGTTAGTGTTTTTCTACAGGCTGGCTTGAGAATGAGGTGGGAAATAGGGTGTGTGATAGACAAATTCTTCAGTGAAACGATCTACAACCATGGGAGGAATGCATGGGAAATTTCATTCTACTGGCTTGTGAAGCATATAATGAGAGCCTAGAAATAAGGTTGCTATGTCTGAAATTGATGTTTCCTGTGGTTTCTGAAGTGCTATGCTGGCTTGCTAATGGAGATTTGTAACTGGAATGTGTGTATTTAGCAGCAGAGTCACAGTAGTGTGATGGTGTGGTAGACCGCAGTGTTAGGAGGACAAGTTGGAGCATGCATCACGTATATCAGGAATGAGTGAAACAGTTAACACACTGATAAGACAATGCGTGTGTAGATCCAACTTCTGTTCCACTGCTATTTTAATACTACATAATCTTTGCAGTAACAAATGTCGGTCTCCACCTATAGTCACCTGATCCAAAAATCACAAAATGCTTGCATCGTTAATATTTATACAGAAGTGAGAATCTTTTTTCAAAAAAATATCAACAACAAAGGATTGACGATTCCTACTCCTCAAGAAAGAACAAAAATATAAATGGATGGATTGGATCAAAAGAAAGAAGATGTTAATAGCTAAGCTGCAAAGTTTCAATAAGACTCCGTGGAAGTTTTCTCACCAACTCAATTGGAAGTAGCCCCAAGATTGGGGTCAAAAAAGTCAGAATGGTGGCCAAATCCCAAAACTATCAAGTGGTAGGGGAATGAACTTAGTATATAGCCGCCCAGAGTCATTTTGAAACAAGATGGATGGCAAATAAACTTAAGAAGTATATTAATATATCCTAGTTGATTGGTAAGTAACAACTGCTAAGTATCTCTTTCTCTGCCTTAGAAGATCTGCAATTAGTATTTCTCATGGTGTTTCTTCACCAAGTCAGTTCTTCAGATTTCCCTTTCCAATCTTTCCTTCTCTAAACAGTCCCTTTGCTCACTTTCCTTCCATCTTCTTTTTTGAGAGACAGCTTTTTTTCTCCCTTCATCTTCTCTTTCACCCATCATTTTTCTTTCCTCTGTTGGAAGAAATCTCCTTCTGGGTTCAGTTCCAAGTGAGGAAAAAGATATGGAAACATGGAGACTGCTTGGAAAGATGGTTTAGTGATGGACAGGATCACATGGTTTTAGTTCCTGAAACAGAAAAGGGCTGAGATGCTGAGAGTCCCTGGGTTTTATACCCTCTCTGGCTTTGAACTTCCTGGGGCACAGGAAGAGTATCCTGATTGGTTGCTGTCAGAGACCATAGCTAGCCTTGCTGGCTGATGTAATCTCTCCAGGTGCCATGTGGGGAGTTTCTATTGTTAGGTGGATCCTATTGTGTTGCAGATGATGACCCATTGACAAAGGGGGGGGGGCAGTGGTGGGATTCAAATAATTTAACCACCAGTTCTCTGCCCTAATGTCCATCTGGGTTCAGTTCCAAGTGGGGAGAAAGACACTGGAAACTACTTGATGGTGGACCAGTGGTGTGGCTTGGTGGGCCTGGCAGGGGAAGGATACTGCAAAATCTCCATTCCCACCCCACTCTGGGGCCAGCCAGAGGTGATATTTGCCGGTTCTCCAAACTGCTCAAAATTTCCGCTACGGGTTCTCCAGAACCTGTAAGAATCCGCTAAATTTCACCCCTGGACCACATGGTTTCGAGGTCCTGGGCAAAAAAGCACATGGGTGAGAGAGGAAGAGATTTATACTCTCTGTTGGGTTTGAATTTGACCTTGTATCCTGATTGGTTGTCAGACTCTCATGGGGCCATGCAGGGGTAACTTTGTAGGTTGTCTTTTGAGTCCCAGGCTTGGTTGAGCCTTGCTGGGTGATGCAATCTCCCCAGGTGCCACATGGTGAGTTCTATTGCTAGATGGGTAGAGGGCTAATCCTATCTTTGTTGGATCTTGGGTGAGGGCATTTGCTTATGAATAGACCTAGCTATCTCTTTATCTCTTCAGTGCCGACATCTGCTGTGGGCTATTGAAACATGTTTCTCCATTTCTCATCCAAGGAGGCATCATATTTTACCTTTTTAATATTTCCTAGAATATTTCATTCTTCTAGGAGAGGGGTGGGTGCTAACTTCCTACAACAGAATCAATCTTCCTTCCTTTTCCTCCAAGTTCAGAACTGCAGCTGGAGAACATAAGGGGGAAACATCTGCCCAAAGGTCTTCTTTATGGAATTTATCTTCTTTCGTCCAAGTCAGTATTTCTTTCTCAGGGCTTGGCAACTTGAAGACGGGCAGACTTCAACTCCCAGAATTCCCCAGGCAGCACAGCACAGATGTAGCGATTCATTGGTTCCTAATTGAAGATCTGTTTAACTTGTACATATCTTAATCTTGTATATTTGATGTCATACAGTATGCCCTATTTTAACTGTGATGCTTCTGAGACGAATAAATAAGTTCGTAATTCATAATAAAACATTATAATAAAAGTATTGCTTAAAAGCATTGTAAGCCGCCCTGAGTCTCCGGAGAAGGGCGGCATATAAATCAAACAAACAAACAAACAAACAAATAAATAAATAAATAAATTATTGTTTGACGCATGAAGGCGTCAAAGGTCTGGGGGGAATTTTTGAGGCGAGATAAATTTGAAATGATGAAATAAAAATAAAAATAAAATTTTATATAAATCATGATATAGATATATATATTGCGCTCAATCGTTCCTCCCATCGCTGAGGCAACCATTAGCTTCTTCACACTCGCCCAGTACTTTGGTTCAGTCCAACTGCCACTCTCGTTCCCCCTTTTTACGCCCCACTCCCCCCGCCTGCTCACGTTGGTACAGCCCAGCCGGCCGGTTCCCTCGCTTTTCCTTTTCGCCCCGCCCACCTTTCTCAAGGGGAAAGGGAGCCGCCTGGCTCGAGCCTCGCCGCGACGTCATTGTGACGTCTCCCTATGCGAATCTCGACGGCTTCGGGCAAGGGCTCGCGCGCCACGCACCAAGGGGGCCGCCGATTGGCCGGAGGTTGAGTAAGCCGCCTCCGGATTGGCTGCGCCCTGTAATCCAATAGAGAGACGGTTTGCTCGACCAGGAGGGTGAGCGAGAAGGTTGGGCTGTGGGGGACAGAAGGGAGGAAAAAAAGGTGAGGGGAGGGGGACTGGGGGAGAGCGCCCCTAGTGCAGGGGGGAGCTAAGGGGGAGGGAGACAAGAGGGGAGGCTGGAGCCCTCCCCACCCTTTATGGGGGGGGGGGGAGAGCGGCGGAGCAGACGGGCCTCCACCCCCCCTCCCGCCGGGGTGGGGGAAGGGAGCCCGGAGCGCGCAACGTGAGAGGATGTGAGAGATAAAGGAGGGGGGGTAGGTATTTTCCCCTCCCAACTTGCAATGCTGTGAAAAAAAAAAAAAAAAAAAAAAAAAAAAAAAAAAAAAAGGGGGGGGGCTAGGGGCGGGCGCTGGTGTCGTAGAGGGTGTGTTTTGGGGGGTGGGGTGGGGGGGCTACAGGCCCCAGGACGGGTGCGATTGGGGGGGTGGGGGTGTTGCATCTGAAGATGTGGCTGCCAGATCTGCCAGAAATGAGGCAACCTCCATTGTATGGGATCTGGGGGGACGGGGGTGGGGTGGGGGGTTGCTCTTCGTTGCAGAGGAAGCAAGGAGGTTTGTCTGAGAAAGTGAGGGTGAATGGGGGACGCCTGAGGTAGGCCTTCTGCTTCATCCTTGTAGCTGAAGAATTAAAGGCTTGAAGGAGGAGTGGGGCTCCTTTCCTTCTGAAGGGCGGGTGGCTGAAAAGCTGGGACCTGAGGTGGATGAAATGATCTGCAATCTCTGCTGTCTTCTTTGTAGTCTTTTAAAACTCCCAAGTCTTTCAGAAAGGATCTTCCGCTTCGAAACGAGGTGCATGTTGCTGACAGAAGCCAGACTGGATGAGTTTCTAAGGCCTAAAGTCCTTGAATTTAGGCCTGGAAGGTATGTGAGAGAAAACTAGATGAAACTTTATTGGCTAAACCACATTGGAGCACTGGGCATGCTGTCTGGGCATTGTTCTTTAAAAGGACAGAGAGAAGTTGAAGTGGACTGCCAGAGAATTGCTATTAAAGTTGATAAGGATCTGGAAACCAACATTGCAAAGAATTGGATTGGTTTAGTTTGAAGAAAATACTACATACAGTAAGGGGAGATGAGATAGTGGCGAACAATTAAAGGATGCAGTGTCCAAGAAAACAAGAATAGGAGAAAGACCAAGGGGTTGAAATTAGATTCTGGCTGAATATTATATATAATTTCTGTGTTGAAAGAAATCTTTATAAAAGTTAGTCTACTCTAGAGCAGTGCTAGGTCCTCCTTGTTAGCAGCTGTCAAATGAGGACTCCCACTTGCCTGAGATGATTTAATAACTTTCTCTTCAGCTTATGATTTCCTGAGGCTCGAGAAAATAAAGGCAGAAGAATTGTGGCCCATTTAAATGGAGCTATTTAAATTCATTTGCCAATTTAGAAATTTCCTTTTGCAGCTTTTTGCAATCCCATGAGTTTTTATCATCCTGAATAATTTAGTATAATCCTGAAATCGGATTGGCATTCAGATTGATTTTTACTTGGTGCCATAAATATTTATTTTTTACTGTTTTACTTGCTTTATGCTTCATGATGTACATTGCCCTGAGTTACTTATTGAGATGGGCGGCTGTAGAAATCAAATAAATATTGTGGGAGAATCCCAAACTAAGGAACAATATGTTTAATGAGAGAGAGACAGTGTCAGTCTCAGTAGATAATATGGGAGAAGGCAGATAAATTATCTGAACAGGAATCAAGTAATGTTCTCTTTTCTTAATTGCATGGTTACTTTCTGAAAGTCCTTGTTGTTACAAAGAAGTGGCATCTTTAATATTTAATTTTTCATATCCGGAAGCAAGAATGAATAGAAGTAATCCTTCAAACCTAATAAGATAAATCAAACAACCCTTTCAAATAAACCAGATGATAATTAACATTTTCTCCTTTAACCAACTTGCAGCCTGTAGTTGATTGATGAAAACTAGAATTCCATACACCCTTATTTGACAGTAATCTCCAGTGGGACAGTCCACGTTGGATGTTGCTGCTTGCTATTTTTGTTTTACAACTCAAATTTCTTGCTGCGGAATTTGCCAATGAGCTTTTGACTGTTTCATGATAGGTATAATGTAGGAGACAGATGTTACTCGTTCAAAAAAAAAGGTTATTAATTGAACAAGAAAGGTTTATTTTTTTGTTTAAAAAGGATAGATTCCTTTATCACAGCACTTTGCAATTCTGTCTGAAAAGAATGCTTCTGAGTAGCTTCCTGCCACCCATGGATTTGAAAGTGCTTGCATTACAAATGGCCCTTTTAAAAGTCTGAGGGTGCTTTTAAAATAACTTAAGTGTTTGTTCTCATCAATCAAGCAGATGTTCCAAGCACAGTCTCAACCAATCAGCTCCCTAATTTTTTCCCCTCTCTCTTTCTCTTCCCAGTACACTGGGAGCCATCTTTCGTGATGGCCGAATCAGCGGAAGAAACTCTGTTGTATGTAGAGCACCGCTATGTCTGCTCAGAGTGCAGCCAGCAGTTTAGTTCCTTAGAGGATGCTTTGGTGCATCAGCAGAGCCACATGTGCTCCCAGGAGCATCAGTATGAAGTAGTCGGGCTGGCAGAAGCTGGGTTGATGGCAAGTGGCGAGGCTGGTCTCTATCAAGCAGTGACTGTGCAGGAAAGCCAGTACCAATGTTTGGAGTGTGGACAGATTCTCATGTCTCCAAGTCAGTTGCTTGAACATCAGGAGATGCACTTGAAGATGGTTACTCATGAACCAGAACCTTTGGTCAAACCTCTGAGTTCCAGTCAAATCCACTACGAGTGTATAGAATGCAAAGCCCTGTTTACCAGTCAGGATGTGTGGCTTGCCCACCGTCAGAGCCACCGCAAGCCACCAGAACCAGCAGCAGCTGCTGCTGCTCCTCCTCCTCCTCCTCCTCCTCCACCACCACCACCACCACCACCACCTCCTCCTCAGAGTCAGGCCCTTGTAAACCTGGAACATTCCTACCGGAAGCCAGAGGAAGGAGGGGATTCCTGTGGAACAGTGCAGTTATTGCTCTACGAGTGTGGTGAGTGTTTCCAGCTGTTCCAGTCAACCACAGACTTCCTAGAGCATCAGGCCTCACATCAAGTGATACAGCCAACCCCAGGGACACAAATTAGGGAGTTGCCTGCTTCTTGCCCTGCAGAGACAAAAGAGTTATTGCCGCCAAATTTAATGGGTATACAAAATGGTGCTGTACCGGCAGAAATCCAGACTAGCGTCACAGCCACGGATCACAGTTACGAACTTAAAAACAACCCCGTGGAGCAGCCATCCCGTAAAACGAAGCAGGCCGTTAAGGAGTGTTTGTGCACCGAGTGTGACCAGCTGTTTCCATCAGCCCATAAGCTGCAGCTGCACATGAGGAGTCACCGGCAGGGTGCCTTCAAATGCCCACTTTGTAGCAAGGTGCTGCCATCTCCAGCTGCTCTCGAGAAACATCGGGAGGAGCACAGTGGCGAGTCGCGCTTCCTCTGTGTGGAATGCGGCTTGGGCTTTGGCACCGAGGCAGTGCTGCTGTCCCATCGGCGCACCCATTCGTCAAACCCCCTCTACCGCTGCACCTGTGGCAAGACGTTCATCAACATGACCAAGTTTCTCTATCATCGGCGTTCCCACAGCGCCAATTCAGCACAGATCTACGAATTGCCTTCCTCTCCTCCTGAGGACCAGCCCCTTGAGGAAGAGCCCCCGGAAACCACAGAGCAACCGGAAGAAAAGCAAGAAATCGTTCCTCTGGCCCTCATTTGTTCTGTGGGCACCTCCGTGGAGGGTGGCGCCCAGGAGAAAAAGTCTGTTGAATTTCAGTGCCAGATGTGTAGCAAGACCTTTCCCAAGCAGACCCAGCTGTCGCGCCATCAGCGCTTTGCCCACAAGATGGAGCGCCGCCATAAATGCTTGACGTGTGACAAGATGTTCAAGAAGAAGTCTCATATGCGCAACCATCTCTTGACGCATACTGGGGAAAGGCCGTACCACTGCAAGGAGTGTGGCAAAAGTTTCAATTCCCCGGCCAATTTGCAGCGCCACCGTTTGACGCACACGGGTGAGCGTCCCTATCGCTGTGACATCTGCCAAAAATGCTTCACGCAGTCATCCACACTGCAGCAGCACCTCCTGGTTCATAGTCGCCACTATCCTTACAAATGCCAGGAGTGCGGCAGTGTCTTCCACCGGCCTTACCGCCTGCTTATGCACCGCTATCACCACACCGGAGAATATCCCTACAAGTGCCAGACCTGTGGCCGTTCTTTCTTGCTTCGCCGTCTGCTGGAGGTTCACCAGTTGAGTCACACTGGCCAACAGCCACATCGCTGCACCTCCGGCTGTGGGGCTGCCTTTGTCACAGCCGAACAGCTGAAGGAACACAAGTGTGGCAAGATGAGTCGCCACTTTGAGTGTTCCGTGTGCGGCAAGAAGGTTGGCTCAACGGTGCAGCTGAGAGCCCACGAACGGCTGCATGGGGACATCCAGATCCCTGAAGGGATTGAGGAGGAGCTGCCGGTGCTGGAGCCACCCCCACCCCGTCCCCGCCGTCCCGCCTGCCCGAAGGCCTTTGAGTGCAGCGACTGCAAGAAATTGTTCAGCACAGAGACGTCCCTGCAGGTTCACCGCCGCATCCATACTGGGGAGCGTCCCTACCCTTGCCCGGATTGCGGGAAGGCCTTCCGGCAGTCCACTCACCTCAAGGATCATCGGCGCTTGCACACCGGGGAGAAGCCCTTTAAATGTGAAGAATGTGGGAAGGCCTTTACGATCGCGGTGCGGTTGGCCGAGCACAAGCGCATCCACACAGGAGAACGCCCCTACCATTGCGATGCTTGCGGGAAGGCCTACCGCTCCTTCTCCAACCTCTGGAAGCATCGCAAAATGCACCAGCAGCAGCGGCTGCAGCATGAGCAGGAAGTCATGGCCGAGGCCGTTGCTGCTGCCGCCGCCGCAGCGGCAGCTGCGACGGCAACATCCTCGGCCTCGGTGGTCTCGAGCGAACCCGTCTATGGCAATACGGTGACCATTATGGAAACCATCCCTGTGGTGGAGACCATCGAGATCTACCCAACGGATGGAGGTGTTCACTTTGAGAATATCCAGGTGGAAAATGTCCAGATTGGGGGCGTTTGAGTCAGGCTGGGGGGAGTGAAGAGGAGCAGCTGGTTTCTTGAGGTGGACTGGGAGCTGCTGCTCTTTGGCTCCCCCTTCGCAGGCTCTGGTGTTTGCCGAAACGACTCCTCCTCTCCGCCTTCTCTCTGTACTTCTGCTGCTCTCTGCATTCCTGGAATGTGATCGCATCTTTTATTTTTCCCCCCGTTCTGCAAATGAGTCGGGTGTCGCTTTGTCCCACCCAACTACCCACTCAGATAGCCATACTGATGGCTGGGCACTCCATGCCATTCTGTGGTCTGATGCTTCCTTCCCTTCTGGTACTGGGCCGTTTTTTCCCCTCTCAGCAGAATGAAACAATTTCTCTTCTGACTTGGGCGACCTTTGGCCCTTACAATGCCCATGGCAACCTTCTCTACAGTCGAATCCTTCTAATGCTATTTTATTTTGTGTGTATGGGGGGTGTTGTTGTTGTTGTTGATGATCCCCTTGCTTGGGATTGAGCTGGGTTGTAAATACCTCTTGAGTCTGCTCTGTTCATTATCGGATTCACTCCCTGTTTGCTGTTGGTTTCCTGCTCTAAGATATCCTTCATGATCCATGATACGAATTATTATAATTATTTTGTTTCTTGCTAACTGGGCTCATTCCCATGGCTGTGGGAGCATTTTGTTATTTCATATTAAAATAAAATAGAAATGAAAGCACTTGTGATTTTTTTTGCCCCCCAATTGAGCACTATATAGTTTTTTTTTCTGGTTTGGGAAGGAGAAGATCCCAGTGTGAGTAAAATGTGGTAGTGAAGAATGAATAAGGTTCAATATAAAAAGAAACTACCAACCGTTGAGTTAATTTGGTAATCATTTATGTTAACTGATCACCGAAATTTTCCCAGACATATATATTTATCTGATTAGTTAATTGATGAGAAATGCTTCATTAAATAGGAAAGTGTGCCTGATTAACTGATTATTTTAAATGCATAGCATTTTGAAAAGCACGTTCCTCCACCTTACCCTCGAAAGATAGCGCCTGTCATAACATTTATTTAAACAGGAGGAAATTCTTGGTTGAGATTAATCAAATAAAAGGTTTCCAGCTGCAGAAATTTCATCCAGCCCTAATTATGTTTTTTAAAGTAAAACAATAAACAGAAACTGTTATTAACTTTAGGAAGGAAATAATACATTCAATATTACCTTTTCAGAGTTCAAGATAACACTGAAATGTGTCACAAAAGTTTGAATGAAACAATCTATGCCCCCCCCCCCCTGTATAATCGGCTCAAATGTTAATTAGCCAAAAAGACTTGGCTTTAACGGGAAGTAAAGAGGTGTGGCAAATGTAAAGGATCTGTCTAGTTATTGTGAAGGTTGTTTTTTTCCCCCAAGACTGGCAAAAACTGTTGCTGTTCGGAATGCACCTTGAAGGGCCCGCCCTCATTTGGGGAGGAGGGCAATTTGGCATAACGTCCACTAGGTGGGTCTGTAGACCAGAATTCTCTCCTTGAATTTTACTAAGAAATGGTTTGGCTCAGCATTCTGCTTTCAATGTTAGTCAACCCAGAGTTAGTCAGCCCAGTGGCCCAGAGGAGATCAGAAGCAGGACAGGCATTGCCTGGTGTCTTTTCCCAACGGCACGAACTTTGAATGGGGGAATTTCATTTGAAATATAATTACCGTTCGTGCTATTTTGTTGTCCCACTGGAAATTCCAACACCATAGCCATTCCTAAAGAAAACTTAAAAGATAGGGGCCCTGATTGAAATAGGTTACAGAAATAAAGTTTAAATTAGAAACACCCAGTCATACTTTTAAGATGAAATGGATCCCGAGAGGCTAAATAAAAGTCCGAAATAGGCAATACAGCCAGAAACCCGTTTCCTTTACAACCCAATATTTTCGGGAGAATTGCTCTAGGTCCGTGATGGCGAGTCTATGGCACGTGTGCAGAGCCCTCTGTGAGGACGCATGCTGTCGCCAGCTGCTCCTCCAGTTTCTGACATGCACATGTGTGCCAGCCAGTTGGTCTTTGTGCATGCTGGAGTGCCGGAAACCCAAAGACCAGCTGGCTGGTGCACATGCGCACCAGCCACCTGGTCTTTGGGTTTTCGGTGTTCTGGCACATGCGCACACACGTTCCAGTTTGGGCACTCGGTGCCGAAAAGCTTCGCCATCACAGCTCTAAGTTGCAAAGCAGTTTTGGTTACTGTCAGTTAAATCCTGGCTCCAAATTGTTTCTCCCTTTCTCAGATTTTCCCGCCCTCTTCTAATCTAGCTTTCCAGTTTTATCATTCCTCCTGCGTGTCACTACTGAAGCAAACGAATCCCAGCTGCAATTCCTTTAACAGAATTAACAGTTGGAGGGGACCTTGGAGGTCTTCTAGTCCAACCCCCTGCTCAGGCAGGAAACCCTATATCATTTCATACTAATGGTTGTCCAATCTCTTCTTGAAAACCTCTAGGGTTGGAGCACCTACAACTTCTGGAAGCAAGTCATTCTACCGATGGTTCTGACTGTCAGGAAGTTTCTCTTTAGTTTTAGGTTGCTTCTCTCCTTGATTAGTTTCCATCCGTTGCTTCTTGTCCCGCCTTCAGGTGCTTTGGAGAAGAGGTTGCCCCCCTCTTCTTTGGGGCAGCCCCTCGGATATTGGAAGATTGCTATGTGGCTTTTGGCTTTTGTTTTTCCTCTTCTACCCCTTCCGGTTTCCACACACAAGATGAGTGAATGTAAGTGGGAGGAGAAGGACCTCTGAATCTTGCATGGCAAGAAAGCTTCATGCCATGGGATGCCCTAAGGTGGAAATCTTAGCAGTTAACCAGTTCCTCTTCAGTGGTTTGGCTGGCTAAGGAGCTGGCCATGGTGCTGAGGGCACCAGACAGAAAAGCACAGTCTGGTAAATATGGATCGGATCAAATAACATTTGCCTTTGGATTTTCATATAACAAGTATTCCATTCTCCCAGGGTGGCAGAGCAATTCTTGTGCTTTTATTTTATTTTAGTGATGATACACTTTCGGTTTTGTCACAACCCGCTGGAAGGTTTCTGTTCTGGTAATTCTTCTCATTCCTGCTGTTTGCTCCCTAAGCTTATACTTCTATACATTTCCACTTGTCTGTGAATCTTCCACTTCAGTGGAACGCATTAACATTTTTTTTGAAGGAATGCCTTGGAGCAGATGTTACTGAGCTTGGAAGGAAGGACTATGTTCTCCAATATGTAGAAGCTTTTTTTTTCTTCAAAAAGGGTTGTGCACAGATTGTACATATGTTTCATGAAGACACACATGAAGGCTGGTGTATGCATGCCTAGACCATGCTTGAATCTGAAAGGATGCTGGAGCAGTTTATACACAATCACTGAGTACTATAGAATAGAATAGAATCCTTTATTGGCCAAGTGTGATTGGACACACAAGGAATTCATCTTAGGTGTATATGCTCTCAGTGTACATAAGGAGAATAAAATACAGTCATCAAGAATAAAAAGATACAACACTTAGTGATAGTCAAGGTTATTAATAAGCTATCAAATCGTACTAGGAAACAAAAACAATATAATTGAAAGATACAAGCAACATGGTTATACCATGTTTCCCCGAAAATAAGACCCTGTCTTATATTTTTTTGAACCCTGAAATAAGTGCTTGGCCTTATTTGCCATGCGCTCAAAAGCCTGACTGGGTTTATTATCAGGGGATGTCTTGGGAAACAGGGTAGTAATAAGTGGGAAGAGATAGACACTAGTAAAGAAGAGAAGAATAATAGTAATACGGTTTTAATAAATTATTTGACAGTGTTGTGGGAATTAGTTCTTAAGCAGAGTAAAGGCATTTGGGGAAAATGCTTAGCGCATTGTAAGCTGCCCTGAGGCTCCGGAGAAGGGCGGCATATAAATCAAAGTAAAAAAAAAAATTGTCCTTGTGTCTGGTTGTTTTGGTGTACAGTGCCCTATAGCATCTTTTTGAGGGTAGAAGTTGAAACAATTTATGTACAGGAGGTGAGGCCCTCTTTTTGACTTGTGCAGTATACAGGTCCTCAGTGGAAGGCAGGTTGGTAGCCATTGTTTTTTCTGCAGTTCTAATTATCCGTTGAAGTCTGCGTCTATCTTGTTTGGTTGCAGAGCCAAACCAGACGGTTATGGAGGTGCAGATGACAGATTCAATCATTCCTCTGTAGAACTGGATCAGCAGCTCCTTGGGCAGTTTGAGCTTTCCGAGTTGGCACCAAAAGAACATGCTTTTTTGAGCTTTTTTGATGTTAGGTATCCATTTTAAATCTTGAGATATGATAGAACCTAGAAACTTGAAGGACTCTATTGTTGATACTGTATTGCCTAGTATTGTAAGAGGTGGTAGTATAGGAGGGTTTCTCCTAAAACCCACCACCATTTCTACAGTTTTGAGTGTATTTAGTTCAAGATTGTTCTGGTTGCACCACGCAGATTCATCGTTGTCTTGAATGAGACCAATCACTGTTGTATCATCTGCAAACGTCAGTATTTTAACAGAGGGATCTTTTGAGATGCAGTCATTGGTGTATAGAGAGAAGAGAGGTGGAGAGAGCACACAACCCTGGGGGGCTCCTGTGCTAATTGTGCAAGTATCTGGTGTGATTTTACATAATAGTAACATAATAAGTATAATAACAATGAACCCTGAAGACATGGTTTTCTCAGTGGGCCTTAGATCAGATGAAATGGCTTGTACGGTTGTGTTTGTTGCTGCCATGGAGGGTGGGTGGGGTTTTCTGAGGTCTTTATACTGTTCATTTGTAATGCTGTATGCTGCCTAGAATCACCATGAGGGTGACTATTAAATACATAAATAATACAGCAATGCTGTGTATCCTAATATTGAGATAGACATCACCCCAAAGAAGGCTCTCTTTGCTGGATGATAGATGAGTTTACGAAAGAAACAGACATGCAGTGGTCCTTGCTGCTCTCTGAGCTTGGTTGTTTTCTTGCAGAAGTTTCATTACCCAACTAGGTAACATCATCAGTGCTACGCAGGCTTTAGAAACAGACATTGAAGCAAAGTTTTCCATGAATATGTTCAGGGCCTGGGAGAGAACTTTCTTCCTTTCATTTCAAGGAAGGTAGCAGCTCTTACACACTTGTTCAACCTTGCCAGCCAAGGGTTAAAGAAGTTAATTTTTTTAAAAAATGTATTCCAGAGACGCTTTAAGTCCTTAAGGCTGTGAAAGACTTTAGATGGAAGACTGAACTGTTGTGAAAAAGGTGACTTACAGTCTGGCAGAATGCAGGTGTTCCATATTTGAAAAGTTGGCTTCACCAAATTTGCCAGCTCTCAAGAGGCTTTGAATACGTTTTGTACTAAATAGAAGGCTGGACAATATGGTTCCATTTCGTCTTGGTTCAACGCATTGTCTAAAAGCTAAATTATGCTGAAAATTGAAGATACTTCATTTTAATAATGATTAAATTGGTTTTTTTTTATTGAAAAAGTTTTACCAATACAAATTTTTCCCCCTTTTTCCCCCCCTCCCTAACCCCACATTATAAGATACATATAAAAACAATATATAATTCCATCCCATCCCCACCCTAACCCTCCCCCTCCTCCCTCTTCCCTCCCCCCCCTGACTTCCATTATATGCAATATTAGTATTCCCAAACAATATATATGTTATTCAATCTTCCATATCTTTTTTTCTATATTTACTAACATACTAACATAATCATCTCAGCTAAAAGCGATATAATATTTTCTAGTCTGATACTTATTCTGTACATACTCAATCCATAATTTCCATTCCTGTATATACTTCTCATGCGTCTGGTCTTTTAAAAAAGCTGAAACCTTTGCCATTTCTGCAAATCCAGCCATCTTCTGGGTCCATTGGTCAACAGTCGGTAAAACATCACTCTTCCAATGTTGGGCAATCAACAACCTAGCTGCTGTCACCATATACAAAATCAGTTTAGTTTCACCCAGTGTAAAGTCTTTAACTATACCCAGTAGAAAAAATTGCGGAGAAAATTGTATTTTTTTCTTTAAAACATTTTGCATAACCCACCAGATTTTTATCCAAAAAGCCCTCACTTTCCTGCAAGTCCACCAGATGTGATAATATGTAGCATCTAAACAATCGCATCTCCAACATTTTGGCTGCACATTAGGGTACATGCAAGACAATTTCTTGGGGTCTAAGATTAAATTGGTTTTTAAATAGAGTTTTTTCCCCTCTACTTATATTTAGAATGAGATTTCCTTTTCGTATAGTTCGTTGTTTTCTTTTTAAAAATCTGTTTGTTTAAAGATCTGTTTGTTCTCCGAGGACTTTGCATTTTTCTTTTAATGCGTTAGATTTCTTTTTGACTGTGTGTATATTAATTACACCCTCACACACAGACCGTACATGATATTTCTCTTTTGATCACATAATTGAGAACATGAGAGGAATGGGTTCTTAGATGTTTGGTCCACCTGTGATTTATAAACATCCAGCTGAAGTACTCTTTATTCTTCAAAATGAGGCAATATGGTTGGTAACTTAGAAAAATCATGGAATCTAGCCGTGGAGAGACTGTGGAGAGAATCCAATTCAGTGGTTTTCAACCTTGGCCACTTGGACATATGTGGATTTCAACTCCCAGAATTCCCCAGCGAGTAATGGCGTTTATGACTCTTTTTCACATGTCATAAGTCACTTTTTTCCAATGCCATTGTAACTTCCAATGGTCACTAAATGACTGTAAGTCGAGGACTATCTGTACACAATAACCACGATCCACAACAGCTGCAGCGATTCGCTTAACAACCATGGCAAAAAAAAAAAAGGTCGTAAAATTGGGTGCAATGCAACAACTGCTCCTGCTCAGGCAGGAAGACCCTATACCAGGGGTCAGCAACCCACGGCTCGAGCCGCATGTGGCTCTTTCATCCCTCTGCTGCGGCTCCGTCGCTGGTCAGCGCCACAATTTTGAGAGGAGCTTCCGGGTGGGGTGGGGCGAATTCTTTATTGGCCAAGTGTGATTGGACACACAAGGAATTTGTCTTGGTGCCTATGCTCTCGGAGTATATGAAAGAAAAGATACATTCGTCAAGAATCATAAGGTACAACACTTAATGATAGTCATAGGGAAACAGTCAATATAAAAACTTAAGGCACAAGCAACAAGGTAACAGTCATACAGTCATAGGTGGGAGGAGATGGTTGATGGGAATGATGAGAAGATTAATAGTAATGCAGACTTAGTAACTAGTTTGACAGTGTTGAGGGAATTATTTATTTAGCAGAGTGATGGCGTTCGGGGAAAAACTGTTCTTGTGTCTAGTTTTTTTTTTTTTTTAGATTTATATGCCGCCCTTCTCCGGAGACTCAGGGCGGCTTACAATGCGCTAAACAATAGCCTTCATACTTTTGTATATTTATACAAAGTCAGCTTATTGCCCCCACAAACCGGGTCCTAGTTGCTCTTCTCTGCACTTTTTCCAAATGTGCAGTATTTGGAAAGAGTGCAAAATATGCACTTTCCCCCAATATTGCATATTGGGGGGAAAATATGCAAACATTCCAAATATGCAAACAGAGGAGGCTGGAAAGGCAGAGAGAGAGAGAAAAAAAAAGTTTGCAAAGGGAGAGGCAGAAGGGAGGATGGCCGAAAGGAGAAGCAGGAAAAATAGTGTGGGGGAGCCTTATTTCCTCCTTTTTCCATCGCAAAAGCAAATTGGGAGAAGGCAGGGATAAAATACGACCGTTTGGAGCACGATGACTTGGGGTTTCTATATAATATCGGCATTAATAGCTGTTGAAAGACTTACAGTGAAGTGATACCTCTGGTCTTTTAATGCGGTATCCCCAGGTGGCGTCTGCTTGCACATGTCAGAGATGTTGTACAACATGGATTTCAACCTTTCTGCAACTGGCTTTAATTACCCAGATCAATGAAAGGCAGAATTCTAATACGACATACTCTTTTTTTCTCTCTCTCTCTCTCTCTCCTTTTCTTTTGCAGGCAAGTTGGCTTTCCTGTCGTTCTTTCTGTTTAGGGCAAGAATAGGCCCAGATGGTAGCTATGCTGGATGGCACTTGGAGAGAGGCTGAGGGGGCTGCAAAAGGAAAATTGAGGATGTCTCTACTTTTAGGATTTACACTTCAGTTTTCATGTACTTCCTGCCTCTATAGAATAGGAAACTGCCACTAAGTTAGAGCAAGCCCCAACTGGGGAATTCTGGGAGTTGAAGTCCACAAATCTTAAAAGTTGCCAAGTTTAGAGACACCTACTCTACACTTCTACTTAACTGAACTAGAACTCCCAAAATTGTGTGTGCGCCTGGCGTAACAAAACTGCATAAACGCAGCATAGAAGATACAACCCAGTTTCCTCAGCCTGACATCCCAAGGTGTGTTGACTTATGGGTACAGGTAGTCCTTGATTTACAACCACCATTGCGCCCCAAATTTCCGTTGCTAAGCGAGACATTTTATGACTTTTCTTGCCACATTTGTTAAATGAATCACTTCAGTTGTTAATTTAATAACACGGTTGTGAAATGAACCCGGCTTCCCCCGTTGACTTCGCTTGTCAGAAGGTCGCAATGACTCTGGGACGCTGCAACCGTCATAAATACGAGTCAGTTGCCAAGCGCCTGAATTTTGATCACGTGACCATGAGGATGCTGCATAAGTGGTCGTAACTAGAAAACAGTCATACGTCACTTTTTTTCAGTGCCGTTGTAACTCCGAACGTCACTAAACGAACTGTTGTAAGTGGAGGACTACCTGTAATTGCAATCCAGGCACTTCGCAACTGGCATGTAGAGTTTCTGGGGTCCTGTCATCACCCTTTGTGACCTCAGCCAGCTTTGTACAAGCAATGGGGGAAGTTGGATCCGCTTAATGACCATGTGATTCATTTAACAATCGCAATGATTCACTTAACCGTGACAAAAAAAGGATGCAAAATCGGGCATCCTTGCTCGGTGACAGAAATTCTGGCCCCCAATTGTGGTCGTAAGTTGAGGATTACCTGCACACTAACAGAAATTGCCTGTATATCTGAAGGCATGATTATACCGACTAAGGTTGATATATTTTTTTTTAAATCTCCCAGCCTTCTGCCTTCGCGCCACCTATTAAATTAACGATGCTAATGAAATGGCACAGGATAACTGCTCCAGCTGTAAACCACTTGATGGTAAATACGTACAGATTTTAATCAGGATGGGTATGGTGCTTACCTCTTCTGTGGAAGGATGCTATTTTGCACTCTATGAAAAGGTACGATTTAAAGATTAAAAAGTAAAACTCTGTCCCTGATGGACCACTCAGGTGGTCAGAAGGGCTATATAGACCCTGGAATTTAATTAGATGTAAAACTCGTGGGAAGACACACCGAGTTAGTTAAATGAAAAAGGCTCACACTGTAACCCTAGGTAACAATCCACAGTTTTTCCTCCCTTCCACTTTAGCCATTGTTAAAGAGCCTTATTTAGGACCAAATATTCATGACCACACATATATTTACATATATGAACATCAGGCAGCCCGCACCATATGACAGGTTTCATTCTATTTAAGACTCGTCAGATACAAGTAAGCAAGATGTTGATGATACTGATATTTAAAACCTCTCTCGGGGATTAAATTTCTGCACATTTATTAATTTAGATCAGTGTTTCTCAACCTCAGCAACTTGAAGGTGTGTGAACTTCAACTCCCAGAATTCCCCAGCCAGCAGACTGCTTTAAGGAATTCTGAGAGCTGAAGCCCACACATGCTGGCTAAGGAATTCTGGGAGATAAGTCCGCCATCTTAAAAGTTGCCAAGTTTGAAAAACACCAGTATATGCAGCCCACCTACCCTTAAACCAGGGGTGTCAAACTCCATTTCATTGAGGGCCGCATCAATATTGGCCGGGGTGTGGCGTGGCCAGCTCGATATCACTTGTGTTGGGGGCGCCTGTGGTGGCCCGAGTACTATGCCAGCAAAAACGGGCTCCCGAGCTCCGTTTCGGCTGTGACGGCCTCCTGCAACCCTCTGCCAGTGAAAACGGCACTTGGGAGAGCCCCAAATCCGGGCCCCGGGCCTTGAGTTTGACACGCCTGCCTTAAGCTCTCGGTTTTGTTTTTTTTTAAATTTGATTTATATGCTGCCCTTCTCCGGAGGCTCAGGGCGACTTACAATGCACTAAGCAATAACCTTCATACTTTTGTATATTTTATACAAAGTCAGCTTATTGCCCCCACAAACCGAGTCCTCAATTTACCTACCTTAGAAAGGATGGAAGGCTGAGTCAACCTTGAGCCTGGTGGGATTCAAACTTGCAGTAATTGCAGGCAGCTGGTATTAATAACAGTGTGCTTTAGTCCACTGTACTACCAAGGCTCAAGGCCCATTGTCAGAATGATATACATCATTCTGACAATGGGCATATACTTAAGAACTTACAAAAGTGCAATTAAATCATTGCATATCTTAACTCTTGTATTCTATTAGTCTTATAATTCCCTCACAAAAATACAGCAAACTGGCAGTTTTTTTACTCCTCTGTAATTATCTGCCCATCTGCCAATAATTTTTTCTCTAGGGTCAGACTACCCTACACTACAATATAGTTTTTTTGTCACTTGCTTGTCTGAAGTGTCTCTAAATCTGTCAGTTTGCTGCTGGAATAAAAATGTAATTCCTGAAAGCTCAGTTTAGCTCTGAGTGTCTCAGCCAAACATTTTAAATGTCCCAACTGGTTCGCCTAGTTTTTTTCTCTCTTAGAAACGCTGCTATTGCGTCAATTCAATTGTTGTGGTGTTCCTTGATGCTCTCTGAGCTTGGTGGTTTTCCTGCGGACGTTTCATTACCAAACTCGGTAACATCATCGGAACCGATTATGTCATTTAGTTTGGTTATGAAATGTCTGCAGGAAAACCACCAAGCTCGGAGAGCACCAAGGACCCCACAGTTCAACCCTAAGCTACAATTCAGCTTCAAATTCAATTCATTCGTCACCTACCCATCCAGCAACCTGGCTAATTAAATCTCAGAAGCCATGTTTTGCTAACATTTGAACCAACCTATTTCCTTACCTGCTCCTCTAGTGGCAGGCAAAAGCCTTGGAACAAGAGGAGGATTTTCAAATTACTTCGAGCCATGCTATTTGTTCTATTAGTCATTTGTTTGAATAGTGCACTTATGATTAAACATTCCATCTTTTCGACAAGGACCGCTCTGGGGGTCCCCCGATTTATTTATTTACCCTTTATCTCGAGGCTCCTAGGCGCCAGAGCCGAAGCATAACTTTATGCAATAGAAATAATAACACTTATGCTTGGCACCAACAAGTGTAAAGCAGACAACTCTCAAAGGCCTCCTGGACAGCCGTTTTTAGCAGCCTTTGAGGCCGTGTGAGGCAGGGAAGGAGAGGGAGGCTGTTGCAAAGAAAGGGAAAAGGGGGTGCCTGTTTTGGAGAATCAAGATCAAGTGAATAGAATCAAAATCACTTGAAAAGATCACGTGAAATATTAATACCATTTTATAATGCCTTGGTAAGACCACACTTGGAAAATCGCATCCAGCTTCAGTTGCCACAATATAAAAAAGATGTTGAGACTCTAGAAAGAGTGCAGAGAAGAGCAACAAAGATGTTTAGGGGACTGGAGGCTAAAACATATTGTAGGAATTGGATATGCCTAGTTTAATGAAAAGAAGGACTAGGGGAGACATGATAGCAGCCTTCCAATATCTCAGGGGCTGCCACAAAGAAGAGGGGGTCAACCTGTTCTCCAGAGCACCTGAAGGCAGGACAAGAAGCAACGGGTGGAAACTAATCAAGGAGAGAAGCAACCTAGAACTAAAGAGAAATTTCCTGATAGTCTGAACAATTAATCAGTGGAATGGACTTGCCTCCATGGGTGCTCCATCACTGGAGGCTTTTAAGAAGAGGCTGGGCGACCATTTGCCTGAAATGGTCTAGGGTTCCCTGCCTGAGCAAGGGATTGGACTAGAAGACCTCCAAGGTCCCTTCCAATTCTGTTGTTCTGTATTTTATTTCTTGTGGGTGGATTATCAGCAGGGCATTCAGGATTTGCTGAGGCTGCGTGGGCAGCATCTCTTCCAGCCCAGACAGTTTGATAGATAGCATCTTGAGTTTCTCTGAACTGGTGGATGACCTCTCTCCCAGTTGCTTCACACAGAGATTAAGGAGGAAAAAAGAAGAAGAAGAAGCGAGCTCTGGAACACCCCATAAAGCAATGCCTGAGGGACAGACATCTTTCCTCCGGTAATTCCTGCTTGGGTTGGTCCACAAAGGAAGCAGCAGAACTGCCGTAACTCAGCACCATGTCCTCTCAGTGTTCAAAATTGGCTCAGAAGGATGCAGTGAAGGACAGCCTCAAAGCCCACTGGAGGATCCAGTAGTACAGAGATGGCCACGTTCCTTCTAAGTCCCATCAAAGACCATCCACGAGGCCAGTGGAGTTACAGAGCTTAGAACTGGTCCAGAAACCTGCTCACGGTAGGTCCAGATAGTCTGCTTCTCTTGTTTTAATTATCACTCTACCACATTTCCCACCCACCCCCTAATATTCCCCAGAAAGGAGACATTAGATATAGCATGGTAGCAGAGGTGGGCTGCTGGGGGTTCGCGAGAACCTCTAGCTAAGATTCTGTGCAGTTTGGAGAACCTCCAAATACCACTCCTGGCTGGCCCCGCCCACCCCACCCCTCCCCTTCCAGGAGTCCCCACGCAGCCTGTTTTGGATGCAGGTAAGTGCAGGGCACGCACGGAGGCTCGGGGAGAGTGAAAAACAGGTCAACCAGAGCCTGGGGAGGGCGGTTTTGCCCACCTGGAGGCTCGAGGAAAAAATCCAGAGCCCGGGGAGGGCAAAAACGCCCCCCCCGCCACCGTGGTGCAGGAGGCCGACTAGGCCACGCCCACCCAGCAACTGGGCAGAGAACCCCTTGCTAAACTTTTTGAAGCCTATCCCTAGATGGTAGCTAACCTGGAAAAGCAGATTAGGATGGGCCTTCAGGATGGTATAGACCAGGGCTCTCCAAACTTGGCAACCTGAAGACTTGTGGACTTCAACTCCCAGAATTCCCCCGGCTGTATGTTGGCAGGGGAATTCTGCAAACCGAAGCCCACAAGTTGCTAAGTTTGGAGATCCCTGGCCAGTGATGGGATTCAAGTAATTTAACAACTGGTTCTCTGTCCTAATGATCTCTTCCAACAACCAGTTTGCCAAACTGCTCAGAAAGTTAACAACTGGTTCTCCCGAAGTGGTGCGAACTGGCTGAATCCTACCACTGCCATTGGCCTAGACCCATCCCTTTAACAAGCCAGGAAAGACAGGGGGTCATGTCCACCAATGGCTGATCTTAGATCACAAAGGGTAACAATCGAACGGCCCATAGATCGCAGCCCCTGGCTCTTAAGTGATTTTACAGGTTTTATAACTTGCCCGGCTCAAAATCCCCTGGGTGGATGGCAAACAGGTTAAAATTGTAAAAGCGTCTCTAGATATAAACCCACACAATTAAAAACCACGGTCAAAGTTGGCTAGATTTCCTCTTTTAACTCCCATAATATATAGTTAGACTGCGCACGATGCGATTGGTGGTTGAGGGGTAACCAGATCACTCTCATTATGATTAGCCAAGTAGTAATTTATAAAGCAGGCACACAGAAAGCCTAAGCAGAGTCCTGCTGTGATCAGGGCCCAAAGCCACCGAACCTAATGTGTTTTTTTTCCCCTAATAGTACATTTAGAGGCCTTGGAGCATAAAGTGATGGAGCAGGCTATTTGCCAGCCCCCAGGAGACATTCAATTGCATACTTCATTTGGACCACTGACTTAGCAAAACCGGTGTAAACCTAGCAACCAAAAAAGACTTCATACTGAATCTGAATTATTTCCCCTTTGGGTTTCGATTCTCCCAGGTCAGGGGTGTCAAACTCAAGGCCTGGGGGCTGGATTTGGCCCACAGGGTGCTTAGATCCAGAAACAAAGATGGAGTTCTGTTTTTGCTGGCAGAGGGTTGCAGGAGGCTATCACAGCCGAAAAGCTCGGGAGCCCATTTTTGCTGGCAGAGCGCTTGGGGTCACCAAAGGTGCCCCCGACACGAGTGAGGCCACATCAGCCATGGCCCCCCAAGGTCAAACACAATGCTGATGCAGCCTTCAATGAAATCGAGTTTGGCACCCCTGTACCATGTATTCAGCAGGCCTTGGAAGAAGGTATTGTCTCTTGACTTATATTGCACGCAACCAGGGTCACCATAACACTGCTTATGAAGAACCAGGATTCTGGTTTTTTTTTCCAGCTAGGGCCCTTCTCGTCCCCTGAAGTAAGACAGATTCTCGCTACACACTCTTTTCAAGAGTCTGCAGTAGGATTTTATTTAGGGGGGCTGGATGGCGTTCACGGTTTCTGCAGGTTTTCAGATGCGGGGTCTGGGAGAGAGGCCTTCTCGTAATTACTGTTCTGTATTGTAACCTGCCTTGGATCTATGGAGTAGGCGAGTATGATATAGAAACCATGGTAGACAATACATAACAAATAGATACTCTGGCTACAGATGTCCATTCTCAAACATCTTAAAGTAGAGAAGACGGATGGGGTTAGAATGAGAGATGCAAGTAAAAAATTAGGTACAGTATTTTGCAGCCACAGCAACTTTAAAATATGTGGACTTTAACTCCCAGAATTCCCCCAGCCAGCTGTGCTGGCTGGGGGAATTCTGGAAGTTGAAGTCCACCCATCTTAAAGCTGGGAGTTCTGGGAGTTGAAGTCCACCCATCTTAAAGCTGGGAGTTCTGGGAGTTGAAGTCCACCCATCTTAAA
>WNWU01000046.1:2303594-2314651 GCA_012654045.1 Ptyas mucosa | reverse complement strand
GAAGAGGAGGAGAAAGAGAGGGAAGAGGAGGAGGAAGCAGGAAGAAGAGGAAGGGGAGAAGGAGGAAGAGAGGGAAGAGGAGGAGGAGAAAGAGGGAGGGGAAGAGGACGAGGAAGAGAGGGAAGAGGAGGAGGAGGACAAGAAGGAGAAGAGGAGGAGCAGGAGGAGAAGATAGAAGAAAGCTGATTGGTGGTTTGCCCTCCTCATCCTCCCGCAGGTTCTCCATTCCGGGATGAGATCACCCTGGCTATTCTGCAGCTACAGGAAAACAACCGACTGGAAATCCTGAAGCGCAAATGGTGGGAAGGAAGCAAATGCCCCAAAGAGGAAGATCACCGGGCCAAAGGTCAGAGATTAACCAATAGTAGAAAACATTAACATTCGTTAAGGGAGTCTCTCCCATTTTTCGACTTTTTTTTTTGTTGCCACAGTTGTTAAGTGAATCATTGGCGTTTGTTAAATTGGGAACACGGGGGGGTGGGGGTGTTAAGTGAATTTGGATTCCCCGTTGACTTTGCTCGTCAGAAGGTCACAAAAGCGAATCACGTGATGATCTTGAAACTCTGCAACCGTCATAAATACGATCCGGTTGCCAAGCACCTGAATTTTGATCATGTGACCCTGGGGATGCTGCAACGATTGTAAGTGTAAAAAAACGGTCATAAGTCACTTTTTTGTCAGTGCTGTTGTAACTTTGAGTGGTCACTAAATGAACTGTTCGTAAACCAAGGACTACCTCTATTTCCCGGGAGAGTTTGCTTTGCGATCCCAGGTGTAATTTTGCAACAGCGGCCTCTTGTGGCCATACAGTAGATTGCAGGCCGGAAAAGCTTGAACTGCCCAGAGGCGCCTTATCGTACCAAAGTTGCCATGGCAGCTTTGAATGGTCACTAAAACAAACGGTTGTAAGTCGAGGACCACCTGTGCTTCCTTCCTGGAGGGGCATAAACATCCATGCTCAGAGGTCATCTATCCTTGCCTAACAACTTGTATCATTTCACACGTGCTCCTTTACTCCAGGGTTGGGTATGGAGAACATTGGAGGAATATTTGTGGTGTTGATCTGTGGACTCATCATTGCCGTCTTTGTGGCTGTCATGGAATTTGTGTGGGCCACGCGGCGCTCGGCGGAGCACGAAGAGGTGAGTGAAACTGGGGACGGTGGCAGCAAGAGGGGAGAGAATGGAGGGAAGCCAAGGCTAGGAAAACGAAGGAAGCCTTACAGATCTCTTACAGATTAACAGAGTTGGAAGGGACCTTGTAGATCAGTGATGGCTAACCTTTTTGCCATCGCGTGCCAAAAGTGCGGGTGATCTCTCAAATGATGTAGGTATGAGGACCGGTTGTAAGTACCATTTGTCCAGCATTGTCGTTAAGATTGAACAGTCACCGAATGGGTGGATATTAAGTGAGGACCACCTGTATTTCGTTGTACAGGTAGTGCTCAGTTTACAACAGCAATTGGGACCGGAATTGCTGTCATTAATGTGCCACTACATGATAATACTGCTCAGTGACAGAAGTTCGGCAATCCAAATTGCTGTTGTTAAACAAGAACAGTGGTGGGTTGCCCCTGGTTTGGACTGGTTCGCAGCCCCGGATGTCATCATCAGCGATCTGAGCATGTGCAGAAGCTTCTGCGCATGCGCAGAAGCAAGGCGTGCAATCCCGTTGAGAACCGGTAGTAAAGGTAAGTAGAACCCACCCCTGAACAAGAGGTCATTAAGCAACGATCTCCAGCGCTTCCGATTTCCTGATGGCTTCCCCAATGACTTTGCTTCTGGGAAGCTGACAAGGCAATTGTGGTCACGTGACTACGGCTTGCTGCAACATAATCATGAGCCGGGCGCCGAGTGTCCACATGACAGTCACCTGACTATGGCTGCGAACTGGTTGTAACTACACACTCTCAGCCCTGTTGTAAGTTTGAACCATCTTCCAGAACTCCAAGCCCGCACATATTCAATCTATAGGACAGGTGTGTCAAACTCGATTTCATTGAGGGCCTCATTAGGGTTGTGTTTGGCCCCGGGGGGCCAGGGTGGGCGTGGCCAGTTCGACATCACTCGTGTTGGCGCCTGTGGTGGTCCGAGCGCTTTGCCAGAGAAAATGGGCTCCCGAGCTCCGTTTTCAGCTGTGACAGCCTCCTGCAACCCTCTGCCAGTGAAAACGGAGCTCGGGAGGGCCACCTGCAGCCCTCCCGAGCTCTGTTTTCACTGGCCGTGGCACCGCAGGCCGGTCCTTCGGTGTTTCCAAGGTGGCCCTGCAGGCCAGATCTAAGCATCCCATGGGTTGGATCCGGCCCCCGGGCCTTGAGTTTGACACCCCTGGTATAGGATCTCCTGCTGGATCAGGGGATTGGATTAGATGACCTCCAAGGTCCCTTCCAACTCTGCTATTCTGACTGTTCTTCTTTTTCAACCTCCTGCAGATCTCGGTTTGTCAAGAGATGCTGAGGGAGCTACGTCACGCGGTTTCTTGCCGCAAGCCGACTCGCTCCCGACGGCGACGGCGTCACTACCCCATCCGCGGGGGCCTTTCGCTGCGATCTGTCCGGGAGATGCGCCTCAGCAACGGCAAACTCTATTCGGGGACTTTAGTGACAGAGCCAGGCCCTCAGCGCCTGCTGGAAGACCCCCCCAGGCCTTGTACCCACGTCCGCATTTGCCACGAGTGCCGGCGCATCCAGACTCTTCGGGGAGCTCCCCCACCGCCCCGGGGGCCCCCGCCGCCTGAAGAAGGCACTCCACGGAGGGGAGCCCCCCGCGAACTCAATGAGCAGGAGTGACCGCTCTCTGCCCTAGCTTTGGGCCCCCTCCTTGTTGACCTTGCCTTCGCTCGCCGGTGGAGGTGCCATCAGTTAAGAGATGTACGCTATGCGTATGCCCTGAATGAGGGACCCAAAACTGGGAGGATCCACCCAGCCCCACACAGGGACCCTTGCCCTTGGGGGCTGCGGAGGTTTGCAGCTCTCCTTCCAAGTGGCCTGGAGAAAGAAACCCACCTACTCGTTCCAAAATACAGGGGAGGGGGGGTTCCCCCTTTTTTTGTGTCACCCTCCTTCTATGAGAACGAGGTACTCATGCCTGGTCCGTTCCTCCTTCTCCCCCTTGCTGTCTGCCCCCCTCCCAAATTTCACCCTTGGGTGGGTGGTTCCATGGTCCCTGTCTGGGCCACGACAAGAAAAGAGCAAAGCCGTGTTGTGGGAAGGAGAAGAGATCCTGAAACTTGCCTACTTTTCAAGAAGAGTTTTCTCCTCTAGATCGTCCTCCATGTTTTCTGGAAACTCTGGCCTCCCTCCAGCTCATCCCAGCCCCTCCACCTTCTCTCAAGACAGCTTTGTGCTGGACGCCCCCACCCCCAGTCCCCGTTCCGTCAACCTCTGGAGGATGTGCTCAACAGCTGTACTGGAGGTCAAAAGAACCTGTGGCTCAGGAACGCTGTGGGGTATGACCCTCCAGTTATGGGGAGGGGGGGAGAGGGGGAGGTAGGGTTCCCACTCCTGAAATCACCTACCCCACCAGAAAGCACACGTAGCTCCAAGTCACTCCCAAGCTCAGCTGAGTACGGTTTGTGGGGTTGTGTGGACAAAAGAAGCATCCGGACATTAAGGTTAAGCTTGGAATCCGCTCAGATTGTCTTTGGAGAAGTCAGGGGACCCAGTGGGTTCCACACGCAGAGATCCAGAACCAAGAACGTGAAGGAGCAGTTGAAAGAAAAGAGCAGAGGTGACCGACAAACCAACTTTGGAAGGGGGAAAATTAACAACACGGGATGTTTCCTTCCCCCAAAAGGGGGGGGGGAAGATAATTGAGTCTGTGGAGCTGCGTCCTCACAATTATCTTGTCTGTCTTTTTTTAATTTTTGTTTCATTCTTTTTTTTTTTCCCTTTTGGGATAAATTTCTATAGAAGCCAAAACAAAAACAAAAACAAAAAAAAAAATCTGGAGACTTTAGTGACATCCCCAAAAGACAAAATAAATGTGAAAATACTTGGTTCTTTTAAGTGAGTGAATGGGAGAGGAGGTTTTTATTTTTATGGTGTTTGTGAGAGTTCCCTACGCTTGTGGTGCAGTCACAGGTGTGTATACACACACACACACACACAAACACACATATGTGGGGCAAGAGAGTGATCACTGCATAATTCGCTTTTTTTCCCCTCCCTAAGTCTACAAGAATTCATGAAAGGGGTGGAAAGAATGAACTAAAGTTGAGAAAACTTTATGGGGGTGGATGGATCTGTTTTTAAAAAATATCCCAATGTGTTGGGATATTTTTATGTCCCAGGCAGGACAAGAAGCAACGGGTGGAAACTGATCAAGGAGAGAAGCAACCTGGAATTAAGGAGAAATTTCCCGAGCGTTAGAACAACTAACCAGTGGAACAACCTGCCTCCAGAAGTTGTGAATGCTCCATCACTGGAGATTTTAAAGAAGAGATTGGAGAACCATTTGTCTGAAATGGTCTAGGGCAATGATGGCGAATCTTTTTGGCACCAAGTGCCCAAACCGCAACGTTGCATGCATGCGCGCGCCGGCCAGATCAGTGTTGGGTTTCAAAAATGTTTACTACTGGTTCTTTGGGTTAGTGGGCGTGGCATGGCTTGGTGGGCGTGGCAGGGGAAGGTTACTGCAAAATCCCCATTTCCTCCCGATCATCTGGGACTCGGGAGGCAGAGAATAGATGGGGGAGGGGCCAGTCAGACGTCGTATTTGCCGGTTCGCCGAACTACACAAAATTTCTGCTACCGGTTCTCCAGAACTGGTCAGAACCTGCTGAAACCGACCTCTGGACCAGATGGTCTTTGGGTTTCCGGCACGCACATGTCCGCTGGCCAGCTGGTGTTCATGGGCGCTGGAGGATCGGAACACGGCCCAAAATGGGTTTAAAAACAGGCTGTTTTCGGGCCATTTTCAGGCTGTTTTTCAGGCCATTTTTTGAGCCGTTTTTTGGGCATTTTCGGGCCAAAACCAACCTGAAAACAGCCCAAAAGATGGCCTGGAAAACGGCCCAAAAAGGCATGATTTTTTGCCTTTTTTCCAGGCCATTTTTCAGGCCATTTTCCAATGCTCCAGCACCCGTGAAAACCAGCTGGCCAGCATGCATGTGCGTGCTGGAAATCAAGAGCTGGTGACGGCGTGCGTGCTCACACAGAGGGCTCTGCGTGCCAGAGGTTCGCCATCACGGGTATAGGGTGCTTGAGCAGGGGGTTGGACTGGAAGATCTCCAAGGTCCCTTCCAATTCTGTTATTCTGTTCAAAAATACATGCTCTCCCTCATGAGGGAAACAAATATTGTGCTGTTACTGAAAATCTGCATGGATTCAGAATCCCATAAGGTGAAATGATAACTTCCCTTCCGGCTTTGGTTCCTCAGGGTAGAAGGAATAATAATTAAAATGAAAAGAAATGGATGTACATTAATATAGGAACATAATTACATTTGAGGCCTAGTTTTTCCCGCCTTTAGGGAGACAGGATAAGGAAGGCCGTCCTCAGGCGGCTGATCTCAAGTTAATAAAAAAACAGTAGATGCTCAAATTAGGTTAATATTCTACTGTATATTTACAATGTGCCAGTGAGGGTGACTCCTTGAATATTCTTCCTTGAGCCACAACACTGGTTATTTGCAGCTCAGGGTTAAACTGTGGGATCCTTGAGTTAGGTGGTTTTCTTGCAGACGTTTCATTACCAAACTAGGTAACGCCATCAGTGCTGGGGAGGCGAGTTTGCAGACTGGGGGAGGTGGTGGTAAAGGAAGAGGTGGAGAAGGACTGTAGGGTCCTAGCTGCTCTTTTGACCTTGGTGGTTTTCTTGCAGACGTTTCATTACCAAACTATGTAACGTCATCAGTGCTGGGGAGTAGAGTTTGTAAAGTGGGGTGGGAGGAGGAGGAAGAGGAGAAGGATTGGGGGGTCCTTAATGCTCTTTGACCTTGGTTGATTTTCTTGCAGATGTCACATCACCAAGCTAAGTAACATCATCAGTGCTGGTAACGAAACATCTGCAAGAAAACCACCAAGCTCAATGAGCACCAAGGACCCCACAGAAAAGAGCACCTCAATGATTAACTGAGGGCTCAATGGACAAGATCAAAAATAAATTAACCTTTTCAAAAAAAAAACGCTAGTATCCCGTATAATGAACATCAGTCCCATCATGGAACATGGAAGGAGCCTAGGATCTGAAGGTATCACCCCCAGCTTCATGTCCTCCAAAGTAGAGAAGACTAATTTGATGTACTGTCGGAAGTTAGGTTTCCTGCCTAAGCAGGGGGTTGGACTAGAAGACCTCCAAGGTCCCTTCCAACTATTCTATTCTATTCTATTCTATTCTATTCTATTCTATTCTATTCTATTCTATTCTATTCTATTCTATTCTATTCTATTCTATTCTATTCCATTCCATTCCATTCCATTCCATTCCATTCCATTCCATTCCATCCCATCCCATCCCATCCCATCCCATCCCATCCCATCCCATCCCATCCCATCCCATCCCATCCTGATTTTTCTCAGCATCCTGTCTCCCATGATTGCTAAAATCCAGGTTTCTTTGTTGTGACCGTGTCCACCAGCGTTCTTCACTGCAGCAGCTGTTCCTCAAATCCAAACCGATGCTGCAGAGACACTGAGGAGAACTTCCGACCACAACTGAACCCAACGTTTCCGCTGCTAAGTGAGACTTTTATTGAGCGAATTTTGCCACACTTTTACGACCTTTCTTGCCCCAGTTGTTAAGTGAATCACTGCAGTTCTTAAAAGTTAGCCGTTAAGTGAATCTGGCTTCCGCGTTGACTTTGCTTGTCAGAAGGTCGCAAAAGGGGATCACATGACTTGGGACTGTCGTAAATATGAGTCTATTGCCAAGCATCTGAATTTTGATCACTTTGAATGCTGCAAACGTTGTAAGTGTGAAAAACGGTCACAAGTGGGGTTTTTTTTCAGTGCCGTTGTAACTCCGAAAGATCGCTAAATGAAGTCGAGGACTACCTGTATTTCCCTTGCCCCCCCAAAATCCCATTTTATGGAGGCTGACTGGGATTTTGAATCCGTGTGAATATGGGGCGGCAAAGAGAAGTGTGGAATTTGAGCAGTGTTTGGTGAGTGCCTGGAAGTCGCTTTCCTGGATTCTTCCAGAATAAACCCAGTTAAAAGCTTGTGTGAAAAGCCCACCACTGATCAGATTCGCAGTCATTTTTTTCCAATCCTGGAATGCAGTGTTCCTCAACCTCAGGAACTTGAAGACGTGTGGACTTCAGTTCCCACAATTCCCCAGCCAGCCCTGAATTCTGGGAATTGAAGTCCACACATCTTCGAGTAGCTAGGGTTGAGAAACATGGTTGTAATGCCCCTAGCACAGTAGTGGGTTTCAAATTTTTTTACTACCGGTTCTGTGGGTGTGGCTTGGTGGGCGTGGCATGGCTTGGTGGGCATGGCAGGGGAAGGATACTGCAAAATCCCCATTCCCTCCCCACTCCAGGGGAAGGTTACTGCAAAATCCCCATTTCTTCCCGATCAGCTGGGACTCGGGAGGCAGCGAATAGATGGGGGCAGGGCCAGTCAGAGGTGGTATTTACCGGTTCTCCGAACTACTAAAATTTTTGCTACCGGTTCTCCAGAACTGGACAGAACCTGCTGAAACTCACCTCTGGTGCGCACACACGGGAGTGTGAGAAACAGGAAGAGCAGGTCACCTGGTCTTCCGATTACTGCCACGCATGCACCCGTGAAGACCAGCTGGTCGGTGCGCATGGGTGTGCCAGAAACTGGAAGCTCAACTTCTCAGTACGCCAGGGAGTTGCTTTTCTGGTTTCCGCCGCTCCTGCCTGCGCAAAGACCAGCTTGCCGGTGCACATGTGCGCGTTGGAACCCAGAAGAGCAACGGGCGATGGCTGGTGTGCCCAGAGCGATAACTCTGCCTGCCACTTCTGACACGCGTGCCATAGATTTGCTATCACCATCCTAGCAAGTTGTCCAAAATTATGATTATGAGGGAAAAATGGCCGTTTTCAGACATGACGTTCTGTCTGGGATATCCATCAAGAGAGAAAAAAAACCCCTTCATTTTTTAAGCCATTGATTTTAGTCAGCTCGCCGGGTTCTCATTTATGTTCTTCACTTAGCAACAGGGACATTTTTATGGATTGACACTATTGATTTGGCACGGCTATTATTTGCAATTAAAGAATACTTCTGTAAAAGATAAGAGTACATTTTTTTCCATCCCCACTGTCTTTGGAGGGCACGCTCTGGCTAAATTTATTATTTGGTCCCATATATAGCAATGAATTCAGTAGGGGTTTTCTAATGGCTTATTTTTCATTATTTTTCCTGCCTTCCATTTCTTTGGTAGCAAAAATGGTAACCCCTTGACCCCACTTTTTAAAATGTTCATTTTCAAATAAAACCTTGTGGATTCAGCGTACTGCGTTTCTTTTAGGTTCGTCGGTTCGAATCTCAATTTGGCTTCATTTATCGGCGCCTACAGGAAGTCCTCGGCTTACGACCCCAAAATTTCTGTTGCTGAGTGAGACATTTCTTACGTGATTTTTGCTCCCTTTCTCATCACGTGACTCCAGGACACTGCCACCGTCATAAATATGAATCGATTGCCAATGTCTGAATTTTGATCATACGACCATGGGGGTTGCTGCAATGGTCGTGTGAAAACCGGTCATCAGTCACTTTTTTTCAGTCCTGTTGTAACTTCAAACGGTCACTAAACGAATAGTCGTAATGCTAAGTATTATGGTTACCCATCCATAGCACCTCAAGCTAGTTTAATGCCTTCAGATGTTGTGGGTGCTTCATCACTGGAGGATTTTAAGAAGAGACTGGACAGTCCTTTGTCTGAAATGGTACAGGATCTCTTGGTTCAGTGGGGGGCTGGACTAGATGACCTCCAAGGTCCCTTCCACCTCTGATTCAAATAACGTGTGAAGTACAGCTTTGATTTTCAAAGCCTCCTTGCAATACTAACATCCTGACACCAGGTGGCAGAGTCATCCTGAAATGGAATGGATTCTCCTAAAGAGAAAACAGCATTTTTCTCCCTTCTGAAAAAAACCCCAAGTAAATCATATCTACATATTTAGTTCAATTGCTAAACCGGTAATTTAGGTTTTTCCAGGTTTCAGTACAGAATATTCCTTCTCTTTCATCTTCCTGGTTCAAGTGTATCTTTTTTTTTTTACATTATATCTTTAAAATAAACAAACAAACTAACTGACCTCATTTGGCAAGGGCTTGGCCCCAATTTGCATCACAGAAACCTCTGATCGTCTGAGGACAGATTATCCACTGTACCAGCAGCCCTTTGCAAATCAAATTATACTAATCTCAGGTTCAGAGGACACACTAGATCAGGCTAATAGGGGATTGGAGAGTACATGAACCAGGGCACCATTTGCTCCTCCTAAAATACGGTTGTTTAATTCGGGCAAAAAAAAACCCCTCACATCCTATGAATGAAACCCTGGTCTTTTGCGAAGCCCAGGATCTAACTTAAAATAGGTTGTGTAGAAGTAGGCCACAGACTGAAAGAGTGGCAAGCGAGGATTGCAAAGATGGCTAGTAGAAGAAAGCCAAACCAATGTTTGATTTCCTCAGAATAAATTGATCAGATCTGGAGGGGGGGAAAAATGAAACAAAACAATATTCAGGTCAGTTCAAGATTTTATAGATGCTTCTAAATTCAAAAGCTTTTCACTTACTCCCCACCAGCTGTATTTTAAAGGCTCCAGGGGCATGTGGGGGAAAAAAAAGTATAATGGTTATTATTCCTAACCTCCCCAAAACAGCTGCTGCTGTTTTAATTTCCCACAATGCCTCTGGGCAACATTGCCTGAAAAGAATTCTGGGAAATGAAAATGGTGGGTTTTGTTTACTCCCGTGGGGGGAAAAAGTGATCCCTCTCAGTGTTTTGATTGGTGTTGATAAACATGGATCTACTCAATACTGTAAAGGAGCAAAATGGTTCCATGCCTTTCACAACAGAGCAGCAAAAACAGCTCCAGCTGGTACAAGTAAGTAGAATTTGCTGACACGTTTTACTTTCTATATTTATATTCCATCTTTACTTATTTATTAGAGTGCTACACCACCCATCTTACTTTATAATGCCTTGGTAAGGCCACCCTTGGAATATTGCATTCAGTTTTGGTCACCATGAGGTAAAACAGATGTGGAGACTCTGGAAAGAGTGCAGAGAAGAGCAACAAAGATGATTAGGGGACTGGAGGCTAAAACATAGGAAGAACGGTTGCAGGAACTGGGGATGTCTAGTTGAATGAACAGAAGGACCAGGGGAGACATGATAGCAGTCTTCCAATATCTCAGGGGCTGCCACAAAGAAGAGGGAATCAAGCTATTCTCCAAAGCACTTGAGGGCAGGACAAGAAGCAATGGGTGGAAACTAATCAAGGAGAGAAGCAACCTAGAACTAAGGAGAAATTTCCAGACAGTGAGAACAATTAACCAGTGGAACAACTTGCCTCCAGAAGTTGTGAATGCTCCAACACAAAGGAGCTCTGGTGGCTCAGTAGACTAAGGCAGTTATTAACATCCACTTACATCTGCTGCCTGCAATTACTACAAGTTCAAATCCCACCAGGCTCAAGATTGACTCAGCCTTCCGTCCTTTCTAAGGTAGGTAAAATGAGGACCCAGATTATGGGGCCAATAAACTGACTTTGTATAAATATACAAAAGTATGAAGGCTATTGCTTAACGCATTGTAAGCCACCCTGAGTCTCTGGAGAAGGGGGGCATATAAATCAAATTTTAAAAAAACAAACAAACAAAAAACCCTGGAGGTTTTTAAGATGTTGGATAACCATTTGTCTGAAGTGGTGTAGGGTTTCCTGCCTAAGCAGGGGGTTGGACTAGAAAACCTCCAAGGTCCCTTCCAACTCTGTTGTTCTGTTCTGTTCTGTTCTGTTCTGTTCTGTTCTATTCTATTCTATTCTATTCTATTCTATTCTATTCTATTCTATTCTATTCTATTCTATTCTATTCTATTCTATTCTATTCTATTCTATTCTATTCTATTCTA
>WNWU01000046.1:2260223-2296889 GCA_012654045.1 Ptyas mucosa | reverse complement strand
TAAAAGAGCCAAATTGGGTGGGTGGGGGAAATCTGGTTTAGAATTGAGTGGTGGGGGGGTTTCCTTCCTGGCCCTCTCCCCCTGTTTTTGACACCCTTGCCAAAAGAAAGGCAATAACCCCACTATCCTCTCTTGGCAAGATCTCTCCGAGGAGTTAAAGCAAGAATTTCCAAGATCAATCAATCAGGATGGAGTGGGAAGGGACCTTGGAGGTCTTCATGAGCCTTGGTGGCGCAGCAGACTAAAGTGCTGTTAAAGTAGCACTTAGCTGCCAGCTGCCTGCAATTACTGCGAGTTCAAATCTCACCAGGCTCAAGGTTGACTCCGCCTTCCGTCCTTCCGAGGTAGGTAAAATGAGGACCCGGATTGTGGGGGCAACAAGCTGACTTTGTATAAAAAAGAACACTGCTTAGGGGAGCCCAAAAAAACCCTACTAAGCAGGTATATACAAAAGTATGAAGGCTATTGCTTAATGCATTGTAAACCGCCCTGAGTCTCCGGAGAAGGGCGGCATATAAATCAAACCAATGAATAAATAAATAAATAGTCCAACCCTCTGCTGAAGCAGGAGACCTTAGATTAGATTAACGGAGTTGGAAGGGTCTTTGGAGGTCATCTAGTCCAACCACCCACCCAAGCAGGAGACCTTAGATTAGATTAACCCAGTTGGAAGGAACCTTGGAGGTCTTGTAGCCCAACCCCCCGCCCAAGCAGGAGACCCTGCACCATTTCTGACAGACGGCAGTCCAATCTCCCCTTGAAAGCCTCCAGTGATGAAGCTCCCACAACATCTGAAGGCAACTTCTGTTCCATGAGTTGATCGCTCTCCCTGTCAGAAAATTTCCAGACTGAATCTCTCCTTGAACAGTTTCCATCCATTGTTCCTTGTCTGGCCTTCAGGACCTTTGGAAAATAGCTTGACCCCCCCCTCCTCTCTGTGGCAGCCCCTCAAATATTGGAACACTGCAATCCTGTCTCCCCTGGTCCTTCTCTCCACTAGACTAGCCATGCCCAGTTCCTGTATACCCTATACGTATATCTATATAGGAGATGGTGAGGTGGGGGGTATCGGAAGAATATTCCCAGAAGCTCAGGATCCTGCCTGGATCACAGACTCCCAAAACTGCCCCTTCCCCCCTTTGGCTTCCTCCCTTCTGTTACTTGTCTGATGAGAAGCCCTCTCCTTCCCACCCCCTCCTCAGCTCCGTCTGTCGCATACTACTACATGCTTGAGTGGCCCCAACCTCTCGGCGGATCAATGGCTGCCATAGAAACAGCCAATGTCCTTCAGACAGCAGGGGATCAAGGGCAGAAAGTCTAGGATCGGTTGGGGAAGCCCCCTCCCCTCCACAGACAGATCACACTCAAGGCCATCTCAACCCAACGAGGCCCAGAGTCTTTTTAAAGAGGATTAGGACAAATGCTTCCCATAGGAAAACACGGGAAGCTGTGCTACGTTCCCAGGACTTACGTGCTGGTTGCTAGGAGTTCTCCTTATTTGTTTGTATGTTTGTTTCCATTTGTCCGGAATGATGTAGTATAGAGTAGAGATGCTGTAGAGCAGCATGGGGGCCTAGTGGTGAAGATGCTTACCTCACACTCGGAAGGTTGAGAGTTCAATCCTAGGTAGCAACAGATATTTCTCTCCTAATGGGCAAAAAAAAAAAAAAAGTCTGCTGTGAACTCCATGTAGGTGTCAGGAAGGGAATCCGGCCAGTAAACGCTCAACTCTATCCAGTCGCCCTGATTCTACCCCGGATTAAGGGATTATAAAGTCGTAAAAAAGGAGGGTTTTTCAAAATGTTGAGATACTGTGACAGTCATAAGTGCAAGGACTGGTTGTGTGAGGACCGGTCACAGATACCCTTTTTTCAATGTTGTTGTAACTCTGAATGGATGCAAACGAATGATTATAACTCCAGGACTATCTGTTTTTAGGATGTCCAAAGATTATTTTGCTAAGCATGTCTGGCTCCTTTTATAATGATCAATAATGAATGTCAAAACAAGTTGATCGCAACAGGAGTTTTATTCAGGAAGGAAACTTTGTTAGGAAGCCCCAGAGATAAAAGTTATCTGGAGGATGAACATGTATTTAAATCCCCCCTCCCCAGCCCAAGCAGGGATGGGCTTCAAAAATTTTAGCAAAGGGTTCTCTGCCTGGTTACTGGGTGGATGTGGCCATGGTGGGCGTGGCCTAGTCAGCCTCCTGCACCACAGCGAGTGTGTGTGGCATTTTTGCCCTCCCCGGGCTCTGGAGTCTTTTCTGAAGCCTCCGGGAGGGCAAAAATGGCCTCCCCAGGCTCTGGAGGCCCTCTGGAGGCCAGAAATGGGCCCGTTTCCCGCCTTCCTGAACTTCCAGTAGGCCCATTTTTTGCCCTCCCCAAGCCTCCACATGCGCCCTGCACTTTCCTGCATCCAAAATGGGCCACCTGGGGACTCCTGGGAGGGGAGGGGCAGGGTGGGCGGGGCCAGCCAGGAGTAGGATTTGGGAGTTCTCCGAACTGCACAGAATCTTAGCTAGAGGTTCTCCCGAACCCCTGCGAACCCCCAGCAGCCCTCCCCTGCCCCCAAGAGATTTTGCTTACCTGCTGAGTCTTCCCCCCTGCAGGTGGTCTCTCCCAGCCATCCATCCATCCATCCAAGCCCAACCTGAACTCTTGAGAACCCAGTGGGAAAATCGGATTTAAGCTTAGCTCAAGATCATTTAAGGACTTAGCTGGCTACAGCTCAGCTCTTTCGGAATATCTCAAGGGGACGGACGGGTTGGAAATAAAAAGGCATTGATCTTTGACTTCCCTGGGAAAATTCTCAGCCCTGTGATATCATTACAGGCGATCCTCGACTTACGACCACAATTGAGCCCAAAACTTCAGTTGTTAAGTAATACATTTGTTAAGTGAATGTCTATGGAGACTCTGAGTCATTTGAGGTTATGGTTGCCTTTCAAGAGGCAACTGGACTTTCCTGGTTTTTCTTTGAAGACGTTTCGCTTCTCATTCAAGAAGCTTTTATTCCATTTTCAGCTTAGATTGTATTTTAATCCAATTTCATTTTAAATCTTATTTTAGTCCAATATCATTTTAAATCGTATTTTAGTCCATTTTAAATTGCTTTTATCAAATTTCAGTAATAATTTGTTTCTGGAACTCTGCCCTTCAATAGGGCCCAATGGCTAATGAATAAATATAGACCGGTATATATATATGGTTTCCTACCTAAGCAGGGGGTTGGACTAGAAGACCTCTAAGGTCTCTTCCAACTCCTATTCTATTCTATTCTATTCTATTCTATTCTATTCTATTCTATTCTATTCTATTCTATTCTATTCTATTCTATTCCATTCCATTCCATTCCATTCCATTCCATTCCATTCCATTCTATTCTATTCTCTGTTAAGTGAATTTTGCTCCATTTTACAACCTTTCTTGGCATCGTTGTTAAGTGAATCGCAGCAGCTGATAAGTGAACAATCCAGTTCTGAAGTGAGTCTGGCTTCTCCGTTAACTTTGCTTGTCGGAAGATTTGTAAAAAGGGGAGGGGGAAATCATGTGACCTTGGGAAACCGCGACGGTCCTAAATATATGAATCAGTAGCCAAAGCATCCAAAATTCCAATCACGTAACCATGGAGAATGCTGCAAAGGTCATAAGCGTGAAAAATACTCATCGGCCATATTTTTCAGGGTCGTAACTTGGAACTGTTGTAAAGTCGAGGACTTTACCTGTACAAGGAACAGGCAGGAATGGTAGTTATTCCAGAATGGTTAGTTCGGCATTTAAAAAGAACCAAAATGGTTTAATTGAGGGTACTGTAGTTGTCAATCCATTGCCACCTTTGACTGACAGACGAAGTTTGGGGGAAAATCTCTCTCCCCCCCCCCCAATCTGATCTGAAATCCTGTTCTTGTAATCAATTATGGAGGTTACATCCAGCCTTTAGAATTCACAGCTCTTGCATTCATCTTTTTTGATTCAGAATGGCTCCTCCTTTGGGACATTAAAATTGCTATTCCTAGAATCCAGGCCATCCAGGATGCCGTAATGGCCACTTTTCCTCAACCTCGGGGCTATTTCCTGCATTCAGTTCTAGGATGGGTTCTCCCCTGCCCTTCCCCCCACCCCTTCCCTCCCTGGTAATCTGTTCTGCCTTGTATCATTAACCTGATCTAGGACAGCTGCATGCAGATTAGAAGGAACCCTGAGGCATTGGTTTTAATTCTACAAAGCATATGTGGAGTGTTTAATTCTATAAAATGGAGACTCCATCCTAAGGGTTTTTTTCACTGTTTTGAGCGAAGCAAAGGAGGAATGGAAAGAGCCGTGTTAACTCTTCTTTGTGGGATGATCAACCTCCATCATCAACTCCTTGGAGTGGAGACATCCTGTTTCCTGTCTGTGAGTGACTTCAACTGGGGGATTCTGGGAGTTGAAGTCCACAGGTCTTAAAAACTGCCAAGGTTGGATACAGCTGATTTAAACGCTAACATCTCTCTCTTTATGAGGGTTTGAATTTTGATCACCTGACCGTGGGGGGAGGGAGAGAGAGAGAGAGAGAGAGAGAGAAGGAAGGAAGGAAGGAAGGAAAGAAAGAAAGAAATAAGAAAAAGAAGGAAAGAAGGAAAGGAAAAATAAAGAAAAAATAAAGAAAAAAGGAGGGAAGGAAAGAAAGAAGGAAGGAAGGAAAGAAAGAAAAAAGAAAAAAGAAAAAGAAGGAAAGAAAGGAAAAAGAAAGAAAGAAAAAAGGAAGGAAGGAAGAAGAAAGGAAGGAAGAATGAAAGAAAGAAAGAAACAAAGAAAGAAGAGAGAAATCTGCTTGTCCTTGCTTTCTTCAATTGAATATTTGCCTGCATACCTTCTGCATCTCAGGAAAATGCAGAACCAACGCAAGAGAGCGAAAGCAAAAAAAACTTGCTCATTGCAAGATGGCATTTCACCAATTCCACCCCATTTCTAGAGCTGAACAGAACGGGGGCTGAGCTGGAGGAATTTAGGGGCCGGGAGTTTGCAAAAAGGAGGAGGGTGGATCAACCTGGGCTGCGTATCCTTGACAGAGATCAGCCTTCCTTCCTTCCTTCCCTTCCCTTCCCTTCGGCCAAGAAGAGCTGGAATCCCAGCTGCTTTCCCCCCCTCCTCCCCCACCCCCCAGTTTGCTTCTGCAACCATCAGAAACACTGAAGGACAAATCAAGGTTGAAGGAAGAAGAACACAGACTGAGAAAAAAGAGAGGAGGGGGAAACAAGATTGTCCCCCCCCCCAATTCCAAGGACTGGTGGGAGATATGCAAACACAGGCTGGTGAAAATAAGGCTCCCCACCGAAATGGGGGATAATACAGGTAGTCCTCGACTTATGACCACAATGGAGCCCAAAATTTCTGTTGTTAAGTGAGATATTTGTTAAGTGAGTTTTCCCCCCCCTCCTCCCCCCTTACGGCTTTTCTTGCCACGGTTGTTAAGTCAATCGTTGCAGTTGCTCAGTTAGCAACCCCGGTTGTTAAGCAAAACGGGCTTCCCCATTGAGTTTGCTTGTCAGAAGGTCACGCAAGGGGAATCACGTGACCTCAGGACACAGCAACCGTCATAAGTATGAACCAGTTACCAAGCGTCCGAATTTGGACCATGTGACCGGGGGGGGGGGCGGACGCGGACGCGGACGGGAGGTTGCTGCAAAGGTCGTAAGTGTGGAAAACGGCCCTGAGTCACATTTTTCAGTGCCGTTGTAACTTTGAACGGTCACTAAATGAACTGTTGTAAGCCGAGGACCACTGTACACCTCACTTTGCTAAAGATACAGCCTGTTTTTAATACCTCTGTGTTCCCCTAGCAGGTCTTTGGAGAAGAATAAGCAGAATAAACAGGCAAGGTCCCTCAATGCAACCAGCTTGGCAGGTGACTCTCTCAGAAAGAGGAAGGGGCTCAGAGACCCTCCACTCCAGAGCCCACGACCCTTCCCTGCAGCCTCATTTGATTCCTCCCTCTTCACGAAGCAGCCCTTTATCTCCCTGGAGACGGGAGGGACTAGCATCTTTAGCGTGGATTTTGCTCTCTGAAGCCACTTGGGCTTCCTGACAAGGCAAAATCTCCCCACTTCAGCATCAGCCAGGGCTACGGCTCTGCCAGCTGCAAAAAAAAGGGGGGGGGATCTTCCTTGGTGTGCTCCAAATAAAGCCGGGTGAGAATTAGGAAGGGATCTTAGGCTGGGACTAGGTGACTGTGTGGATGGGTTTTATGCTAGGGGCAGCAATTAATTAGAAGAGGTTGGGGGGAGAGGGAGAGAGGGTCTCTCCCTCTCCCCCCAACCTCTTCTAATTGGGGGGAAGGGAGAATGAGAGAGAGAGAGAGAAAGAGAGAGAGAGAGAATGAAAGAGAGAGAGAGAATGAAAGAGAGAGAATGAGAAAGAAAGAGAATGAGAATGAGAGAATGAGAGAGAATGAGAGGAGGGAGAGAGAAAGAGAATGAGAGGGGGAGAGAGAATGCGAGGGAATGAGACAGAGAGAGAATGAAAGAGAGAAAGAGGGAGAATGAGAGAATAAGAGGGGGAGGGAGGGGGAGAGAGAGAGGGAAGGAGGGGGAGAGAGAATGAGAGACAGAGAGAGCGGGAGGGAGAATGAGAGAGAGAATGAGAGGGGGAGGGAGGGGGAGAGAATGAGAAAGGGAGGAAGGAGGAGAGAATGAGAGGGAGGAGGGAGGGAGAGAATAAGAGAGAGTGGGAGGAAGGAAGGGGAAGAGAGCTAGAGGGAGGGAGGGAGAGAGAGAATGAGAGAGGGAGGAAGAGGGAGAGAGAATGAGAGGGAGGAGGGAGGGAGAGAATGAGAGAGAGGGAGGAAGGAAGGGGGAGAGAGCTAGAGGGAGAGAGAGAGAGAATGAGAGAAAGAGGGAGATGGAGGGAGAGAGAGAGAGACATTTTGCTATCAGCTCTGCTCAGGTGCTCCTTGGAAAGGTCTGGGAGCCCGCTGTTGGTTAATACAGAGTATTGAACTACACCAAGTGTACGTGAGATTAATTGTATCTGGATTAATTCCCACCTTGCTGTCACTGCTTCTCACCACTCAGGGCAATATGACCGAATGCATAAACAGCTTCTGCAGAAAGAGACGGCTGCTCTGCGGCTGTTTCTCCCAGGCACCCCAGGCACTCCACTGAGCAGGAAGGTCTGAAGGTTTAAATGCCTCTGGATGTATCCAGGTTGTATTGTATCAAGGTGACCCTGGCTGTAATTTGGTCCTTTCCTCCTTCTCCTCCCCCTCCCCCTCCTCCCCCTCCTCCTCCTCCTCCTCCTCCTCCTCCTCTTCCTGTTTTTTGTTTGGTGAGTCTAGGGAAAAGAAGGACTAGGGGGGACATGATAGCAGTATCCTAGTATTTGAGAGGCTGCCACAAAGAGGAGGGGGCCAACTTATTTTCCAATGCACCAGAAGGCAGGACAAGAAACAATGGATGGAAACTAATCAAGGAGAGAAGCAACCTAGAATTGAGGACAAACTTCCTAACAGTGAGGACAATTAACCAGTGGAACAGCTTGCCACCAGAAGTTGTGGGTGCTTCATCGCTGGAGGTTTTAAAGAAGAGACTGGACAGTCACTTGTCTGAAATGGTATAGAGTCTCCTGCTTGAGTAGGGGGCTGGACTAGAAGACCTCCAAGGTCCCTACTGTGATTCTGATTCTGATTATTCCTCCTCCTCCTCCTCCTCCTCCTCCTCCTCCTCCTCCTCCTCCTCCTCCTCCTCCTCCTCCTCCACCACGGTAAATTTTTTGCAAGGATTTTCCAATTGTTTATGGACAAACATTTTTCTAGTTTGGCCGGCTGGGGAATTCTGGGAGTTAAAGTCCACCCATCGTAAACTTTGCCAGGGTGTGAGAAAGTGCTTTAAGACTTTTTACGCATGCTTCCGAACAGATTTTTTTTTTAAAAAAAAAATGCACTATTCCGAATTTTATGGGGTCAGGCTGTCGTCCTTGTGCTTGTCTCCCTGCTGTTTCTTCGCCTTTTAATTCCCACCAGAAATTAAAAAAAACCTACGGACGAGGCCAAAAAGCGGGACAGCGGCTGCTCAGAGCCAGAAGCCGTGTAAGCGAGCGCCTCTATGAGAATCCTCTAGATCAGAGGTCTTCAAACTTGGCCGCTTTAAGACTTGGGGACTTCAACTCCCAGAATTCTCCAGCCAGCTATGCTGGCTGGAGAATTCTGGGAGTTGAAGTCCCCAAGTCTTAAAGCGGCCAAGTTTGGGGACCCCTGCTCTAAATAGGAAGAACAGGTGGTGCAGAAGATGGATCGCCAGATCGAGAAACTGATAAATCTCCCGTTGCTCTTGCAAAAACTCCCCTTTGCCTCCAGCCAGAAGAGTTTCAAGCCAGGAGCTGTCCCTTCAGCACCACGGCCTCCAAGCAGTTGGAAGAGCAGCCTGAAGACTTTGCGGGCGCCTCCGTCCCCAAGAGAACCCTGTGGTGGGAAATTGTTGGCAAAAGGTTTCCTCCTTTCTGAGATTGGGAGGAGGAACAAAATGGAAAGCGAGCAAGCCTGGGTCACTCCTCCTGAATTATGCTGGATACGCTTTTCTCTTTAATGAATAATAACAGATGAAAGGGAGCCTGTCTGTGGTTAGAAATTAGTCAGCGCCAAGGAAGGGAGATATATATATATATATATCGGTAGAAGCAAAGAGCCCATATCAATGCAATCCAATTGTAAAATGATTCTCTTGGCCTTGGTAATACAGGCTAGGGAGCCTATGAATGACTTGATCTTTTCTTCTTCTAAGGAATAGAAACAAAAAGGATTATCCGCCCTATATAGGAAGGCAATAAGTTGACTTTGTATAAAAAATTGCCCCCTATATATAGGGGGCAATAAGCTGACTTTGTATAAAAAAGAACACCGCTTGGGGGCCCCCAAAAGCCCTACTAAGCAGGTATATACAAAAGTATGAAGGCTATTGCTTAACACATTGTAAGCCGCCCTGAGTCTCCGGAGAAGGGCGGCATATAAATTGAATCAATCAATCAATCAATCAATCAATCAATCAATCAATAGGACATCCAGAACCTGGGACTTTATTCATTCATCAGAATAGATGAATGGGAAGGACATTGGAAGTCTTCTAATTCAACCCCCTGCTCAGCCAAGAAACCCAATCCAGTCTCTTCTTGAAAACCTCCAGTGTTGGAGCATTCATAACTTCTGGAGGCAAGTTGTTCCACTGATTAATGGTTCTCACTGTCAGGAAGTTTCTCCTTAGTTCTAGGTTGCTTCTCTCCTTGATTACTTTCCACCCATTGCTTCCTATCCTGCCCTCAGGTGCTTTGGAGAATAGCTTGACCCCCTCTTCTTTGGGGCAGCCCCTCAAATACTGGAACATTGCTATCATGTCCCTCCTAGCCCTTCTTTTCCACAGACCAGACATACCCTTTCTTTTCATGATTGACTTGGTCAGTGTCACATTATTCCCTCTCTTCATTGATGCAACAATCTATTGCTTCTTGGAAGTAAATTAATTGTGTTACTGAATAAACAGGTCAGTGATATTGACAGCGGGGAAGGCAGATGCTGTCAGCCCTTCAAAGTAGGCCAGGTCAGGAAATAGCCATGATTTTAAAAAAAAAATTAGAACTCTAATGATATAGCAATAGCAACAGTACTTAGACTTGTATACCGCTTCATAGTGTTTTACAGCCCTCTTTAAGCGGTTTACAGAGTCAGCCTCTTGCCACCAACAATCTGGGTCCTCATTTTACCAACCTTGGAAGGATGAAAGGCTAAGTCAACCTTTTCAGGATCGAACTTCCGGCAGTGGGCAGAGTTTGTCTACAATGCTCCATTCTAACCACTGCGCCATCACGGCCAGTATAGCAATAGCACTTAGACTTATATACCGTTTCATAGTGTTTTACAGCCCTCTCTAAGCGGTTTACGGAGTCAGCATCTTGCCCTCAACAATCTGGGTCCTCATTTGACCGACCTCGGACTGAGTCAACCTTGAGCCGGTCAGGATTGAACTGATGGCAGTCAGCAGAGTTAACCTGCAATACTGCACTCTAACCACTGTGCCACCACGGCTCTTATAGAGGCTACAAGAACAGAATCTCGAAAACCTAATCAAATCTGGCCTTCCCTCCCTTTGGGTACCAAAGAGAGTCAAGGCGAAGTAAGTCTTGAATTCTTTCTCAACCTACTTTCCTCCTGGGCTAAACTCAAGTTTTACCAGCAGTCACCTCTTCTCCAAAACCATGACTGTGCTTTTCTACAGAGGCACCCTGTATGCCTCCTGGAACTTATAGTTTTCCTTGCATGAAATAACGGGAGATGTAGGCCCAGCAATGTTGAGGAGTCCAGCTTGAAAGGGAACTGGTGAAAAATGTGATGAATTTCTCCTTCTATCCCTGGGTGAATCTTTAGTCTCTCAATCAATTAATAGCTCTTATAGTATTGATGGGGGAAAGAATTGTTCTACTGTGACTTTGCTCAAGCATTTTGCAGCCACCGAGATGCCCAGAATGAATATATCCTCCTCCATCTCAGTTGCGCTAGACTTAAAAGTCATTGAGACGCAGGACAAATCCTTCTTAAAGCCCATATTCCCTTTCTTTTTCCCTTTGCTGCTGTGGAAACCCCTTTCTGGTTGCCACAGTGACTCTAAGTCACATGGCCTCCCCCCCATCTGGTTGCCATGGAGATTGGATGAAGGATGAAGGAGGCTAAAAATTGGTACTAAGGCCCAGAGACGCTCTGAATTCTGGCAGTAGCCTTGATCTCGGAGACCGGGGTAGAGATGGGGAGGTGGGGAATGGGATTTAGAGAGGGAAAAACAGGACAATTCTTTGGGTTGAAGGTACAGATAATCCTCGATTTATGACCGCAATTGAGCCCAAAATTTCCACGGCTAAGCAAGACGGCTGTTAAGCGAGTTTTGTCCCGTTTTACGACCTTTTGTGCTACCGTTGTTAAGTGAAACTGGCCTCCTCATTGACTTTGCTTATCAGAAGGTCACAGAAGGCGATCCCATGACCCTGGGACACTGCGACCGTCATAAATACGAGTCCATTGCCAAGCATCCAAATTTTGATTAGATGACCAGGGTTATAAAAATGGTTATAGGAAAAACAGCCATAGCTCCCTTTTTTCAATGTCATTGTAACTTCAAGCAGTCACTAAATGAACGGTTGTAAGTTGAGGACTACCTATACCAATAGATTGCTTTGTAATGCAACTCTTCCAAAATTCACGCCGAATTCTGCAGATTGGCGGGGGTGGGGTGGAGAAGGTGGTATAGTCTCGTAAACGCATCAAGGTGAAAACTCCCCACTTAAATTTCTTTAGTCCCTCTTTGGTAACTTCCGGTGTTGCTGGGGCCAAAGAACACTTAAAAGGTGCAAATGCAGCCAAACTTTCCTTTTCAAAGGCAGATCTCTCTGTATCTGTCCGTTTCTCATAAATATACTTTTTCTCCAAATTGATTGATTCTAAAATCCTGTCCTGCTGCTTCGTTCAATAACAAGATTTTTAAAAAGGCCAAAGGACAAATATGAAATGGGGACTAAAGACACATTTTAAGTCAGGGAGTGTCCAACCTTGGCAAATTTAAGACTTGTGGGCTTCAGCTCCCAGAATTCCCCTACCAGCATGACCTTTGGACTTGTAGACACAGGTTTTGAAGTTTAAGACTTGTGGACTTCAGCTCCCAGAATTCCCCAGCCAACATGGCTGGCTGGGGAATTCTGGGAGTTGAAGTCCACAGGCCTTGAAATGACCAAGGTAGGACATCCCCGTTTTTAGACTGTAAGATTCTTCAGAACTCTTGCAGTTGCAGCAAAATAATTGGATACTAGGTTAGCTTGTGTGTCCTGTATATTGCATGAACAGAGACGATTTGGCTAATTTATGATTTCCTAGACAAATCAGGCAATTGATACAGTTAATAACCAGCTTAAGTGTTTGTGTGAACCCAGTCAGCATTTAGTAATATTTGCATTTGTAGAGGTCAAAAGCGGCATAACATCTTGTTGGCACACAATACAAGTTGGTACACTATTTTTTCTTAGTCAATATTTTAGCTTTGTCTTTCTTCATTTTAAATCCTGCTACCGCGCCAAATTGGTTTATGTCTTGTAATAAAATGGGTCAAGATTCTAAAGGTTCCTCAATAATAAATGCCACATCATCTGCGAATGCTTGGAGCTTATATTCTTGTGACTTAATTTTTAATCCCTTTATTTCCAAATTATCTCTAATTTGGGACATTAATGTCTCCACCGACACTATTTTCTCCACCGACACTATTGGTACACTATTTTTATTTATAGGAACCAACTAGTGCAGTGGTTTGCAGACTTGGTGTCTTTGAGACGTGTGGACTTCAACTCCCAGAATTCCCCAGCCAGAATTCTGGGAGTTGAAGTCCATACATCTTAAAATTGCTGAGTTCAAAAGCACCAGATTAAGTAGTCATCACTAAAGCTGAGATTTGGGACCACACATTTTCTAATATTTTACCCTTTTTTGCTTCTGGTTAGGGTTAGCTTCTGGCTGAGTCTTTCCTCTCTTATTATCATGCTTTCTATTTCCAACAAAGTTAAATATATATATATTTGAGCACTCTTGAGAAATACTGAATCTTGGTCTGATACGAGTAGCAGATGTTCCTTAATAGAGGATCGTTTCTCATTTGTTCCATGAGCTTTTTAAGTGCAAAGATCAGAAATGGAAGTTTTGAAGAAGACTTCTTTTGATTGGCAAACCATATTAGTCTTTTGTTGCGCTTATTCTCTGGTTTATATTTAGCGGTTGTCTGTAGCTACGTTATACATTCTTAAATCTGGGTTAATAGCTGCATTCCCACAACACCTCCAGCCTGAATTAACCCAGTCTCTGACTTGAATCGCACTGAGCTCACCACAGATTGAACCACAACCCAAACCAAAGTTGAAACTGCCCCCAGGTGACACCCCCCCCGAGATCCTAAATTGACCTGATTAAAATACAGCGTGTTGTGTGAATGCAGCCTAGATGTTGTTTTAAGAATGCCCTTGGTTTGCGCTGTGACAAATCTACCGCAGAGACTGGGCCAGGGTGGCTTTGGAGGTTGTATGGGGGTGTGCATTTAACCCCACTCTGTGGATCGGGGGCCTGGTGCAGAACATGGAAACATGGAGTTTGCGGGTCTGTTTTCCGTAGGGATGAGAAAGGGAGGCGGGAGGGTGGATCCTTTCGATCCTGAGGTGGTCTACCTGCAGAGATTGGTGTGAGCATCCAGAAGGGGTGGGCGTGGGGAGGGGGCGCTGGGCTGGGCTGGGCTGGGCCCATTAGCGGGATTCAACATTTTTTACTACTGGTTCTGTGGGTGTGGCTTGGTGGGCGTGGCATGGCTTGGTGGGCGTGGCCTGGTGGGCATGGCAGGGGAAGGATACTGTAAAATCTCCATTCTCTCCCCAATCCAGGGGAAGGGTTACTGCAAAATCCCCATTTCCTCCCGATCAGCTGGGACTTAGGAGGCAGAGAATAAATGATAATCAAGAATTTTTACTACCGGTTCTCCGAACCCCTCAAAATTTCCGCTACGGGTTCTCCAGAACTGGTCAGAACCTACTGAAACCCATCTCTGGCCGGGCCTGAAGGGCATCCAGGAGGCTGGGACCCTAGGCCTAGATTTGCCCGGAGGCCGTTGTCATAAAAAAAATTAAAATCATATTATTGTGATGTATTCCCCATCTGCAGCTTCTGTGCTTTGCATTGGGGGCAGGGGGGGGGGGGGCTTAGCCAGGTTGCCTCGGTCAAGCTGGGGGGATCCCCGGCTCCTTCCTTCCTCCGCCCCCCACCTTGGACAAGGTGAATTCTGCAGTAAAAGGGGCGGGGCTTAGCGGTGGGCCGGGGGAGGGGGGGGAAGCGCCCGCTGATTGGCTGGCCAGCCTGCCCTGGTTCAGACAGCAGCGCCAGGAGTGCGCTGCGTCCCGTCCTTCCGTGCCTGGCAGCCGTGGGCACAGCATCCCTGGCTGGGGGCGCCGGCAGCTCCCTCCTCTCCCCTTGTCTGTCTCTCGCTCTTCGGCTCCCGGCTCTTTCTTCCTTCTTTCCTTCCATCCATCCGGCCATCCATCCGGCCATCCCGCTTGCCTGCCGGGCGTCTGCTTTCCCCGAAGGGAGCCTGGCTCACCCAGGCTGAGACGCCAAAGCCGCCAAGATGGGGGTAAGTCGCAGTCCCTCGTTTGCCCCCCAATCCCAACCCCACCCCATGATCCGCATCTGGCTCCTGCGGAGGAGCCCCTCCAAGAGGCAGAGGGTGCCCGCTTTGCCACCCGGGAGAAGCGTGGCAATGGGGGCTTGTAAGCCAAACGGGGGCAGGTGATGGAGAACGGTGGGCTTTGGATTGCCTTCGTTACTGAGAGCCAGGACCCCCGACCCCAATTTTCCCCCTTCTGCTCTCCCTCCCTCCCTCCCTCCCCCCTCTCTTTTTCTCTCTTTCTCTCTCTCTTTCCCCCCTCTCTTTTTCTCTCTCCCTCCCCCTCTCCCTTTCTCTCTCTCTCTCTCTTTCTCTCTCTCTCTCTTTTCCCTCTCTTTTTCTCTCTCCCTCCCTCTCTCCCTTTCTCTCTCTCTCTCTTTCTCTCTCTCTCCCTCCTTCCCCCCCTCTCTCCTTCTCTCTTTACCCCCCCACCTCCTAGAGATGCTCTTTGTTTCTCTTTGGGGAGGGGGTTGGCTTCTCCCCGGGACCCTTTGCCTCCCCCCCCCCAGAGACGCCAACCGGGGCACGCAGGTCCCTTCCAACGGGGTCCCTCTCCACAGGACCTGGTCTGTAGATAAGCGTCCGTCTGAATAACCTTGCCTGTTGCTGACTCTGCAATTGGGAAAACGCGCGTCGTTCTTGGAGCGACAGGTGTCTTGTGTGTGGGGGGTGGGGAGTCAGCCTTCCTCCCTGCTGCTGCACCCCCTCCGGAGAGGTCGGGCGACAGCTTCCCATCATCCTCAGCCGGCGGGCTGCTTGGTTGGGGACGATGGGGGCTTGCAAGCCAAACGGGGGCAGGTGATGGAGAACGGTGGGCTTCGGATTTCCTTCGTTACTGAGAGCAAAGACCCCCCGCTCCCAATTTCCCCCCTTCTGCTCTCTCTCCCTCCCTCCCTCTCTCCCCCCCTCTTTCTCTCTCTCCCTCCCTCTCTCTCTTTCTCTCTCCCTTTCTCTCTCTCTCTTTTTCTCTCTCTCTCTCCCTCCTTCCCTCTCTCTCTCTCGACCCACAATGCAGGAGGGCGAATGACGCATTCCAGGCCCTTTCCATTGGCCTCTACTTCCCCCTTGGATTCAGACTGTTGCCCCCTCCCCCTTTTCATGCAGTTTGGAAATTATTTTAAGCCGGGTCCGTCATATCGCCTCTTTTCCCTACCCCTGAACCTCGAGAAGGTTATGTGCGTGCCTAGATACGCTTGTGTGAGAGAGAATGTGTGTGTGTGTGTGCGCCAGAACATACGATCGTGCATTATTGGGGTGACAGTGATGGACCCAAAGAAGATCTCAAGGACCTGCATTTTCCTTTATGAGACTTTTTTTTTATTTGATTTGGGGAGCGGGCCGGGGGTCGGAGAAGAGGGCTGCCTAGGAATCAGGAAAGTCGGGAAAGCCACGGGTGCTGAAAAGCTAGCAGGGAAGTAGCAGGGCGCTCTGGTTAGTCTCCCCCATGTCAGCAAAGGGTGATGAACAAATGAAGGAGAAAGCAGAAAGATGGCTCACTGCCTTGCAAAGAGAGAAAATAAGAAAGGTGTGGAAGGGCGACGGAGAAGACGAAGGAGCAGAGAAGGGGTGTTGTTGTTGTTTTTTTAATTTAAAAAAAAATTGGGAGAGAAACCTGGTTGAAGAGAAGATGATTACACCGAGGAGGGGGGCGCTCGTCCTCCCTCATTGATATTCAGAAAGGGACGCCAGTCCTTCTGGGAGGGGGGGGCGCATCCATAGAGGCTGCGGCAGCCTAAGGCGGCTGTTTCCCCCCTCCCCCCCAAATAATTGTGGGATCCCCCACACGAGACAACCCCCCCTCCTTCCCCACCCCCCTCCTCTCCTCCCCGTTGTTATTCTCAAAGGGGGCTGCGGGGATTCGAGGGCAGGTGGGGAGCAGGGGGGCATGGGTGGAAAAAAGAGGGCCCCCCCCCCAGACTGAGATAGAAGATAGGGGGGAGGGAATCATTAGGCAAGAAAAAAAAATGCAAGGACAGGGACGGGGAGAGGGTGAGGAGAGGGTCGCCTGCCCTAGATATGTGTGGGTAGCTTGAGGGGGGTGGGTAGGAGAGAGAGAGAGAGAGAGAGAGAGAGAGAGACAGATGGCCTGGGTCCAGAAAGGCAGCTGATCTGCCTTCACTCTGATCCCAAGGAGGAAGGGACGCCTGCCTGCAGCAGCGGCAGCTGTAACCTTGTAGGAAGGGGAAACAGAAAAATGGTGGCTGTGTTGAGTGAGGGGGGGGGATGAGGATGCGGGGTAGCATTGAAGTAAGGAAAGGAAATGCATAGGTCACTCTTAAGTGGCTGGAGTCTTCTTTCTGCCCCCCTCCCCCCCGATTAACATCCCCCAGGATGTTCCAGGAAAGAAATTAAGGGGCAGGAGATTGAATGGCTGCCTGGCTTCCTCCATGGCTGCCCCATCCCTTCCCTTTTCTTCTCTCTCTCTCTCTCTCCCTCTCCCCCCCCCCATATTTCTATATTTGGTGTCTGCAGCTGTGGGAGAGACATCCTCTGCAGCAAAAACGGGGTGGGGGTGGGGGTGTTTGAGGATCCGAAGGGAGAGGAAGAAAAATAGACCATTGACACCGTAGGCCCCCCCCCCCTCGGGAAGGGGATTCCCTCTGGCCTGGGTGAGAGCAAGCAGGATGCCCGGCCTGCCCCCCCCCCCCATCCAATGGTCCTTCTTTCCTTGTGTCTTGGCTCCAGGTTCTGGAGATGGATTTGTCTTCCTTGTCTTTTGGGGACGGGGGGGGGGGGAGGGTGTCTTTTGGAAGGTCTGAAGAAAGGAGGAGATCTCTTATCCCACCCACCCCCAGCCTTCCCGTTCACCCATGTCCTCTTCCCTGGGTCACAGTGACCTCCAACAGGCTCCCCAAAGGTCGGTGCAGGCCGCCTCTTCCAGGTGAAGGAAAAAGGGGGGGGTATTTGCCTTTCCGTCCCTCCTCTTCCCCATGGCATGGCCGCTGCAGTTGTCCGGGCACTGCTGCAGCTCTGGCACCATGCCAGGGATCTTACCGACGCAGCGCCGCAGAATCTGGGGGTGGCAGCCAGTCCCAGCCGAGAAGGAAGGGGCCCCGAAGCACGCGGGTGAGGTGCAGGACCCCCCCATGCCCCCAAGAGCCACTCAGCTAAACAGCCTGCTGTCAACAGCCTTCCTCCCCCCCAAATCTCTAAGACAAGGAAACCCCCCTTTCCCCCCCCCTTTCTAAAGGCTCTGCTAAGAAACTGAGTCTTTGGCACGTCCCCTTTTTCAATTGCCTTCGAATAGCTGCCACCAGGAAAAATGGCTCCCCTCCGAATGGCATTTTTCCCCCCCTCTCTTCTGCACTGCAGTATAAATCCACCCCCGCTTCCACGTTAGCTATAGATTTTATATCTTCTTCTTCCTGATGTCTTTGCAAAAAAAAAAAAAAAGATGGGGGCTCTTATTTATCTGCATCACACATACACACACACACACACACATAGAGGTGCGCCAAGGTTGAGATAATGTGTCTGCCTTGGTAAGGGCCACAGAATGGCCCTTACCCCCACCCCACCCCCACCCCCCAGGCTTTCAGGTCCCCCCACCATCACGGACTAAGAATGGGGTTGAATTCTCGGGCCCAAAACCTCGTCCCCCTGGTCTTGCGGCTGGAGAAGGGAGGAAAAAGCAACAACACCACCAGGGAAAGAGCTGCAGTGATGGATGTGAGATGTCCATCCCTTTTTCACGGTGATCTTTCTGCACGGCCGCGTTGGGTGGGCTGCGCGCGGGGGCCCTGCCATGTGACGACGTCCAAGCTTTTGATATCCACTTCTTTAACGGTGATTATGGGGGAAGCGTGACCCATCAAAGCAAACAGCAGCGCCTATTCTGCGTACATTCATTAAAAAAAAAGGTAAACTCTGCTTATTAAAGAGCGGGGTTAAATTAGGACGCTCGGATGTCCGGAGTCAGGTTTTTATTGGCAGGGATTTATATCATGACCGACAATTCCATGGTGGGACTTAAGAAAGAAGGAAGCAGTTTTGGTTTTTATTTTTCCTTTGCTGCTCATCCGTCCAAAAACAACCCCAGTAAGGCCTGCTTGACAGAATAAGAGAATAACAGAGTTGGAAGGGACCTTGGAGGTCTTCTAGTCCAACCCCCTGCTCAGGCAGGAAACCCTGGACCATTTGGCTGTCCAATCTCTTCTTAAAAGCCTCCAATGCTGGAGCACCCACAACTTCTGCAGGCAAGTCATTCAACTGGTTCATTGTCCTCACGGTCAGGAAATTTCTCCTTAGTTCCAGGTTGCTTCTCTCCTTGATTCGTTTCCATCCGTCGTTTCTTGTCCTGCCTTCTGGTGCTTTGGAGAATAGCTTGACTCCCTCTTCTTTGGGGCAGCCCCTCAAATATTGGGAGACTGCTATCATGTCTCCCCAAGTCCTTCTTTTCAACAGACCAGACATATCCAATTCCTGCTTAAGATGGCTGTTGGGCCTCTGGGCAAGGACATCCGAAGGTCATTCAATTTCTCCTTGGATATTCTTCGCATGTTTATTGATGGCCTCCCATCTTTTTTCTTTCGTGAATAACAGCCAGGCTCGGCTTCAAAAGGATGCTTGCTTTCCCTTTATTTACTGATTCAGCCCTGGGTGAATTTAATCCCAAAACGATTGGTGAAATTACCTAGAAAATTATACATTTCGGAGAGTTGTCAGGTAAAGGGTCGATGATGCTAATCTCCCCCCTCCTCCTGTCGCATTCGTGTAAACATGGCAAAGGATCACAAATTCAGGTGGTCCTTACTGCCACGATGGAGCCCAAAATTTCCTGTTGAAAATAAATGAAACCTTTGTTAAGTGAATTTTGTCCCATCTTACGACCTTCCTTGCCGCTGTCGTTGAGGGAATCACTGCAGTTGTTAAGTTAATATTAATGGTTGTTAAGCGAATCTGACTTCCCCCATTGGGTTTGCTTATTGGAAGATTGCAAAATGTGATCGTATCCTGGGACGCAGCAATGGCCGTAAATATGAGTCAGTTGCCAAACATCTGAATTTAGACCATGGAGATGTTGCAACAGTTGTAAGTGCGCAAAACAGTCCTAAGTCATTTCAGGATCAAACAGCAATGATCCCCAGAATATGGACCCCCTTTTAAGCCAATTTCTCACTGGGGAAAGAAAAATGCACTTTATTATTTATTGGTTGGTTGTTTCACTGACTTAAATCCTTCAATTCCTCCAGAAAGCAATACCTAACACTTTCTTCTCCATTTTCCCCCCACCCACCCCCGCAAGAACAACAACAACAGTGTGGAGCAAGTTGTGTTAAGAGGGTGCTAAGGATGCAGTTGAATTGATATTTTCTTGCTCCATCCATTATTCTCAACCTCGGCAACTTTATGATATGTGGACTTCAACTCCCAGAATTCCCCAGCCTGGCTAGGGAATACTGGGAGTTGAAGTCCACGTATCTTAAAGTTGCTGGCTGGGGAATTCTGGGAGTTGAAGTCCACATATCTTAAAGTTGCCAAGGTTGAGAAATACTGTGCTAGTCCTATTCCTCACCTGTTCCAGAGGGATATCATTGGCAAAGGATGCCATCACTGAAATTAAACCTCATCAGTGAAAAATCCTCAAAGGAATCGGTTTCTAAAAAGCAGAAATTTTTCCCTCTGTAATTTCAACTGTGGAGCTTGGTAAGGTAGGCTAATCGTAGGTGAAGGAATATGTAACGGAGAGGAACTGCCTTACTTACTTAAGACTACCCTGTAAGATCCATTTGAATTTCTTCCAGTTCAAGTGAAAAAAATAGAACAACATTAATATTTCAGGACAATGCCTTTGTAAGTCTGAAGATGGCCTCACTGGGCCCTGTAAGTAGAACTCTGTCTGCTCCCATTGTGGTCAGCCAAATCTAGGGATTTTCACAAGCCAGGCAAGGAAAATGCCCTTTTCACCCTGTGTGTCTGAACAAGGAGATTTCATATTGGTTAGTTAGGGTTAAGATCCATTTTGACCGATTGGTTTAATCCCTCTTAGATCTGAGTAATCCTTAAGCATCATTTAACCATTTAAGGTTCATTTTGTAAAGACGTGGCAAAGGCTTGCCAAAAATTATCAATCGGTCAAGTCTTCAAAGAAATCAAGAGATTACAGAGTTGGTCCAACCCCCCCTCTCAGCAGGAGACCCTACACCATTTCTAACAAATGGCAGTCCAATCACTTCTTGAAAGCCTCCAGTGATGAAGCTCCCACAACTTCCGAAAGCAACTTCTGTTCCATTGGTTGATTGTTGTCAATGTCAGAAAATTCCTCCTTATTTCTAGGTTGAATCTCTCCTGGATCAGATTCCATCCATTATTCCTTGTCTGGCCTTCAAGTGCTTTGGAAAATAGCTTGACCCCTTCCTCTCTGTGGCAGCCCCTCAAATATTGGAAGATGCTATCATGTAGCATCTTCTCTTCACTAGCCTAGCCATGCCCAGTTCCTGCAACCATTCTTCATATGTTTGGGCCTCCAGTCCCCCAATCATCCTGGTTGCTCTTCTCTGCACTCTTTCTAGAGTCTCAACATCTTTTTTATAGTGTGGTGAACAGGGCAAGGCTGTGATGCTAAGACGGCTATCATTGGACTGAAACTGCTAGGGCAGATTCACACAAGACGTTGAATCCTCAATGGGGATTCATGAAACACAATATCTGTGTCCATGAAACAGGCTTTGCATATAAAAAAATAATAATAAGCTAGGTAATGACTTGATGTGATAGCCAGGAATCCACAACCTGCTTACAAGGAGTGTTTTTGTACAATATAGTGACAAATCTTAGTCTGGCCTGCAGTGTTGTGTGAATTGAAAATTGCTCTGCCAGCCATGTTTAAGGAATGACATTTGGGGTACTTACTCCTGCTATAAACCATTTACCGGAATGCCCTTGCTATAGGCAATTGGCATATATAGAGGCAGTCCTCAACCATGATTGGGACCAGAAGGTCCAATGCTACATATGCCAGTTTAGTTCCTAAATGAATTGTGCCTGATTTTACAACTGTTTTGCCATGGTTGTTGAGTGAATCATTTGACATTTAGGATGACAGACTTGGAAGGGATTTTGGAGGTCTTCTAGTCCAACCCCCTGCTTAGTCAGGAAACCCTACACCACTTCCGACAAATGGTTATCCAACATCTTCTTAAAAACTTCCAGTGTTGGAGCATTCACAGCTTCTGGAGGCAAGTTGTTCCACTGATTAATTGTTCTAACTGTCAGGGAATTTCTCCTTAGTTCTAGGTTGCTTCTCTCCTTGATTAGTTTCCACCCATTGCTTCTTGTCCTGCCCTCAGGTGCTTTGGGGAATAGCTTGACTCCCTCTTCTTTGTGGCAGCCCCTGAGATATTGGAAGACGGCTATCATGTCTCCCCAGATCCTTCTTCTCATTAAACTAGACATACCCAGTTCCTGCAACCGTTCTTCATATGTTTGAGCCTCCAGTCCCCTAATCATCTTTGTTGCTCTTCATTGCAGTTGTTAGATGAAAGATGGTCATTAAGCGGATCTGTCTTCATCCATGGCCCTTCCTTGTTGGAAGATGGCTGGGAAGGTTGCACAAGATGACCTTTTCATCCTGGGATCGTAAATACACTTGCCGGTTGCAAACCACCCAAATTTTGATCACAGAACCATGGGGGTTATTGCGATGGTCGTAAATTTGAGGACCGGTCATAAGTCACCTTTTCGGCACTATTGTAAACTTGAACAGTCATTAAATGAATGGTTGTAAGTCGAGGACTAGCTGTAAATTAGAAATAGCCGATTCCATCCTATTGATGTCAATTAAGATCGATCAAGGCTTCGAAACCATTAGACACAAACTGGAGTTGCTTTCATATCCAAATTGTTATTGGGAGGAGAATTATCCACCCAGGGCTTTCCCTCTTCCCATTTACTGATCTTCCCTGCATTTTCTCTGTTTCTCTGTTTCCTGTTCAGAACAGCTTAATTTATCTGTTGCTTTCAGAACAGGTGTTACAGGTAGTCTCGACTTACAACAGTTCATTTAGCAAAAGTTACAACAGCACTGAAAAGAGTGACTTACAGCCGTTTTTTCCCCACACTGGCGACCTTTGTAGCCTCCCCCTGATCACGTGATCAAAATTCAGACCCTTGGCAACTGACTCGTACTTACGACCATTGCTGTGCCCCAAGGTTACGGGATCCCCTTTTGCAGCCTTTTGACAAGCAAAGTCAACGGGGATGCCAGGTTCACTTAACAACTGGGTTACTAACTTATCAATTGCAGCAATTCACTTAGCAACCATGGCAAGAAAGGTCGTAAAATGAGGCAAAACTTACTTAACAAAGGTGATTGTAAGGTGAGGATCTCTTGTACATGGCAAATTGGGGCAAACTGAAAAACAATTTGAGACAAAGATTGCATTTTTCGATGGGGTGTTTTTCTTATGTCTTTGCCGGTTTTCTCCACGCAGTACGGGCGCTCAGATAGTTATCGTGTGGCCACCACCCAAGACAAACATGACGACGATTCTTCACCCAAGAAGAGCAAAGCTCAGCAGAAGAGTCGGGATCTGGATGATCTCAAGAAGGAAGTGGCGATGGTGAGTGATGACCTACCTTGATCTAACAGAGGTGATTGGGTGGCTGAGTGGAGCTGCAAGAAATGGGGAGTGATGATGACCTACCTTGATCCAATGATGGCCATGGGGTGGTTGGGTGGAACTGCAAGAGATGATGATGAAGATGGAGGGAGATAGCAGAAGGTCCTCCTAAGTGTCGTCTTTTTGCCATGCGTTTCAGACGGAGCACAAAATGTCCATTGAGGAAGTCTGCCGGAAATACAACACAGACTGTGTACAGGTAAGGACTTTCCACTTAGGGTTGGTGGGTGTTTCTTATTTTCCTCAAGGACTGGAGATAGGTTGAACATCTACCTGGAGGCTCCATAGCACCATGACCTAGCTGGTGGAGGAAATCAGCTGACCAGCAGATAGAGAACTTTTGGGGCAGCTGTGTAATAGTTGAAAAAAGTTTCAATCAGGGACCTTGGAGGTCTTCTAGTCCAGGAGTCAGCAACCTGTGGCTCTGGAGCTGCATGTGGCTCTTTCATCCCTCTGCTGCGGCTCCCTGTTGCTGGTCGGCTCCACAATTGATAGGGTTTTCGGTTAGGACAGATAGAGGGAAAAGGATGCCGCACTAGGAGGAGACTCTATGGTGGGGGAAGTGGAATTCCGGTCGGCAGAGGAAAAAGGACACCATGCTAGGAAGAGACTCTATGGTGGGGGAACCGGACTTCTGGTCGGCTCCAGAATTGAATGGGGGCTTCCGGTTAGGACCTTTGTGACTCTTAAGTGTTTAAAGTTGCCGACTCCTGTTCTAATCCAACCTCTTGCTCATTCAGGAGACCCTGTATCATTTCAGACAAGTAGCTATCCAATCTCTTCTTAAAAGCCTCCAGTGATGGAGCAGCCACAACTTCTGAAGGCAATTATTAATTATTCTCACTGTTAGGAAGTTTCTCCTTAATTCCAGGTTGCTTCTGTCCTTGATTGGTTTCCATCCATTGCTTCTTGTCCTGCCTTCAGATACTTTGGAGAAGAGGTTGACCTACTCTTCTTTGTGGCAGCCCCTCAAATACCGGAATACTACTACGATGTTATCCCTAGTGGGAACTTTTGCTTACAAAGGAGTAGAACTCAGCCAAATTAGGAACTTCCTCGGTTCCGTATAATTTTACCGTCACCCAAGAATTTCAGTCTTTCAAGATCCTGACTGAAGACATTTCTAAGCACATACAATGAACAAATTAGACCTTTTTGTAAGGATTAATGTTAGGTATGATCAACAGGTCCTAGATGATATTTCTTTATGAAGTTCTTCATTTCTATTCTGGGATCTCCTGGGAATTCCTGCACCAGATTCCAAAATGTTTGATTTCATTGAAGCCCTTAGACTCTAAGATACACTTCCATATTTGAGATTTTAGTTGTCTCTTTCCCATACCTGCTGTCTCCTTTTCTTCTTATTTTGTCCATAACTAGGTTGTAGAATATTGGAATGGAAGAGAAGCATTTGTAATGTCCACAGCTGATTGTGATTCTCTAATTTTAATGACATTCTGCAGGGCCACTGAAACTAAAATTTTGGACCTGCAGGAATTCTTGCAAAATGTTGATTGGTGAATCAGATGATGCAACGCAAGAAAATATTGGAAGGAGAAACTTCCTTGGCAGGGGAGATCCCTTGACTATGAAGCGGGTTTTCCATTCATCCCTTCTTTAAAAAAAAATAGAATTATTTTATAAAAGAAGTTTTGTACAGTATAAAAACACTACAAAAAGTAAAGTGAGCTGAGCTCTATGATTTGTCCAAAGATAGAAAAAGTGGCTTATGATTTGGAGTAGTTCATGGTTTTTTTTTTACTCCCCAGGGGAAAGTATCTTTGGAAGGATGAAGGGATGCAGAGATATTTCTCTCTGTTGTGGCCCGCCAGTGGCCAGTGGATCTGGCAGCAGATTCGGACAGTGAGGAGGGTTGGGGAGGAACATGGGCCAGTCCTGGAGTCTGGGGAAGGCTCTGATGAGGGCTCTGCATCCGAGGCAGAGAGGGGGCCAGTGCCGGATGCCAGTGATCAGCTGCCTTTGGAGTCAGACATCAGTGACGCAGGGAAACAGCTAGAGCCAGTTCCCAGTGTGCGCATGCGCAGAGTTGCCAGACGAAGGGGACAAGTAAAGAACAAGGGTCGACTCAGGAGTAAAGCCACAGGCGGACGATGAATGGCCCCTCCCAGAGGGAATAAAAGAGGAGCAAAAGGGGAGGGGAGTTTGCAGGAGACAAATAGTCCCCTTCATTGGTTCATGACTCTCGGAGATTCTTTGCCAAGTTTTGAAGATATCGGCCTGGCAGCTCTCCAAGCCAGATAAGGCCTGTGACTGTAAATTCTCCCTTAAAAGATTTTGCTGAAGGTGAATGAGAGGAATTCACTGTTCGTTTAATAAAAGGGGTTTTGTCGGACCAGGATTCTGCTTCGTGCTTTTTGGGGGAAGCCTAGGTCTCCCAGCCTTTGGTTTTTTTATCCCTCCTTCCTCTTTCTCTCTGACCATCAGGGTCTGACCCACAGCAAAGCCCAAGAGATCCTGGCCCGCGATGGCCCCAATGCTCTCACTCCACCCCCAACCACTCCGGAATGGGTCAAGTTCTGTCGTCAGCTCTTCGGAGGCTTCTCCATCCTCTTGTGGATCGGTGCCATACTCTGCTTCCTCGCCTATGGCATCCTGGCAGGAACCGAAGAGGACCCTTCACGTGACAATGTGAGTTTCGGTGGGGTGATTTGTTTGGAGGGTGTCCTTGTGGGAGGGATGAAGATCGGAGTTATCTCAAGGACCTTCTGATGATCCAACTTTTCTTCCTCTCTGTTCTTGGACAGCTTTACCTGGGTATCGTCTTGGCAGCTGTGGTCATCATCACCGGCTGCTTCTCCTACTACCAAGAGGCCAAAAGCTCTAAGATTATGGAATCCTTCAAGAATATGGTACCCCAGGTATGGCCAGCTGTCTTTTATATCGACACCAACGTACAGTAGTGGCCAACATTGTGGAAATTTTGGTGGAAAAGTGTATTTTCTAGAAGTAGCTATTAACGCCACTTTTTTGGGGAGTGGTAGTATCATAAAATTATATCTCAATGGAAAGATAATTTAATGGAGAATGTAATGCAATAACTTTGATGAAGGATTTGCTGTTAGAACAGCAGTTACAGTATAAAGAAGAAAAGTGAAACACATAGAAAAAAATGAGGTATACAAAAATGATCACCGTAGAAAAAATGAGATGTAGAAAAATTATCACATCAGTTAATCCTTTGTTGGGTAACTTTAAGCATGAATTACAGCCTTACAATGTCATCCCATGGAGTGAACAAAATATTTTAGTTCTGCAGCTGTTCTAATGTGAAACCAAGATTGAATGATGGCTTCTAATAAGTTTCTTTAGTCGGCTGTATAGATTTCCAATTGGGTTAAGGTCTGGGCTATTCCCAGGCCATTCCAGCAGTGGAATAGGATTATCTTGAAACTCCAAAAAAACCCCCAACCCCTGGTGTTATTAGCCACCAAACCTCAAAAATACACTTTTCCCAAAAGGTTTCCACAATTTTGGCCACTGCTGTACAGATAGTCTGCCAGAGAATTGTGCAGCCGATGTCCAAATGGCGATGTCCAAATGACACTGACAAGAACTTGTGGTTTTATATAAATAAATATATTTAAGTAAATAAGAAAGGCAAATGGGACATCATCAGGGAAATCAACGCAGCAGGAACATCATGAGGTAAAATGACAGAGAGCACACAGCGCACAGAGAGAAAAAAATTCCCATAAAGTTAGGCCCAACCCACCTTTATAGGTGATGTATAGGTATTATTTTCATTGATACTATCTTTCAGCTCACCTATTTGTAAAATGGAAGCAGAAATTAGGAGCCACTTCAGGGGATTTTGTGAGCAGGAATGGGTGACGTAAGGTGCCATGCTGAGTTTAGTTTTAACCTTGTTTTTCTGGGGTATGTGTGTGTGTTGTGTGAGTCCAGGGCATTAAATTAATTTAGGATTGTACAATGTCAAAAGGGGGTTAATCAGAAGTCTGTCTGGTTAAGGCTGTTGAGTGAACACAACCATTTAGAATCTCGGGTTTATGAAATCAGATATGAAACCTTTGCAAATGTTGCACATTTCCCCAAAAATAAGACCGGGTCTTATATTATTTTTCTCCAAAAGACGCATAATGACTTATTTTCTGGTTAGATCTTACTTTGGGGGAAATACAGCGCTAAAAGCCTCCCTCCAGTTGACGATCTTAACTGAGGCTTATTTTTGGGATAGGGCTTATATTACGAGCATCCTGAAAAATCATGCTAGGGTTTATTTTACGGTTGGGTCTTATTTTCGGGGAAACAGGATAATAATAACAAAAATGACACAATGTTCTCTTCTGGAGACAACATGGGAAACTCCAGACGTGTTGAGCACCCCCCCTCCTCCCCAATGGTACATTCCTAGGCAGTGTGAGAGTTGCGTTGCCAATGAACTTTGGAAAAGGATAGATTTACAAAGAAATATTTTAGGGGAACATGTGTCAGCATGACTGAAAATCCAGAATATATTTTTTTTAATGGAATTAAATTTGCTTTTTGTTCCAAAGCAAGCTCTGGTGATCAGGGAAGGGGAGAAGATGCAACTCAACGCTGAGGATGTGGTGGTTGGCGATCTCGTAGAGGTGAAAGGAGGAGATAGAGTCCCAGCTGACCTAAGGATCATCTCAGCTCACGGTTGCAAGGTTGGTGGAAATCTTACAAGTCTTCTTTTCAGCTGTTGTTCCTTTCAGCTCTGGAGCAGACTATCAAACCCCTGGGAATTAGAGCAATTCGCCGGTGTCCTTTACCAACTGTTCTCTCCCATTAACCAAATCTAAGTGGAGAGTTCAGATTACCGAGCACAAGATCAATGTTGCGTAGGTCGTATCACTGCACAACCTTGCAGCTCGGATTTCCCTGTTTCTTTTGTTCGACGCGGAGCAGCATCAGGCAAGTGGGAGAAGAATGAATTTTGGATCCTTGTCACAAAAGTGATCAGCTTTCCCGGATTTACGTAACAGGCCCAAACCATCTGTCCTTTCAAATGAGTTGTGACGATTACTCTACAAGATCTGTCAGTTTGTTGACCTGCCAAATTTGAGATAAAACCAGGATAATTTTAACCGCGAACCTTTTCTGGATGGACTTGACATGGCATGGCATTTTCTCTCTAGGTGGATAACTCTTCCCTGACGGGTGAATCCGAACCTCAGACCCGTTCTCCTGATTGTACCCATGACAATCCTCTCGAGACCAGGAATATCACTTTTTTCTCTACCAACTGCGTCGAAGGTAGGGGTTCTGTCGGAGTTAGAACACCTTCTAGACCTGACTAGAAAAAGGGAAACCAGATCTCAGTAAAAACATTGCTGTGAATGGATATGAGTTTTCGACTCCAGTCTAGATATCACTGCTATGATTTGAATAAAAGAACTTTATTTGACACTTTTCCAGATTATGATCAGATGACCTGTGTATTATCCTTTGTCTGGGGAATTTTGATCCATGCATCTTAAAGTTGCCTAATTTGAAAAACACTGATTTAAGAGAACATATTAGCACAGTATTTTTTTAAAATTTCTATTGGCTTTGTGACTGCTAGGGCATATATCTGCCTTAATTTATGAGAATAGAAAATAGGATAGGATAGGATAGGATAGGATAGGATAGGATAGGATAGGATAGGATAGGATAGAATAGAATAGAATAGAATAGAATAGAATAGAATAGAATAGAATTCTTTATTGGCCAAGTGTGATTGGACACACAAGGAATTGGTCTTGGTCTCAGTTTACCTAATAAGACAAGATACATTCGTCAAGAATCATAAGGTACAGCACTTAATGATAGTCACTGGGTACAAATAAGCAATCATACTAGGAAACAATATCAATATAAATCATAAGGATACAAGCAACAAAGTTATAGTCATACAGTCGTAAATGGGAGGAGATGGGTGGTGGGAATGATGAGAAGATTAATAGTAATGCAGACTTAATAACTAGTTTGACAGTGTTGAGGGAATTATTTGTTCAGCAGAGTGATGGCGTTTGGGAAAAAAACTGTCCTTGTGTCTGGTTGTTCTGGTGTGCAGTGCTCTATAGCATTGTCTTGAGGGTAGGAGTTGAAACAGTTTGTGTCCAGGATGTGAGGGGTCTGTAAATATTTTTACAGCCCTCTTTTTGACTCATGCAGCATACAGGTCCTCAATGGAAGGCAAGTTGGTAGTCATTGCTTTTTCTGCAGTTCTAATTATCCTCTGAAGTCTGTGCCTGTCTTGTTGGGTTCCAGAACCAAACCAGACAGTTATAGAGGCGCAGATGACAGACTCAATAATCCCTCTGTAGAACTGTAGGATTGTAGAACTGTACGGATTGCTAGAGAGGAATCTAGAATAATTCAGGAAGGGCTTACCTAACGTAGAAGTTCACCAGGCTGAGCCTGAGGGAGGCGTCAAGCCCCTCATCAGTCTCAAGTCCCTTCAAGACAATAAGAGATCTGAGCCCAGCCCACCGTGAACTCTGTTGATTCTTATCTACCAGCTATTTGCTTTGACGGTTAGTAGTTCAGGTTCTTGTTGAGAGCTTAAGCTTGCAATACATCTTTATAGCTATTTGAACTGCATGGAACTTCGATTCCCCTGGTGCTTGACACTTAAACTCTCATCCTAAATTAGCTTAATGGCTTGTCTCTCTCCTCAAGGAACCCAGTGAGATTTGTAAGTTACAGTTATCAAACAGTAGTTCCTAAATTCATTTAAATATTGCAAGGGACACGGTGGCTCAGTGGCTAAGACACTGAGCTTGTCGATCGAAAGGTCGGAAGTTCAGCGGTTCAAATCCCTAGTGCTGCGTAACGGGGTGAACTCCTGTTACGTGTCCCAGCCTCTGCCAATCTAGCAGTTTGAAAGCAGGTAAAAAATGCAAGTAGAAAAATAGGGACCACCTTTGGTGGGAAGGTAACAGCGTTCCGTGCGCCTTTGGCATTTAGTCATGCTGGCCACATGACCACGGAGACGTCTTCGGACAGCACTGGCTCTTCGGCTTAGAAACGGAGATGAGCATCGCCCCCTAGAGCCGGAAACAACTAGCACATATGTGCGTGGGAATCTTTACCTTTACCTTATGGGCAGTGAACATCCAACACAAATCTACAGCGGAGATCTCGAACCTGAGCAGAGATTACAACTTCTAGAATTTCTAGCCAGAACAGTCAAGTTAGCTGGGAATTCTAGGAGCCATAGTCACCTACCAGATCTGGAAGTTGTTAGATGCACAGAAAATTGGAGAGAGGATGCATGCCCACCGATTTGTCTCTTTTCCCACCAGGCACAGCCCGTGGGGTTGTCATTGCCACTGGAGATCGGACAGTGATGGGTCGAATTGCCACCTTGGCTTCGGGCCTGGAAGTTGGCAAGACCCCCATTGCTAGGGAGATTGAGCACTTCATCCAGCTGATCACAGGCGTGGCTGTCTTTCTGGGCGTCTCCTTTTTCGTGCTCTCTCTCATTTTGGGCTACTCATGGCTGGAAGCTGTCATTTTCCTCATTGGCATCATTGTGGCCAACGTCCCTGAAGGACTCTTGGCTACAGTCACAGTAAGTACCTGACAAAAAGTCTACCAAAGAACTTCCTAGAGAAAATGGATGGAAACTAATCAAGGAGAGAAGCAACCTAGAACTAAGGAGAAATTTCCCGACGGAACAACTAATCAGTGGAACGACTTTCTTGCAGAAGTTGTGGGTGCTCCAATACTGGAGTTTTTTAAGAAGAGATTGGACAACCATTTGTCTGAAATGGTATAGGGTTTGCTGCTTGAGGGCCGTAGTGGCACAGCGGTTAGAATGCGGCATTGCAGGATGACTCTGCTCACTGCCAGAAGTTCGATTCCTGACGGGCTCAAAGTTGACTCAGCCTTCCATCCTTCCAAGGTGGGTAAAATCAGGACCCAGATTTTTGGGGGCCCTTAGAGAGGTCTGTAAATCAGTGTGAAGTGGTATATAAGTCTACATGCTATTGCTATTGGACTAGAAGACCTCCAAGGTCCCTTCCGACTCTGTTATTCTGTTATATCTGTTTTTTTAAAAAAACTCTATACTGATATCTCATCTTGGTTCCCCAAAGGTGGTGATGATAATGATGTCTCAATATTCCATTAGAAAAAAAAATGATGTGAAGTTGAGCTTACTTTTTGAAAAAGAATAAGGGAATAACAGAGTTGGAAGGGACCTTGGAGGTCTTCTAGTCCAACCCCCTGCTCAAGCAGGAGACCCTAGATCATATCAGACAAGCAGTTATCCAATCTCTTCTTAAAAACGTCCAGTGATGAAGCATCCATAACTTGTGGAGGCAAGTTGTTCCACTGATTAATTGTTCTGACTACCAGGAAATTTCTCCTTAGTTCTAAGTTGCTTCTCTCCTTGATCAGTTTCCATTCATTGTTTCTTGTCCTGCCTTCAGGTGCTTTGGAGAATAGTTTGACTCTCTCTTCTTTGTGACAACCCCTGAGATATTGGAACACTCTTGGCTTTCAAAGAAAATGCCAGATTGGGTATCTCTGATGGTGTTGTGGCCCGTCAGCAGCCTGTGCGGATTGTAGCTGATTCTAACAGCGAGGAGGCTGGTGTGGTGTTGCGCCAGCAACCTGTGCAGCTGGCACTCGAGTTAGGCAATGAGGAGGCTGGAGAAGATGTGGTGCCAGAGGCAGGGATTCAGCCAGGGCCTTCAGAACCTCCAGAAGCTTCCATAAGTGAAGAGGAAGAAGAGGAGGAGCCTCTTCTCAATGCACGGGCGCGCAGAGCGGCCAAAAGGCAGGAGTGGCTCCTCAGGAGGAAGTCTCCTCAGGAGTAAGGCTTGGGGCTAATTGGCCACTCCCTTAGCCTATTTAAGGAGGAACGCCGACTGAAGCAATTTGTAGCGAACAACTTTAGTTCACTCTACTTCGCGTCTGGATTCTCTGCAAATTGCTTCTGGGCTTTCTGCCAACCTTAGTAAGATTGTGATTACTTTATCTTTGGTTTCTTGTAGGCTGTTAAGAAAGTTTATTAACAGCCTTTGTTTTGAAAATTTGATGAGTTATTTTAGTAAATTAAGTTTTGTACAAACTTGGTGTGTGCTGTGTTCTTTGGGATCCGTAGCTGGGGCAGAACAGATGGGAGTCCTTTCCTTCAGCCCATCGCTAAGTTTCATTCCTCCCATTTAGGTGTGTCTGACCTTGACCGCCAAACGCATGGCTCGCAAGAACTGCTTGGTGAAGAACTTGGAAGCCGTAGAGACCTTGGGCTCCACCTCCACCATCTGCTCGGACAAGACAGGGACCCTGACTCAGAACCGAATGACTGTTGCCCACATGTGGTTTGACAACCAGATCCATGAAGCTGATACCACCGAGGATCAATCTGGTGAGGATTATTGTGGGGAAAGAGACTACGGAGACCCTTTTCCTGTCTTGGATTAAGAAGGTGAAAGAATAGGAAGCTGAGAGGGTTCCTGTCTTCTTGGGATCTCTAGCTCAGCTCTGATCCACGACAGATCCTCCCAGTTTTGCTGTGTATGGTGAGAATTATGTACAACAGACCAGTGGTGGAATTCAATTTTTTTTTACTACCGGTTCTGTGGGCGTGGCTTGGTGGGTGTGGCAGGGGAAGGATACTGCAAAATCCCCATTTCTTCCCGATCAACTGGAACTCAGGAGGCAGAGAATAGATAGGGGTGGGGCCAGTCATTTACCGGTTCTCCGAACTACTCAAAATTTCTGCTACCGGTTCGGCAGAACTGGTCAGAACCTGCTGAATACCATCTCTGCAACAGAAAGGCTGATGTGGAACCTTGATTGAAATCCCATCTTTCTTTTGTTCACGATTTGACCCATTCTCCCTTACTCTTTCCCCTTCACCCGGTTTCCCCTTTTTTCCCTGGTGTCAAAGAATCGGTTTAATGTCAGGGTTCCAAGTAATAAATCCATTGCAAGCAAGACCCCGAGGCCGTTGAGTACCTCAAACATTGCTTTTATTGGATAATATCATATTGGCACATATTTGGTGAAAACCGACTCTAAAACTCCTGTGGTTTTCACCCCATTATTTATTTATTTTATTTTATTTTATTTTATTTATTTATTTATTTGTCAAGCCTATATAAGATAACAGGTAAATGTATAAACATAATTTGAACACATGAAAAGAGTAAGAGTAAAAAAGAATATTAGGACAGGGACGGTAGGCAAGCTGGATCACTTATGCACAAAATCCTTACAGACCTCGTAGGAATGAGGTGAGTTTGACAGTAGACAGTTTAAGGTTAAAGTTTTGGGGGTTTGGGGAAGAAACCACAGAGTCAGGTAGTGCATGCCAGGCATTGACCACTCTGTTACTAAAGTCGTATTTTCTGCAATCGAGTTTGGAATGGTTTACCTTAAGTTTGTATCTGTTGTGTGCTGGTATATTGTTGTGGTTGAAGCTGAAGTAGTCACTGATAGGTAGGACATTGTGGCAGATAATTTTATGTACTACGCTTAGGTCATTAAAAGTAAAAGATTTTCTACTTTCTCAAAACAATCGGTCACATGGTCCAATCATTGTACAGTCTGACAACCAGGTGGGAACACTCTGCCTTCTTCCTTCCAGATCTGACCTTGGTTCCCAAGGGAAAGCATTTTGTTTTGCCTACAACAATCCCTCTATCTCAAATCCCCCCTTGCCTGACCCTCAACTCCAGTGTGGCAACATTGAAGCAGACGAAATGGCTTCGGTCAGGACAGCTTCAGGGTTGACATCTGGCCTACAGTTCAAGTGATTTCCTTTCTTAACCTAGAACGTCACCCCTCACCATCTTCCTTTATTTTTCATTGCAGGCACGGCCTTTGATAAGAGCTCCCCCACCTGGGTGGCCTTGTCTCATATTGCTGGGCTTTGCAACCGAGCTGTCTTCAAGGGGGGTCAAGAGAACGTGCCCATCCTCAAGGTGAGCGGAGGAGAACCCACTCCTTGCGAGGAGGCATCATCTGGGCCTTAGCGGCATCTAGAAAATTGAGAATGGTCATTGTGCTGGAAGATGTGGTGAAGATGTGAGGGTTGAAGGTCAAGTATAAGGAAAAAGAATGTTAATTTCTATACCGCGTGATGAAATATGAGAACCTGAAAATAGGCTTGCTGGATCAGGCCTAGGTCCAGATAACCAGCATTCCATCTTACTTGGTGGCCCACCTGATACATTTAGGAAACCTACCAGTAGGAGATCAAGACATCTGTTGTTGCTCATCTACACCCTATAATAGAAGTAGACTGACTCCATGCCTGGAAGCAGCACTTGATCATCAGGTCTGGTTCCTTCTGATAGATCAGGGGTCAGCAACCTGCGGCTCCGGGGCCGCATGTGGCTCTTTGGGCCCTCTGCTGTGGCTCCCTGTCGGGTGATCCAACCATTGGCTGGCCCCACCCCTTGCCCTTCCCTCCCAGTCACTCCTTGCCTGGCCTGAGAAGGTAAGGGCGCCAGGGCAGAGACAGAGAGATACAAAGAGAGAGGGGAGAGAGAGAGAAGTGTCCAGGGCAGAGACAGAGAGACAGAGAGAGAGAGGGGAGAGAGAGAGAGAGACATAAATACAGAGAGAGGGGAGAGAGAGAGATATAGAGAGATACAGAGAGTAAGGGAGAGAGGGGGGAGGGAGGGAGGGAGGGGAGAGAGAGAGATGTCAAAAAGATTTTGTGGTTCCCAGTGTTTTTAACAACTGGTTCTCTGCCCTAATGACCAGCTGGGTAGGCATGGCTGGGGGGGGGGGGTGTCATGTGACCGATGGAAGTGAGTGACATCAAGTTGGCCACGCCCACCCAGGTTTTGTGGCTCCCGGTGTTTTCTTTTCTGTGGGAAACAGGTCCAAATGGCTCTTTGAGTGTTTAAGGTTGCAGATCTCTGTGACGGACCTTCCTCCAAGAACTATATTGGACGTTTTTGAACCCATCTAATCTAGCAGCCAACGTTCTCCTGTGGCACCACTTCCTACACTTATGAATGTTGTTAGTTCCATCATTAGGATGGTTGGGTGATGGTGGGTGGTGGGGAGAGAAGGCCAGGCTGCGTGTCCAAACACAGAACATTGAAACGATCCTATTTCACCCCCCCAAGCGTGACGTAGCAGGAGATGCTTCTGAATCAGCCCTGTTGAAATGTATCGAGCTTTCGTCTGGATCTGTGAAGCTGATGAGGGAGAAGAACAAAAAAGTGGCAGAAATCCCCTTCAACTCCACCAACAAATACCAGGTATGGGTGCTTCAGTGTCCCTCAAAGAGGCCTCTAACACTAGGGTTGGGTAACTTTTCATATAGACCAGGGGTGTCCAACCTTGGCAACGTTAAGGCCTGTGGACTTCCGCTCCGAGAATTCCTAGTCAGCATAACTGGCTGGGGAATTCTGGGAGTTGAAGTCCACAGGTCTTAAAAGTTGCCAAGATAGGACATCCTTGATATAGACCAGTGATGGCTAACCTTTTTGCCATCATGTGCCAAAAGCGGGGGGAGCACGGCGGGTCACACACCCACGTGCCCACATCCATAATTCTATGCGCCTGCCCCCTCCATGCTCCCCCCACTTTTGGCATGTGATGGCACGGTGGGCCTGTTTTTCGCTCTCCCCAGGCTCCAGAGCCTTTCTAGGAGCCTGGGGAGGGTGAAAGCGGCCTTCCCCACCCACCCAGAGGCCCTCCGGAGGCCAGAAACAGTGTGTTTCCTGACTTCTGGTGGGCCCAGAAGGCCCAAAAATCAGCTGGCCGGCGCACGCATGTGTGCTGAAGTTGAGCTCGCGTGCCCACCGATATGGCTCCACGTGCCACCTGTGGCACCCGTGCCATAGGTTCGCCATCACGGATATAGACCAAAGTTCTTCATGAATTAAAGGCAAAGCAAAACTAATGTTGTTCTCAGGGTGTTAAGCAACACTGTTAAAAACAAACAAACCGAAGATGGGTTTTTTAGCCGTAGCTCGCATTGAAAATACATTTTGATTTCAGTGGTGGGTTTCTCCCGGTTCGGCCTGGTTCTGCCGAGCCGGTAGCGGTGACAATATGACGTCACCGAACTGGTTCTCTTTGTTCGGGAGATGTTCGGGAGATATATTGAAGAAAAAGAACAAACACACACAAAAAATGCATAATTTGGAAGCTTGGATGAACTCATTTATCATGAAACGTGGGTCTGGCCAGCTTTTTGTATCAAAACTGTCCCACTTATGGGTCTCCATTCTCAAATTGTGGCGCCAATACAATCCTCACATTCTGGGAATCTCAGGCCCATCAGCTTTAATCCCCATCTTTTACGCCGACATACGGGAAGGATTAGCTAGGATTCCCAGTGTGCTATGACCTGGAATAAAATTGGCAAATCATTTCCAGAGAGAGAAAGGCTGGTGTTTCTATGTAATATTGGTGCTAACCTATAAAGCCCTACATGGCTTAAGCCCGGGGTATCTGCAGGACCACCTCCTGCCTTCCTCCCACCGTCCGGCGCGCTCACACAGAGCGGCCCTCCTCAGGGTGCCGTCAGCCAGACAATGTCGGCTGGCGATCCCCAGGGGGAGAGCGTTCTCTGTGGGACAGCCGACCCTCTGGAATGGGCTGCCCACCGACCTCAGGAAGCCCTGGACCTCCTCTCCTTCCACCACGAATTGAAGACGTGGCTTTTTCGCCATATGGGCTGAATCCGTAGGGGGATTTTAAATATTTTAATAATTTTAATTTGATTTTAATTAATTTTAAATTGATTTTAAGTGTTTATGTAATTCTCCATTGTTTTTGTAAGCCGCCCTGAGCCCTATGGGAGAAGGGCAGCATATGAATTAATAAAATAAAATAAAATAAAATAAAATAAAATAAAATAAAATAAAA
>WNWU01000046.1:2247266-2257835 GCA_012654045.1 Ptyas mucosa | reverse complement strand
TAGAATAGAATAGAATAGAATAGAATAGAATAGAATAGAATAGAATAACAGAGTTGGAAGGAACCTTGGAGGTCTTCTAGTCCAACCCACTGCTCAGGCAGGAAACCCTATAACATTTCAGGCAAATGGTTATCTAATCTCTTCTTGAAAACTTCCAGTCTTGGAGCATTCACAACTTCTGGAGGCTAGTTTTTCCACTGATTAATTGTTCTCACTGTCAGGAAATTTCTCCTTAGTTCTAAGTTGCTTCTCTCCTTGATTACTTTCCACCCATTTGCTTCTTGTCCTGCCCTCAGGGGCTTTGGAGAATAGCTTGACTCCCTCTTCTTTGGGGCAGCCCCTGAGATATTGGAACCCTGCTATTATGTCACCCCTAGTCCTTTTTTTCACTAAACTAGTCATACTAGAGATACTAGACATTATGACAATGCAGCCTTTTGTAACCTGGATACACAGCAGATGGGCGGAATTCAGTTCTCAGAGTTTTCAGCAATGGCCATGCTGGCTGGGGAATGCTGGAAGTTGAAGTCCACACATCTTCCTTCTGCCAAGGTTGAGAAACACTGGCCTAGAGCAGGAGTCTCCAACCTTGGCAACCTTATGACTTGTGGACTTCAACTCCCAGAATTCTGAAGTCCACAAGTCATAAAGTTGCCAAGGTTGGAGACCCCTGGCCTAGAGTGTTATCTCAGAGCCAATCCTGAATGGCTTTACATTACATTGGGGTGTCTATGCCTCTTAAGATACAAGCAAAAGCATTGGCTAAGATCTAGCCATCCGGGTCAAATTTTCCCTGGTTTTTGTTTTTTTTTCCTGACCGTCTTTTTTCCTTCCAGGTTTCTGCCACTACTTCATGCCTGAAGAGCAGTATCCCAAAGGGTTCGCCTTTGACTGTGACGATGTCAACTTTTGCACCGATAACCTCTGCTTTGTGGGACTCATGTCCATGATTGACCCACCCCGTGCTGCTGTGCCTGACGCCGTGGGCAAATGCCGAAGCGCTGGCATCAAGGTAAAGCAGCTGGACAGTCTAGAGCAGGGGTCTCCAACCTTGGCAACTTTAAGACTTGTGGGCTTCAACTCCTAGAATTCCTCAGCCAGCTTTGGGAGTTGAAGTCCACAAGTCTTAAAATTGCCAAGGTTGGAGACCCCTGCTCTAGATGAACTACAAATATTTCCTTGAATGAATAGCGTTCATTGAATTCAGAGATGTAATTCCAGATGTTATCCGATTTTGAAAATCTCTTTATCTCAATTTTGATATTCCAGAAGGCCAATTCCCTTTCCTAAGCAGCCTTTCTTTTTATTGTCTCCTAATAGTGAAAAATGGGGACATGGTGGCTCGGTGGCTCAGTGGCTAAGATGCTGAGCTTGTCGATCAGAAGGTCGGCAGTTCAGCGGTTTGAATCCCTAGCGCCACGTAACGGGATGAGCTCCCGTTCCTTGTCCCATCTTCTGTCAGCCTAGCAGTTCGAAAGCACGTAAAAAATGCAAGTAGAAAAATAGGGACCACCTTTGGTGGGAAGGTAATAGCGTTCCGTGCGCCTTTGGCGTTTAATCATGCTGGCCACATGACCACGGAGACGTCTTCGGACAGCGCTGGCTCTTCGGCTTTGAAACGGAGATGAGCACCGCCCCCTAGAGGCGGGAACGACTAGCAACATGTGCAGGGGAATCTTTACCTTTACTTTAATAGTGAAAAGATCTGAAATGGTTCATCTGGGCCATAGAAGGTCATTCAAACACCTATGCCATAAATACACTCCAGTGCTCTTTTAATTAGTTTATCCGCAGATTCCAAAGTTCAAGGTCCTTTGTCTTGAATTAATTAATGGATTGGCCCAAGGTTTGCGTATTTGATGTGATGTGATGGCAGCTTCTGGCTTGGATCAGACTGAAGATGTAGCAACCTTAAATTGTCTAGGACCATGATGGCGAACTTATGGCACGGGTGCCACAGGTGGCACAGGGAGCCATATCAGTGGACATGTGAGCATTGCCGTAGCTCAGCTCTAGCACGTATCTGTGTGCCAGCCAGCTGATTTTTGGGCCTTTCGGTCCCACCGGAAGTTGGGAAATGGGCTGTTTCCGGCCTCTGGAGGGCCTCCAGGGGGATGGGGAAAACCATTTTCGCCCTCCCCAGGCTCCTAGAAAGCCTCTGGAGTCTAGGGAGGGTGAAAAACAGGCCTCACGTGCTAAAAGTGGGGCGGGATGTGCGCACATGTGCCGGGGCAGTGTGCATTGAATTATGGGTGTGGGCACACACGTGGGTGACCCCCCCGTGCCCCCCGATTTTGGCACGCGACAGCAAAAAGGTTAGCCATCACTGGTTTAGGACCTCTTAGAAACCCTTGGAGATCACCTTATCTCCCGCAATTCTTCCAACTCTTAGAAATGAATTGGGTTGGACAACTCATTCTGCTTTAGTGGACAGTCTTTGGGTTCCCCAGAATTCCTTTGATAAACCTGCTTTTCCTCCACAGGTGATCATGGTAACAGGTGACCATCCCATCACAGCTAAAGCCATCGCCAAAGGTGTTGGAATTATCTCTGAGGGCAACGAGACAGTGGAAGACATCGCTGCCCGGCTAAACATTCCTGTCAGTCAGGTCAACCCCAGGTGAGGGGAAAGTAGGAGGGCAGAGGTCAATTTTTTGGGTCTGGGGGGAAAAGTAACAGCTTCCAGGACATCATGAAAATCCAAAGGACAAAATGTTGGAAAAGAGAGAGGGAGCAAGGAAGTCACATGCAGAGGGCTATTTTTTCTTGTGTTCGTCACATTCTGAAATGGCTTTCTCGCTGAAGCTAGGCCCATCTCAGGCAATTTTTAGACCTGTGAACTTCAAATCCCAGAATTCCTCAGCCAGCCGTCCTGAAGGGGAATTCTGGGAATTGAAGTCCACCCCAGTCTTAAAGTAGCCAAGACTGCACATCCCTGACCTAGACAATACCAGCATTTAAGTTTTATTCTCTAATGGTGTATCGATGAGATATCTGTTTAGTTGCAGTCTCTCTCTCTCTCTCTCCTTCATTACTCTGTGTGGCAATTCAATAGATAGTTGTTTGTTGGCATCTCCCAGAGGGCTGTAACCATTCACCCCGATGAAAGGTTGAAATGTAGTTGTTGTCCTGACCTAGGCTTCACAAAAATCACGAAACAGACTCCTTGTCCCAACAAAACCCTGTTTTATTTGGCTAATGTGAATTCCTAGCATTCACAGCCAGCAAAGTCCTGGCAAACAATCTTTCAAGGATGAATTGCAACCACAGACCTTATCAGTCCTTGGAGAGTTGCCAGGCCGAGAGCTTCCAGGCGTAACACTGTACAAGGAAATAGAGCGTCCCCTTGTGCCTTTACTCCTGAGTCGACCTCTGTTCCTTAATTGTTCCCTTCTCCTGGCAGCTCTGTGCATGCATGCGCACATCGGGAACAGGCTCCGGCTGTTCTTCTGCCCCACTTATCTCCGACTCCGAAGGTAGCTGATAACTGTCAGACGGCCCTGGCCCCCTCTCTGCCTCCGATGCAGAGTACTCATCAGAGCCTTCCCCAGACTCCAGGACTGGCCCATGTTCCTCCCTAACCTTCTCACTGTCCGAGTCTGCCACCAGCTCCCCTGGCCGCTGCCGGGCCACAAAAGTTGTGTTCTTGGGAATGCTTAGAAAAAGGCAGGAAGACAAATATAACAAAAACAACACTGAAATGATGAAGCATAACAGTCCATAGTTAATACTGTATCTGCATACGGGGAGGTCATGCTTGCCCTGTCTACTCTCCTTTGTCTTCCTAGAGATGCCAAGGCTTGCGTGATCCATGGCACGGATTTGAAAGACATGGCTGCAGAGCAAATTGATGAAATCCTACAGAATCACACTGAGATCGTCTTTGCCCGTACTTCTCCACAGCAGAAGCTCATCATCGTGGAAGGTTGCCAAAGACAGGTAGAGATTGAGAAGGACATCCAACCAACCATGTCACGTCTCTATATCTCATGCCCACAAATGGCAAATTCCATTAAACTTGTCCTCTCCAGCTAAGTAGGGAGTTCATACAGCTAACAAAGGTCTTTCAGGGCAGAACAGTGCCATAGGTGTACAAATATGCAACACAAAATGCATGGATTTACACACTAGAGTGACTGAGAGAAGGATTTTGCTACTCCCATAGCCTGACAGATTCCATCAGTTGCTTCTTCTGAATCTCACCTTTTCACAACGGAAAGCATTCGGTACGGAAGGGCTAATGGAGACGCTCTTCCCTCAGCCCTCCCTTCACGCTTCCCTCCAGCCTAACTGGAGATTCCACCTCAGTTGACCAGACACCCTAACGTAGGTTGTCCCAAAGGTGCTTTTTTCAAGAGGCAACTGGACTTTCTGGTTTTTCTTTTGAAGATGTTTCACTTCTCCTCCAAGAAGCTTCTTTAGCTCTGGCTGATAATAGGGAAACTTGTAGATTTTAAACCTGAACTGTTTTTATTAGTGATGATATCAGAAAAATTTGATAAGAAAAGTATGTATTTACCATGTTTCCCTGAAAATAAGACCCTGTCATATTTTTTTTAACCCCAAAATAAGCACTTGGCCTTATTTTCAGGGATGTCTTATTATTTTGGGGGGCATGGAGCAAGACTCTTGCTGTCTTACCTGATTTCCGGCTCTGTCTCCCTAACCCTAACCACAGGAAATGGCCAGGACCGGCTGCGCAGGCATTTAAATATTTTCAGGGAGGGCTTATTTTCGGGGGAAGGCGTAGCTTGGGGGGAGAGCTTATTTTTGGGGAAACACGGTAGTATTACATGTTTTAACAGCAGTGAGGATTATCTTCGCGCAATATTGGAAAGATGAAGAAACACCTGAAGATGAAGAGATCATTAAGAAGATACTAGTCCGTGCAGAAATGGATAGGCTGACATTGAAAATCAAACAGAAAGAAGGCGCAGAATATTATCAAACATGGAACTTGTTTTACCAGTGGTTGGAAAAAAGGGGTGGAGAGTAAGAACGGCATTTGTATGGTTAAGCAAATGAAATACCCAGACAACACGATGTTTATCAAGCACTAAGAAATGTAATTAATAGAAAATTAATTAAATGTAATTAAAAAGAAAAAGCACCTTTGGGACAACCATGGCTTGGATGGCTGAGAACCTCCTAGTGTCGGTTGAGCGCAAATATTTCCTACTGCCGTTTCCTCCATTCAAACCATCTCTTCCATCTTCACCCAACCATCTTTTGCACAACAGCACCTGTTCTCCATTTTTGACCGTGCCTTCCTTTCCCCCTCAGGGCGCAATTGTGGCCGTGACTGGGGATGGAGTCAATGACTCCCCTGCCCTGAAGAAGGCGGACATTGGGGTCGCCATGGGCATTGCTGGCTCGGATGTCTCCAAACAGGCTGCGGACATGATTCTGCTGGACGACAATTTTGCCTCTATTGTTACTGGAGTTGAAGAAGGTAAGCGAGGAGAGGGAGATTGGTTCCCTTCCCGCTAAAACCGTCGGAATTGAGGGTAGATCTCAGTTATGGGTTCTGCTAATAACTTATTTCTGGGAGAAAGATTATACAGGTCGCCAGTGGAGGGTTGCACATTACCGTATTTTTCAGAGTATAAGACTCACCTTAGTACTTAGCCTCAGTACTGCAGGCTACTTCTGCTGACTGCTGGCGGCCTGCAATTTGGCAGTTCGAATCTCGCCAGGCTCAAGGTTGACTCAGCCTTCCGTCCTTCTGAGGTGGATAAAATGAGGACCCAGGTTGTTTGGGGGCAATACGCTGACTTTGTAAACCGCTTGGAGAGGACTGTAAAAGCACTGTAAGTGCTTATACAGACTTGTATAAGACGGTATACAAGTCTGAGTGCTTATTGCTCTTCCTTTTCCCCTTCCTTCCTTCCTTCCTTCCTTCCTTCCTTCCTTCCTTCCTCCCTCCCTCCCTCCCTCCCTTCTGTGGTGCGCAATGGTCAGAACGCAGTATTGCACTGCCAGGAGTTCGATCCTGACCATCTCAAGGTGGACCCATCCTTCCGAGGTTGGTAAAATGAGAATCTAGATTGTTGGAGGCAAGATGCTGACTTAGAGAGGGCAGTAAAAGCACTGTAAAGCAGTATATAAGTGCTATTGCTGTTGTGCCAATGGAGCAGAAATCTGGCTGGCATTGACTTTATGTGGAGCCTGCTTCTCCTGCTCTCCAGCTGTGCCCCATTCTCTCCCCATTTGTCTCACCAGGACGCCTAATTTTTGACAACCTGAAGAAATCTATTGCCTACACCTTGACCAGTAACATCCCAGAGATTACTCCCTTTCTGCTCTTCATCATGGCCAACATCCCACTGCCTCTGGGTACCATCACCATCCTATGCATTGACTTGGGGACTGACATGGTGAGTTCTCCCCCTTACATCCCTTCATCCTCCAACATCCAAGTGTTTCATCCTTTGCCTCCTCTTTGCAAGCCTTCTCACAGGTGGAAGGGGGCCCTCCACAGATTTCTTCTGTGCCAGGATTCGAAACCTGAACTCGGTCCTTCATTACAAGGGACAACAGATCTTGGCCTCAACCAGTTTTGGTTAAAGGTGTCAAGGAACAGAAACTGTGTGCTTCTTTATGCAAATGAAGCCAGTGCAAGTCAGAGCCAGTTTGATCTAATGGTTAAGGAGGCGGGCTAGAAACAGGGAGACTGTGAGTTCTAGTCCCATCTTAGGCATGAAAGCCAGTGGGTGACTTTAGGGCAATCATCAGGAGATGGTAAATTCTAGTTCCACTTTAGACATAAAGGCCAGTTGGATGATTTTGAGTCAGTAAACAGGATACTGGGAGTTCTAGTCCTGTCTTAGGCATGAAAGCCAGTGGGTGACTTTGGGGCAATTATCAGGAGATGGTGAGTTCTAGTCTCCCCTTAGAGCATGAAAGTCAATTGGATGATTTTGGGTCAGTGAACAGGATCGTGGGATTTCTAGTCCCATTTTAGGCATGAAAGCCAGTGGGTGACTTTGGGGCAGTCATCTGGAGATGGTGAGTTCGAGTCCCACTTTAGGCATAAAAGCTGAGTGACTTTAGTCTAATTCCTCTCTCTCTCAGGCCAATCCATCTCCATAGGGTTGTTGTTATAGGGAAAATAGGAGGAGAAAGAAGCATAAGGTATAGGAACACCACCTTGAATCATTTATAAAAAATAATAAAGGTGGAATATGCATGAATAATATGATCATAATAGCACAAAGGAAACTTGGAGTAGGCTAGTTTAATGATCTTCTCTCCCACAACTGAATTTCATGCAAGGAATCTTCTCGCCCACCTTCTCACACTCATTAAGACTTCCATTCCTCACGGACACGGGTGGGTCCCCAAATCTGGCAACTTTGAGACTTGGACTTCAAGTCCCAGAATTCTTTGGCCTTTAAGAAGTCCACAAGTCTTAAAGTTGCCAAGTTTGGAGACCCCTGCTCAAGGATCTTGGGAACTATAATTCTTACAACCAAAATTCTCTCGTTATCTTTTGTAAAACTAGGGCAGATACATCTAACAGGCAGTTTAAGCCAAGGGTCTCCAACCTTGGCAATTTTAAGCCTGGAGGACTTCAACTCCCAGCATTCCCCAGCCAGCAAATAATTCTGGGAGTTGAAGTCCTCCAGGTTTAAAGTTGCCACGGTTGGAGACCCCTGGCTTAAGCTGCGGGTTGACTTAATATTTACAACCTGAGCAGGAAACAGGGGCTCCTGTTTCCTGCAGAAGTTGACCTTGGCATGACTTTGGAAAGGATGAATACATGAGTCAAAAAAGAAAGAAAGAAAAGAAAAGGATGGCAAAAGAAGACACAGAATTTGGAGGGAAATGGCCCAAAGGAGCCTGATTTTTCATTCTGGTCCTTGGCCTGGTCTTTCCTCCAGTGGCTGGGATGAGAAGAGCTAAACCTTCAAGTGTAAGATGAAACCTGTGATCGAGCCATCTCCATTCTTGGTTTTCCTACCAGGTGCCTGCCATCTCCTTGGCTTACGAAGCTGCTGAGAGTGACATCATGAAGCGTCAGCCCCGAAACCCCAGGACTGACAAGCTGGTGAATGAACGACTCATCAGTATGGCCTACGGACAGATTGGTGAGTCTGATGCAGGCAACCAGGTGGGATGACTTTAGGAGATGGGTTGGACAGGGCTGGCCTTGTCACAGTAAGAGGATCTTTATGTAGGGCATTAAGTCGCTAAGTTAGAAATCTGTTAAGTGAGTTTTGCCCCATTTTACGACCATCCCTGCCACAGTTGTTAAGTGAATCCGTGCAGTTGTTAAGCTAATAACATGGTTGTTAAGTGAATCTGGCTTCCCACCATTGACTTGGCTTGCTAGAAGGTTGCAAAAAAGTAAGCCCCATGAGCTTGGGACACAGCAACGGTCATACGTATGAACCAGTTGCCGAGCGTCTGAATTTTGATCATGGACATGATCAGAGGGATGCTACAAAGGTCATAAGTGTGGAAAATGGTCATAAATCATTTTTCTTCAGTGCCGTGGTTACTTGGAATGGTCACTAAATATTATATTATATTATATTTATATACCGCTCTACTCCCGGGGGACTCAGGGCGGTGTACAGACAAATGATAAAATACATATAATACAAATATTTTAAAGAATTGATTAAAATACAATTAAATAATTTGGTCTTAAACCTAAAATTAAAACTCTAAATTTATGAGATTAAATGAACTGTTGTAAGTCAAGGGCGACCTGAATAGGGCACTTTGTAGGGCATTATATTATTATTTTATAGGGCATTTATAGGACATTGCTAGCCATTGTAGCATTATTGCTATAATGGCTATAGGGGCTGTCTCAGGAATTCTGGGAGTTGAAGTCCACAGGTTGTAAAAGGGCCACAGTTGCCCATCCCTGCTATAGGGCATTGCACAGAAACATTGAGTCATTATTTATTAGAGTACAATAAACCTTTAAGGATGACTGCTGGGGGATTCTGGGAGTTCTAAGAAGTCCACACGTCTTAAAGCTGTTGAGGTCAAGAAAGGATTTCCTCAACTCTCAAAATTCCTTTGCAGGAATGATTCAGGCTCTGGGAGGGTTCTTCTCCTATTTTGTGATCTTGGCTGAGAACGGGTTCCTGCCTTCTGTTCTGGTTGGCATCCGTCTTAATTGGGACGACCGGACAGTCAACGACTTGGAAGATTCATATGGGCAGCAGTGGGTAAGTAGAGGAAAGCAGTGGAACCACATAAGGCATCTGGATCACTTACAGAAAGGATGACTGAGATCCCAATCCCTGTTAAATGGCAGTTTGTTTGGACAAGTCTATAGAACACACTACGGTTTTCCCAGTTGCAATGTATGGCTGTGAAAGTTGGACCATAAGTTGAGCTGGACCATAAGCTGAGCACCAAAGAATGGAGGCCTTTGAACTGTGGTGCTGGAGAAGACTCCTGCGAGTCCCTTGGACTGCAAGGTGATCAAACCAGTCATCCTAGTGGAGATCAACCCTGACTGCTCTTTAGAAGGCCGGATCCTGAAGAGGAAACTCAAATACTTTGGCCATCTAACGAGAAGGAAGGACTCACTGAAGAAGAGCCTCATGCTGGGAACGATGGAGGGCAAAAGAAGAAGGGGACGGCAGAGAACGAGGTGGCTGGATGGAGTCACTGAAGCAGTCGGCGTGAGCTTCAATGGACTCCAGGGGATGGTAGAGGACAGGAAGGCCTGGAGGAACGTTGTCCATGGGGTCGCGATGGGTCGGACACAACTTCACAACTAACAACAACAACATAGAACATGGTGCTAGATGGTTTTTTTAAGATGTTCTTCCTCCAAGAGTTTCTGCTTTGATATATCAAATATTAATCTGATCACTCTTTACACAATGGTGCTTCATTTCATTTCTGGTAATGGATCATGGGTGTTTACGATTCTAGCTGGCCCCACAGAAATATATTTTATGGTAGCGATGTTGCAACGGGTGTAGAATTGTTATCTTTTGAGGACATTGTTTTCAAGACTGTATTGTGTCCCTGCCTTTTGCAGAGAATGAATATTGCACGAGAGAGAGGGGGGAGGGAGGGAAGGAGGGAGGGAGAGAGAGTGGGGGAGAGAGATGCTTTAATTTTCTGCCAATGCTAGATTCTAATTCCAAAAATAATAGAGGGAATACTGTACAATCTAGTCGAATGATGAACCCACCAAACAGAACTGCATTTAAACTCCTATTTGGAGTTTAACTATCGCTCTATGAATGGTTGGCAATATTTTTTTTTCTTCCACCTTTATTTCCATTTCCATGAATTGAGAATAAACAACAACAACAACAAAAAAAAACTGTTTAACAGAGATTTGGGAAATTAGGATAAGTATAAAATCTGGAAAGCACTGGGAAAATATGGCTGGGGATAAGCTGGAGTAAAGTCAAAAACCATCCCCGCCAAAAAGACAGTGACAAGCCACTTTCATTCTGTTACCCTAAGCCAGTGTTTCTCAACCTTGGTAGCTTGAAGATGGGTGGACTTCAACTCCCAGAATCCCCCAGCCAGCAGCGCTGGCTGGGGGATTCTGGGAGTTGAAGTCCACCCATCTTCAAGCTA
>WNWU01000046.1:2216743-2237635 GCA_012654045.1 Ptyas mucosa | reverse complement strand
GGTTGATAGTGCGTCGCCGTCCAGGCGGGGGGTAATAAACAGTCCTTTCCCCGCCGGGCGGTCCCCCCCCTCATCCTCGCGTTTTTTTATACGCCCCCCCCCCCCCCCCCCCAAAAAAAAACCACGCCACTTCCATCTGCCTGAACACCCAAACGCGGAAGCTTGTTGGGGTCCTACGTGAGGGCCCTTGAAAGAAAAATCACCTCTCGTTGCAAATAATTAGGCCATCTTTCTTGTGCCTCTCCTGAAATACTATTTATTTATTTATATCCCACCTTCATTATTTTTATAGCATATAAACAAACTCAAGGTGATGAACGTACATAATACTCCTTTCCTTCTCTCATTTTCCCACAACAAGCACCCTGTGAGATGAGCCGGACTGAGAGAGAGAGAGGGACAGACAGACTCAAAGTCCCACAATTGGTTTTCACATTCTCCTGGTGATCGGCCCAAATTTGAATACCTAAAGCAGGACTAGAACTCACCGTCTCCTGGTCATTGGCCCACAGTCACCCAGCTGGCTCTCGTGCCTAAGATGGAATTTGAACTCAGGTCTCCTGGTGATTGGCCCAAACATTCATGCCTAAAGCGGATCTAGAACTCACCGTCTCCTGGTCATTGGCCCAAAGTCATTCAGCCATTTTCATGCCTCAGGCGAGACTAGAACTCACTGTCTCCTGGTCATTGGCCCACAGTTACTCAGCTGGCTCTCATGCCTAAAGTGGAATTATAACTCACACTCTCTTGGTGATTGGCCCAAACATTCATGCCTAAAGCAGATCTAGAACTCACCGTCTCCTGGTCATCGGCCCAAAGTCATTCAGCCATTTTCATGCCTCAGGCAGGACTAGAATTCACTATCTCCTGGTCATTGGCCCAGTCACCCAGCTTGCTCTCATGCCCAAGGCGGAATTAGGGCTCGGCCTCCTGGTGATTGCCCCAAACATTCATGCCTAAAGTGGGACTAAAACTCCTGGTCACTGGCCGACAGTCACCCAGCCATTTTCATGCCTCAGGAAGGACTAGAACTCACAATCTCCTGGTTTCTAGACGGGTGCCTCAACCACTAGACCAAACTGGCTCGAAATTGCTTTGGAGGACTGGACAGTTTCCTTAACAAAGGATACAAAAAATAGAAATATTTCGAAAGCCAGGAAGCCTAGCTTGATGGGGAGAACGAGATGCTCCATGACTCATGATGAGAATAGCCTGCCAGGATTTCATGAAGGCAAAGCAACCCCCCTCTGCTAAAGCGACTTCTTCTACTTAAAAACCACAATTTAAAAACTTTCCTAACGTTTTGTTGAAATCTTCTTTCTTGGAACTGAAAGAAAGTGGTGGGATTCAAATAATTTAGCAATTGATTCTCCCGAACCGGCTGAGTCCCACCACTGAACTGAGTCTGTGGCTTTGGGCCCTAATTCAATGCAGAAAGCTGGACAATTATCAGCCACGCTGGCTAAGTTTATGGAGGAGTAATTAAATACACCAGGAAAGTATCCCATTATTAATCCTCCTTTGAGGCTTTTCTCTCTCGTGCTCACTTGAGTGAGAGAGGCCACGTTTGCCCACCGTAGACTTTGCCCTGTGAAAAAAAAATTCTCCGGGAAGCCATGGAGACATCCCGCTACTATGAACAGAACGGAGTGATCTTATCTGGAACGTATTATCTAATATTGCTAGAATATTAGTCATTGGTACAACTAGACAGTTCAAGCTCTCCACTTCCAAAACTGAATAATATTGGATGGGAAATGGAATACCGTATATACTCGAATATAAGCCGAGTTTTTCAGCCCGTTTTTCAGGCTGAAAAACGCCCCCTCGGCTTATATTCGGGTCACAAAAAAAATGACTTTTTCCCTGCAACTGGCTCCCAAGGCTTGCTAGGGGCATGAGGGGGGTGCCTAGCAAGACTCTCTGCATCCCCCTGGAAGCAAAAACGGGCTGGGGGGGGGGACTTAAAGGGAGAAAGAAACAAAGAAATCCTCACGTTTAGGGAGATCCCATGTGCACTGACCTTGAGTTGAGAGTTGATTGTAATTGGCTGCTAGCTAGCCTTCTTGTAATTGGCTGCTAGCTAGTGGGTTCTCCCAGCTTGGCTGTCTCAGGAATTCTGGGAGTTGAAGTCCACAGGTTGTAAAAGGGCCACATTTGCCCAGCCCTGGTATCTCGTTAACAGAGGCTTCAACTTGCCTGAAATTAGATCAAGCCAGTGATTGGGTGGGCGTGGCTAGCTGGTCATGTGATATATGTGTATAGGGACTACTCAGAGGGCTGAAAAAAGTCATTTCTGACTGGTCCTCACACTTATGACCATCCTCACATTTATGCCCGTGCAGCATTCTTAAAACCATGTCACTCATTTTTCAACTGCTTCTCTTTACCATGGTGACAAGATAGGGCAAAAACGTAAAATGTGAGGACAGTCATAAGTTTGAGGACTGGTCACAAGTGCGAGGACCAGTCAAAAATAACTTTTTCAGCCCTCTGAGTAGTCCATATGCACAAAAGGACTACCCAGAGGGCTGAAAAAAGTGATTTCTGACAGGTCCTCGCACTTTTGACCAGTCTTTTTTTATTTTGAAATTTACCAGTAGCAGCTGCATTTCCCACCCCCGGCTTATACTCAAGTCAATGAGTTTTCACAGTTTTGGGGGGTAAAATTGGGGGGGTCGGCTTATATTCGGATCGGCTTATACTCGAGTATATACAGTAAGTACCGTATTTTTTGGACTATCAGATGCACTTTTTTATCTCCCAAAATGGGATGAAAATGTCTGTGCATCTTATAGACCAAATATTGCTGAAGCCCTGATCATCCACTGGCTGGTTTTTGGCCTCTGCACGCCCCTTTTTCGGGCCTTTTTTCTGCCTTTTTCTGGCCCGTTTTTTCAGGAAAAAAGCCCCGAAAACAGACCATAAACTTGCAAAAAAAGGCTGGAAAAGGGAAGAAAAAAGGCCCAAAAATGGGGTGTGTAGAGGCCAAAAACTTTTGTTCTTTCCTCTTCTAAATTTAGATGCGTCTTATAGTCCAAAATATACAGTAACCTTAAAGAAAGCCCAAGCCGAAGCAGAAAACTGTGAGTTATAAGTCAGTAAAGAATAAAATGGAAAATATAAATATATACAGGTAGTCCTTGACTTACGACCGCAACGGAGCCCCAAATTTCTGTGGCTAAGGGAGACATTTGTTAAGCGAGTTTTGCCCCGATTTACGACGTTTCTTGCCACAGTTGCTAAGTGAATCACTGCAAGTAAGTGAACCTGGCTTCCCCGCTGTCTTTGCTTGTCAGAACGCTGCAAAAGGTGATCATATATAACCTTTGGGGACACTGCAACCTTCATAAATATGAGTCGGTTGTTAAGCGGCTGAATTTTGATCGCCATGGGGCTGCTGCAATGGTTGACAGTTTGAAAAGCAATCACACGTCTCTTTTTTTCAATGCCGCTGTAACTTCAAATGGTCATGTACTGACCCTGCTCTCAAACACGACAAACCCTCTGTGGTTAAAATCAATAATTCCTTTATTAGGAGCGCCAGCAGCCCCGGCAAAAAGTTTCTCTCTTAACGCAGGCTAACAAGTCAGTAGTGGGTTTCAATTTTGGCCGTTACCGGTTCACTTGTGGGTGTGCGCATGCGTGACACTTCTGCGCACGCGCAGAGATGCCCAGGGGGGTGGGTGGAGCCTCCTGCCGCCGCTACCAGTTTGCCTGATCCGGGCGAATTGGTAGCAACCCACCACTGTAACTAGTCTGGCCGGCCGGAAGATTAATATCGGTCAGCCACATCTATTCATCACCGCCCCGTCTTTTATCCCCAGAGATAGGGTGGGGCTTCGCTAGCAGCGGTGGCTCTTCCATCCTGAGGACCGGCTCATGGATTTCCACTGCTCTCCTCTCCTCTGCCTTCTGTGCATCAGGCACTGGACCCAGCTGTTCCTCCTCAGCCACCTTCAGACCTGAGGGCTATTGACTCTCCATCTGAGAGCTGACGGATGGGCCAGGCTCTGCCTCTCTCTTTCTTTGCCAGCTCCATTCCCTCTTCCCCCTTGGAGCTCTCAGTTGCCTTGATGCTGACTCTGACTCCCATGCCACCTCCTCATTTGATTCGACTGCTGGAGGGGCCGGCAGCCGACAGGCCACAACAGGTCACTAAATGAACTGTTGTAAGTCGAGAACAACCTGTATGCTCGAGACAGTAGTATTGCAGAGGAGACTAACAGGAGCTTTTTAAAAAAATAACAACATCTCCTCTGTACCTTTTGAAAAAATTTCCATAAGATGAGATGCCTTTTCCTTATGTCTCATGTGACCCAGCCTTAACGATGCTGGAATATCGAAACGCCCCCCCCCCCAAGCTATTAAAAATAAGCCCATGTCAAGCGCCTGGATTAATTTTCGGAAGGGCTATGCAGACACCCAGCTCGATGGCTTTGCTTTTCCAATATTCCATCTCTGGCAGACCAGCGCAGCAGCCACGCACGATACCTGCGAGAGGGTAATTTTGACGCAGCGCTGCTGAATAAGCTGCAGACCTTGGAAAGGAACTTAGCAGAGTCATCAGGTACAAAAGGCTTGATGTAATCCTGTGGGTCACTGCAACCTTGGGCGGTGCCCGTTAAAACACTCACAAGGAGGCGTGGATGAATGTCACCGTTTCTTTAATGTTAACCGATCAGAGGCCGGAGGAGGCAGAGTGCAGGAGGTTTGCAGGTGGGGCTTCTAAGCTATTGGGAAATGCCAATGATGGTATCTAAAAAACCTACAGAGGAAAGAATCTTAACAGCAGCATTCTATTATACGCTCAATGAAAACAACCCACGGCCACCGGGAATAAGACTTTTCAGAGATGGAGAAATATCTGAAAAAAAAAACCAGAAACGAGAGAACATCCTCGACATAGGGTTGGCCACGGGGAGTTTTCAAGATTCGGAGGGAATTGCAATCTAAGTTGGCATACTGACGCTGAATGAAATAGCAGCACTGAGATACATAGGCAATGTAACAGCAAATGGAGGGAGGGGGAGGGAGGGAGGGAGGCATGGATCCAAGAGGAAGTGCTGCAGCTTTTCTTTTTTTTTCTTTTTTACACGGGCTCCATCTGCAGGTCGTCGGTCTCCGCGGATTCCAGTTCATGGAAGGCGGCGTGGGAACCAATGACGACCAAGGTGGCGCCTGCAAGAGAATGATAGGAGAAACGATGGGAAAGGAGGCCACGGGGCGATCTAGCTCTTCCTCGTCTCAGGTTCAGAGTCATGGGACTTTTTGTCTTAAGAGCTCCTAAGGATCTCTTAGGGCAGGGATGTCAAACTCGATTTCACGAGGGCCGCATCAGGTTTGTGTTTGACCTTGGTGTGTGTGTGTGGTCTGAGTAGGCATGGCCAGAGTGGGCGTGGTCAGCTCGACGTCACTCGTGTCAGATTAGGGCTAAGGCAGGATTTCCCTTAGACCCTCCCTCCTTCTCATTATAATCTTTTTCCTTCCTTCCTTCCTTCCTTCCTTCTTCTTTTTCCTTCCCTCTTCATTCTCCTTTCTCCGTCCTTCCTTCATTCCTTTTCTTCCTTTTCCTTCCCTCTTCATTCTTTCTTCTTCCTTCCCCTCTTTCCTTGTTTTACCTTCCTTGCTCTCTTCCCATCTTCCCTTCTTTTTCTTTGTCTTTCCTCGTTCCTTTTCTCCTTTCCTCTTCCTTCTTGCATGCTCATTTCCAAGGTGGCCCCCCTGGGCCAGATCTAAGCACCCTGCAGGTCAGATCGGGCCCGAGAGCCTTGAGTTTTGACACCCCTGTCTTAGGACAAAAACTGGATGAACCAGAATAGAAAGGAAAAGGAAGGAAAGGAAAGATTCAAGTACACAGCATGATGGAACAGAATCCCAGAGGGCAGGATTTAACGGGGCTGCAGTTCCTGAGAAGGACCTATGTAAAGTTAAGGTATTCACTTCCCCTTTTCAAACAGAAATCAGCATTAGGTTCTCTTCTGCAAGGAAGAAGCAGCAGGAGGAGAAAATCACTTAATTTTACAATTAGGCTTTGCAATTGTTGCTGTGGCAATAATGAAAATACCCAAAGCCCTGATCAGGGACCATCAACGGTAATCAAAAAATGGATTAAGGCCATCAAACATGCATGGTTCAAAATATGACCAAAGACAGATGAGTAATGATAACAGAGAGTATTTGTAGCTCAGAGTTTGAACTGTGGAGCCCTTGGTGCTCTTTGCCAGCACTGATGATGTTCTCTTGTGTGGGAATGAAACGCCTGCAAGAAAACCACCAAGCTCAAAGAGCACCAAGGACCCCAATGAACTCCTCCTCCTCCCTTTCTCCTCCTCATCCATTCTGCAAGCGCCATTCCCTTCTAGCACTGATGATGTTACCTAGTTTGGGAATGAAATGTCTGCAAGAAAATCACCAAGCTCAAAGAGCACCAAGGACCCCAATGAACTCCCCCTCCTCCCCCTCCTCCCTTTCTCCTCCTCATCCATTCTGCAAGCACTATTCCCTTCTAGCACTGATGATGTTATCTAGTTTGGGAATGAAATGTCTGCAAGAAAACCACCAAGCTCAAAGAGCACCAAGGACTCCACTGATTTTCCCCTCCTCCTCCTCCTCCTCCTCCTCCTCCTCCTCCTCCTCCTCCTCTCTTTCTCCTCCTCCTCCATTCTGCAAACCTCACTCCCTTCTAGCACGGATGACATTACCTAGTTTGGGAATGAAACGTCCGCAAGAAACCCTCCAAACTCAGAGAAGCACCAAGGAGCCCGCAAGGCAGATGAGGGCAGTCCACCCGGAACGGCCGTTTTCCTGTTTACTCACCCAGCACCCAAAAGACGGCTGAGCCGGCGCCTGCCAGCCAGAAGAAAGGAAAAGAGACAGCTCCGGCCAGACTGTATTGATGGGCTGTGCTGAGTTCTCGCCCTACAGGGAAAGACGGTTGAGTTAGAAAGCAGGCTGGGTTTCAATTGTTTTTTTAAAAAAGAGAGAGAAGGGGGCAGCCTGGAATGCCTGACCGAAGAGATGCCAGCTTTGAGGTCAATTTTTTTGCTTTCTGTGGTTTAGAAATAGGTGAGAAGGCTGGAGCCTAGCAAAATATGGAAATCTGTGTGCAAGACGGACACTGTTCATGCTGGTGCAGCACCATCTGGTGGTTATTCTTGGAACTGTAGCTTTCAAGGACTCTTATTGTCAAGAGAAGGCTTTTAAGTGAGCTCTCTAATGCAGGGGTCTCCAACCTTGGCAACTTTAAGCCTGGAGGACTTCAACTCCCAGAATTCCCCAGTCAGCAAAGCCCCGTGGGAGCAAAAGATTGCTACTTACCAAGCAGAACAAGCTGTGATTGTTGGGTCTTCAAGTACATGATGTAACAGGCCCCAAAGAACACAGCAAGCGCAATCAGAAGTAAAGGTGAGGTGATGCTAACAGGTGAGAAGGAAAGGCCAGTGGGGTTAAACGCATCACGAAACAACACAGAGGAGCACACTAATTTTCTTGCTAATTCCATGGAATTAAAGTTGAATTAATAAAAGAAAAAAGCAAAAATAAAAAACAATAAAAACAATAAAGTTGAATTAATAAAAACCTGGCTGAACCCACTAAGAATGGAAGACTTTTGTACATATACACTAGAATAGAATAGAATAGAATAGAATAGAATAGAATAGAATAGAATAGAATAGAATAGAATAGAATAGAATAGAATAGAATAGAATAGGAGTCAGAAGGGACCTTGGAGGTCTTCTAGTCCAACCCCCTGCTCAGGCAGGAAACCCTATAACATTTCAGGCAAATGGTCATCCAATCTCTTCTTAAAAACTTCCAGTGTTGGAACATTCACAACTTCTGGAGGCTAGTTTTTCCACTGATTAATTGCTCTAACTGTCATGAAATTTCTCCTTAGTTCTAAGTGGCTTCTCTCCCTGATTAGTTTCCATCCATTGTTTCTTGTCCTGCCTTCAGGTGCTTTGGAGAATAGCTTGACTCCCTCTTCTTTGGGGCAGCCCCTGAGATATTGGAACACTGCTCTCATGTCTCCCCTAGTCCTTCTTTTCATCAAACTAGACATACCCAGTTCCCGAAACCATTCTTTATATGTTTTAGCCTCCAGTCCCCTAATCATTACTTATATATTCTGGTAGTGTATTAATTCCTTTACAGGTCTTCCTTGGTGGTTATTTTCTAAAAGCTCTAAAAATAATAAATAAAATCTATAACATTGTATATGCCTGGGAACAAAAGGGGGATTATCTACTAGGCCCCGAATGCTCCCTAACGTGTCTTGAGTATAGGCCACTCAGAATCCTTTCCCTTGATGTATATTGTAGACAGAATTTTATCCAAGCAAGCACTGAATCAGTGACATTGCCAAGAACAAACAGAGTCAGGCATCTGTAGCAAACCGAGGTTACATCAAGATGACAAAATGCATGTGGCAATGTCATGATGCAAAGCTCGCTGCGTATCCTTGCATCCCAACGTCGGATGCAAGAATGTAAGTTGTCATTTTTTGCTCGTGATGCGTGTGTTGTGGTTTGACCCTTCCTTATCCCCTACGCACCGATGCCCTTGGGCACAGAACTGAGATTCTTCTGCTGATCTGCTTGCGTCTTTAAACATACAGCTTAGCACACGGGCGCAAACTACAGGAGGGAATTGAGGCAAACACATTTCCCCTTCATTCTTTCCCACAATTGGGTGCTGGAAGCGTCTTCTCGAAATGCACGTTTCAAGGGAGTGGAGTTTTGATTGCACGGGTTGTGAGTGCCAAAGGTGGTTGCATTTTTCAAGGGATTGCCCCGGGCTTCGGGAACATTCACTACACAAATGAAAGTCTGTGAGCCGCGGGGGCGCAGTGGTGAGAGTGCAGTACTGCAGGCTACTTCTGCTGCCTGCCGGCTGCCTGCAATTTGGCAGTTCAAATCTCACTAGGCTCAAGGTTGACTCAGCCTTCCATCCTTCTGAGGTCGATAAAATGAGGACCCAGATTGTTAGGGGCAATAGGCTGACTCTGTAAACTGCTTAGAGAGGGCTGTAAAGCACTGTAAAGTGGTATATAAGTCTAAGTGCTACTGCTATCTTCCTTCCTTCCTTCCTTCATCCCTCCCTCCCTTCCATGGGGCACAGTGGTTAGAATGCAGCATTGCAGGCTAACTCTGCCCGCTGCCAGGAGTTCAATCATGACCGTCTCAAGGTTTACTCAGCCTTCCATCCTTCCGAGGTGGGTAAAATGAGGACCCAAATTGTTGGAGGCAATGTGCTGTCTCTGTAAACCGCTTAGAGAGGGCTGTAAAGCACTATGAAGTGGTATATAAGTCTAAGTGCCATTGCAATCCTCAGTGATATTTGCAGCACGGAATCAGGAGAATTCATCACCCACCCAAGTAAAACAAAGAAGCAACCAAATCTACTCACAGGCAATAGACGATAAGTCCCAGGAAGACAAAGACATAATTGCTCTGGAAATATTCAACGTTGCGGACAAGCCGTTTACACAGTTCCCCAAAATTCTGAGGCTTTGCAAAACGCCTCTGGTCCACGAAGTTGGCCCAGGGCCGAATGGTAGCCCGACGCTGATCTAGCCATTCCTTAGCTGGGCCTTGGGGCAAAAGTGCTGGGATATTGATCCTGGAAGGGACAAAGTCAGAAGGCCAGGAAAGAATTAGAAGAATGGTCTTCAAATAAACATGAAAAAAACAACAACAACCCACCTTTGGGACAACCATGATCTGGATGACTCTCTCCATAGACCCCAGCTCTTTTTAAAAAGCAGTGTTCCAGCTTCGTTGTCCTCAGAGTGTTAGATGACAATTCCTCTTGAGGCATTTCACTCAGACAAATCGGCCATCGACAGGCCCATAGAGATAAACAACATTTATACACCATTCCAAAAAGACAATCAAAATGCCAGAAAGGAAACAAAGAGACCCAAACATCTCCTCAGCAGCAATCAACACCCAGCTGAGCAGAAATTAACACTGAGATTAACACTAGACCAACAATAAAAATAAACAATACCCCAATCAAGGAACTACAAAACAAGCTAACAGTAAACAATAGTTCGATCAAGGAACAATCAATACTCCCACCAACATTGACAGGACAAGCCACGTGTGTGTGTGTGTGTGTGTGTGTGTGTATAAATATATATATATATATCAACACTCCCACCAACATTGTCCATTCTAGCACGGATGATACTATCTAGTTGGGTAACAAAACGTCTGCAGGAAAACCACCAAGCTCAGACAGCACCAGAAACCCCACAATTCCTCTTGAGCCAGCATGTCTCTTAGCTGTGATGGCTGGGGAGCAATGGAGTTGTATGCAACACTTCTGAGGTGTACGCAGCTAGGAAAAGCAAAATGATTTTCTCATAACTTACTTGTTGCTCAACAACGCTCCTGTGGTCTCGACTTCAGTGGCTGCATTAAAGAGATGTTCTGGTCCAGTTTTACCAGCCATGGTAAATTAAGACTTGAGAAGCTGTACCGAAAGACAGATATGGGAGTCAGGCACAACACTGATTGATTGAGACTCAAAACTGACCCTCCTGGTGTTATCCAAAGCTATCCAGAAGTTCATGTCATAAATATATATTTGGATATAGAAGGAGACCTTTGCTCTGGATGCTATGGGTATTGGAAGTAGGGATATTGCAGCAAAGCAGGGCACATATATAGCAAACCACAGTAATGTCACTAGAGGCCCATTCCCTTCCTTTACATAGTTGTCCCAAAGGTGCTTTTTTTCAAGAGGCAACTGGACTTTCTGGGTTTTCTTTGAAGACGTTTCACTTCTCATCCAAGAAGCTTCTTCAGCTCTCACTTTCTTGGATGAGAAGCGAAACGTCTTCAAAGAAAAACCAGAAAGTCCAGTTAACTCTTGAAAAAAAAAGCACCTTTGGGACAACCATGACTTGGATGACTGAGAATCTCCATAGACTTCCTTTACATACTTGATACATGGCTGCACGACAGACCTTCCAGAGTGACATCAATACATAACCTCACCTGCTATGAAGCACATCTTATTCCTTGCTTGCTAGCAAAACAAAAAAAAACAAAAAAACAGGCTTTGGCTCAAAGTCACCCAAGCCAGCTTTCATGCCTAAGGTGGGACTAGAACTCAAAATTTATTAATGATTGGCCCAAACCCACCTCACAGGGTTGTTGTTGTTGTAGGGAAAATAAGAGGATGAAGGAAGGGATGTTGGATATATTTACCGCCTTGATTTATTTGTAAAAATAATAAAGGCGGGATACAAACAAACAAACAAACAAATAAATACACCCTCCAGTTGCTTTCGTGCCTAAGGCAGGACTAGTACTCACATTCTCCTGGTGATTGGCCCAAAGTCACCCAGCCGACTTTCATTCCTAAAGTGGGACTAGAACTCACCATCTTCTGGTGATTTTGCCCAAAGCCATTCAACTTGTTTTCATATCTAAGGCAGGACTAGAACTCACCATCTCCTAGTGATTGGCCCAAAGTCCCCCAGCCGACTTTCATTCCTAAAGCGGGACTAGAACTCACCATCTCCTGGTGATTTTGCCCAAAGTCATTCAACTGGTTTTCATATCTAAGGCACGACTAGAACTCACCATCTCCTAGTGATTGGCCCAAAGTCCCCCAGCCGGCTTTCATATCTAAGGCTGAACTAGAACTCACTGACCCCCAGTTTCTAGTTTGATGCCGGCACCATTACACCATATTACCTCCCTTCAGGCAATGGCACTAAAATAACACATAAAATACACCATTTTATAATCTCTTGGGAGTTGGGCGGCATAGAAATGCGACAAGATAAATAAATAATAAATGAATAAATCTTGTGTCTTTAATAAATACCCCTTATCTTCTTCTTTCCTTGCCCTTCTTCTCTCTCGCTTTAAAACAGCTAATATGGGCCTCTGATACAGGCTTTTATCCGGCTAGCGCTGGAGACTGGATACGCCCCATCCTTTGCCCCCCTCTCAGGATGAGCCCACCGCCCCATATGGGGCGCCTAATTCTAAACCGAGCTCATGGTTGGGCTGTCCCGTGAATCCAGGGTGTGTCTCCCAGGTTTCGGTCCGCAAACTGGCAAAAAGAACTTGGCCGCCCCCGTAAAACCTTTTCTCTTCCCAGGCATCCACGAGCAGGGACAAAAAAAAGGGTCCCTCCGATGCTGCGCGGTCCAGTCGCTCCTGAATCCGGGGTTGCCCCTGGCAACAGAACCTCGCTCACCTCTTAAGAGAACCCAATCCAGCTCCTGGGCGGAAGCGACCGGTCTGCGTGGCAAAGTGAGGGCGGGGTGGAGCGCGGATGTTTACTTTCCTAGGCGCGGAGCCTACTGGGAAATAGAGTCTTTTGTTGGCCGCCTACTGGCGAGTTCTGTCATTTGCGACAATAGCAGCCCGTAGCCAGTTTTTTGTTCTAATCTATGCTTGAAAACAAATCTATTTATTGACCGTGTTTAACGCACGGCAGAAAATAACAGGATCACACCCAACCCGCTGCTCTTAGCTTGAAAGCTATTACTGACTCAGGCTGATGGGTGGTGTAGTCTGGGACATCTGCAAGAATAATACTGACTGAGATTTGTCATTGCTACAGCAACTGTTAGCAATGATATTCCAGTTCGTTTGCTTTGTAAAAAAACACATATTTTGGTTCCCGGGACTCCACTTCCTGTTCTGTATCCTGGTTAAATAGTTACTCGCTTTCAATTTTAAAGTCGGAATAAACACATGCAGGGTAAAACGCTAAAGAGTGGTTCCCGTGGGTTGTTAGTTATAATCCTTATTTTTATAACGGCTAGATTCATGCATGACTGATTCGTTACGTAAGTGTCTTCAGTTCTGCATTTTGTTGTACGCATTCAGCCAATTGCAATATGGTTAGGAAAAGCTTATCGTTATTTTTTCCAGTCAGCGGATGAAATCTTGTTTTTCTTTCTGTCAAGAAAACCAGAACAAAAACTTTAAGCTTCTTTTCTAGAAAATTGTATTAAAAGGCAGAGCTATATCCTGAACTCTTCATCAGATGCCAAACGATGTAGACTGATGTAGGGATTAGGTTGGAGTGAAATTGGGCCCCAGGAGAAATTGATGACCGGTAAATCCTGGGGAAAAAAGGCAGCAGCAAACTTTATACTTCTATATCAAGGGTATCCAACCTTGGTGACTTTAAGACTTGTGGACTTCAACTCCCAGAATTCCCCAGTGTATAGCTGGGGAATTCTGGGAGTTGAAATCCACAGATCTTAAAAGTTGCCGAGATTGGACACTCCTGTTCTACAGTATAGTTTTCTGCAAATTTCGTGCCGATATAGATCCAAGGATGGGTGAATAGCACTGTAACTACATTCTGGGGGAAAAGGCAATAATCAAAGGAGCTCACACGCTGCTTAAAACCCCAGTCTTAATATAAGAATACCCCAACAATCAATGCTCATAATGGAGTTTATGAGCCATGACTGTAATACAATGCAGAGTTACTGTACTTAGTAAACTCCACTGAACTCAGTGATGTTTACTTATAATTGTGTACTTTCCTGTTCTAAAGGCTTAGACAACAGAAATGCAGTTAGGGGAAAAACCTCCTCTTCTAGAAGAATCTCTTCTAACACCACCTTTTCTAGATATGCAAGTGTATAGCATATCCATATCCATATATACAAATGCATAGCTATGCAAATTCTACCCTGTTTCCCCTAAAATAAGACATCCCCTGCTAATAAGCCCAATCAGGCTTTTGAGCGCATACACTAAAATAAGCCCCCCCCCCGAACATAAACCCTCCCTGAAAATATTTAAATGCATGCGCAGCTGGTCCCCACCATTTCCTCTGGTTTCCTCCACGCGCCCCAAAATAATAAGACCTCCCCGAAAATAAGGCCAAGCGTTTATTTCGGGGTTCAAAAAAATATAAGACAGGGTCTTATTTTCGGGGAAACACGGTTTACAGTGAATCCTTGACTTAGGATCATAACTGAGCCCAAAATTTCTGTTGCAGAGACATTTGTTAGGTGAATTTTTGCCCCTGTTTTACAACCTGTCTTGCCAAAGTTGTTAATTGAATCAATGTAGTCGTTAACCTAGTGACACGGTTGTTAAGTGAATTTGGCTTCCCCATAGAAGGTCGTGAAAGGGGATCACGTGACTCCCGGACACTGCAACTGTCATCAATACGATACCAGTTGCTAAGTGTCCAAATTTTGATCACGTGACCATGGGGATGCTGCAAACAGTCGTGCGAAAACGGTCATAAGTCATTCAGTGCCATTGTAACTTTGAATGGTCACTAAATGAATGGTTGTAAGTCAAGGACTACCTGTGCTTGCAACTACAGTATCTGCCCCACCAGAGCGGATACGTTAGGCCTGTTCCAGATCCCTTCCCTGAAATATTGCCGTTTTTTTGGGGACGTCACATCTCCGTTTGAATGCTTTCTCCATTTGTAAACCCTCACCCTATGGAACCCCCTTCCCCCTGACATTCCGACAGCCCCCCACCCCTTTTATCCTTCCCAGGACCTCTCCACACCTGATCTTCTCCCAAGCTTTGAAATAAGGTGAGGTCAGAGTGGAATAAGAATGTGGTTGGGGAGCGTGATTGTGGAACCAGTTGTCTTTTAATTTTTATTACTGTTGGAGTTGGTGGGTTGTTATTTTTTAACTGTGTTATATTGTTTTGCAAGTTGAAAGCTGGCCAGGATTATTTTATGGTTTTATGGCATCTACATAAATATTTTAAATAAATAAATAAACTCAATTGGGAGAGAACAATGTGCTAAAAAAATCCTCTGCTCAAAATAAAATTCCCTATCCCACCAGACTTGAAATTTTAGGCCTAGATAACCTTGAACTATACCGTCTACGTTCCGACCTGAGCTTAGTACACAAGATTATTTACCATAACGTCCTACCTGTAAATGAGTACTTTAATTTCAACCGTAATAACACAAGGTGTCAATCTATCAATAGATTCAAACTCAATGCAATTCGCTCTAATCTTGATTGTAGGAAATACGACTTCTGCAATAGAGTAGTAAATGTCTGGAACTCTCTACCTGATCCTGTTGTTAGTCTTGCTAATCCCCATACCTTTTACCTTAAACTGTCTACCGTGGACCTTACATGTTTCTTAAGAGGTCTCTAAGGGGGTGTGCATAAGCGGACCAGCGTGCCTACCGTCCCTGTCCTACTGTCCCCATTTATATGTACTCATTCTATGTGTTTATGGCTATGTTTTGCTTATTTGTATCCTTTTACTTGTGCCAATTTTTTTTCATGTGTCCATGTCTATGTCTATACTGTTACTTGTTTCCTTGTACTTGTTGACAAACAAACAAACAAACAAATTTTTAAAAAGCTACTGAGCTACTGTGTTGAAATGTTCAATTATAGCCATAAAAATCAACTGATTTCAGCACATTTAATGGAGGAAAAGAACAATCCAGGAGGGAAACACATTACCAAGCTATCCAAAGGCACCCAGCAGTTCCCATTTCCAAAAGTAGCAATTATTTAAAAAAAAAAACGAGCAGTGTCTTAGATCAGGATTTATTAGGACATAGATTTCAAGGTGGAAATGACAGAGGGAATAAACATTAAAATCCCTGCTTATTGAATCTTCCTGCGAGAGGCGCTAACTCTTTTGTTAGCACCGAGAGGCAACTGCATTCAGAATCTTCTAGTTCAATCTAGGGTCCCTCCAAAGTTGGCAATTTTAAGACTTGTGGACCTCAACTCCCAAAATTCCCCAGCCTGCATGGAAGAATTCTGGGAGTTGAAGTCCACAAGTCTTAAAAGTTGTCAAGTTTGAAAACCCCTGGACCAGACAATCAGATCTGGTCTGCAAGATTCTGGATGACCACTCGATGACACCAAAGAGAGAGAGAAAGCAACTTCTAGAAGATAAGTATGACTTTGTATTTACTCATAATTATATCTAATCCTTACGGGATGTAAAAAATTTTTTTTCTCATTTCTCCTATAATATATGTGTGTTTGGTTGTGGGTTTTGGTGCATATTCTTTTTTTTTGCAGGATTTTGCATTGTGGAGTTTCAAACTCTAGTCAACAAAGAGATAGGAAAATTAATCCCGTTGTAATCTTCTGTCCTCTTTCTTTCTCGCTTCAGATCTGTCAGCGCTAGCTTTGTCCCCCTTGACTCATTTCTTCTACTCTTCCTTTGCTTTCTCCAGAGTGAAATCTGGCCACCTCTCCTCTGTCTTCTCAGTCCCTGTTCAACTCTCTTGCCATCTGACAGAGTCCACACAGCGGGCAGCAGGACATGACTACCCAGTCTTCACAGATAGACCCCTGGGTGGAGGAAAAAAAAGGCTGAGTTGAAACAGGGGGGTCGGTGATGAGGCTGGACCTCATGATGAGAATCAAGAAGGAAGGAAGGGAGGGCGACAGAGGTGGTATTCGGGTGAACCAGTAGCAGAAATTTTGAGTAGTTCGGCGAACGTCTCGCTCCCGCCGGCAGAGATAGTGGGGAGCAGGCCCCGAAAGGCTGCTCAGTCAAGCCTCACTGCATTGTGGAAGCTGTGTGTGTGTGTGTGTGCACGTGCGTGGAAGCCGTGTGCGCGCACTCACATTTTCGGCAAACCGGTGGTGGAATAATTTGAAACCCACCACTGGAGGGTGACTTCCAGTGGTGGTTCGGACCGGTTCGCAAGAACCGGTAGTAAAACCGGCGGGAGGCCCCGCCCACCACCCCGGATGTCATCATCAGTGATCTGAGCATGCGCAGAAGCAAGGCGCGTGCGCAAGCGAAGCGTATGCGTGCACGCGATGCCGTTGCAAACCGGTAGTAAAGGTAAGTAGAACCCACCTTTTGTCCCTAAAGAGACAAAAAGACTTCCTCTTTTTTTCTCTTTAGGGAGGAAAAGAGGCATAGTCACATCCGGTCACAGCCACCCTCTATCCCCAAACTCAGTTTGCATTTTTATTTTTGACGCCTCGCCTTTTACCTGAATACCGTATTTTCCACGCACTCCTGTACGGAGGGCGATCAGAGACCCTGGCAAAAATGGGAGGCAGCAGGATTCCCCGGCTTGTTCCGAGACCCGACAGGCAAGAACACAAGGTATAAAAGTGGCACAAAGACCTGGAGAAAAGGAAGGAAGAGGGTGTGAGGTTTTCTCCCAAACTCCTTGAGAGACGAATAAAAACGACAGATGACTTTCTTCCCCTTGAATATCTACTATCCAAGCTGTAGTTCAGGAGTGTCCAAACTTGGCAACTTTTAAGACTTGTGGTCTTCAGAAACCGCTTCTGGACTTTGTGGTCGAGGTGGGGGGGAAAAAATGAAACATTGATTTTACGATGAATAGGTTTGCTGTTCCAGAAATGGCTAGTTTAAACTATTATGTAAAAGTAAAAAGTTAAGCCTTGATGTTATTATCTTATTCTACTGCACCAAAGGGAGTAGGAAGTCAACATCTTTTCTTTCTTTTTTCCCTTTTCCCCATACTTTTCCCTTCCCTTTTCCCTCTGGGCAACTGAATGGAGCTGAGTGTTTTAATGGCCTGTCACCAATGCACAGTTTTGTTCAGCAGATATATTCTCATTGTGCCCAGAGAGAGAAATATCTGCCTCTACCTAGGATCGAACACACAGCCTCCTGATTGTGAGGTGAGAGCTCCACCTCTAGACCACCGCACCAGTCATAAACTAATAAATAAATACAATGAAGAAAACTGTAATGAATAAAGACTTGTGGACTTCAATTCCCAGAATTCCCCAGCCAGACACTAAACAACCATTACTTTAATGATTGTTTGAAGTTACTACGGTGCTGATTTATGACCGCTTTTCATAGTTACGACCATTGCAGCATCCCCATGATCATGTGATCAAAATTCAGACACTTGGCAACTGGCTTTTATTTATGACGGTTGTAGTGTCCCGGGATCACGGGATCACCTGTTGTGACCTCCTGACAAGCAAAATCAATGGAGAAGCCAGACTCACTTAACAACTGTCTTGCTTAGCAACTGAAATTTTGGGCTCAATTTATGGTTGTGAGTCATGGACTACCTGCATTTATGATTTGAGCTAGAGTATTTGCGATGGAGTTGAAAGAGTGGTGCGGTGGTCTAGAGGTGGAGCTCTCGCCTCACAATCAGGAGGCTGTGAGTTCGATCCTAGGTAGAGGCAGATATTTCTCTCTCTCTGGGCACAACGAGAATATATCTGCTAAACAAAACTCCGCATTGGCAACAGGAAGGGCATCCGGCCAGTAAACACTCAGCTCCATTCAGTTGCCCACCCCGCAAGGGATTATGGGGTCATTAAACGATGATGATTTGAAGTGGGTTGGGGTAAAAAAAGCCGAAATACAATTCACAGAAAAGGATTGCGCATTTGTGGCTGCCATCTTGACATGTTTGACCCTTTCATGGTCCTTGTTTTTCCCATATAAAGTCCAGCCATAAGAGATTCCCCCCTCCATGCCTTTGCTTTCCCAAATGCCTCCATTACTCACAGATGCCCAGGTCAGAACAGCAGTCACACAGCTCTGAATTCCAATTTCCTTGATTATTGAACGTGTAGCTGGTGCCTGCAGGTTGCGGCTGACCGTCAATGATCACCTCCGATTGATAGGCCATGTTAACCCTAGGAGGGAAGGAAGGAAGGAAGGAAGGAAGGAAGGAAGGAAGGAAGGAAGGAAGGAAGGAAGGAGGGCCGGAAAGACAGGAAAGAGGAGGAGGAGGAGGAGGACAGGAAGACCAATTATTTCGATTATCCCATCAGCTCCAAGAAATCTTTGGGCCTTGAGAGACTTGGCAACCAGTTTCACAACTGGCAACATTTCTTCCCATCCCTCATCATCCTTTTTTAACGACCCATAATCCCTCGCGGGGTGGAGTCTGGGCAACTGAATGGAGCTAGCGGAATCTTTACTGGCCAGATGCCCTTCCTGTCGCCAAGGCGGAGTTTTTTCCCCAGTGCGCCCAGAGAGAAAAATATCTGCCTCTACCTAGGATCGGACTCTGTCAACCTTTCTTTCTTCCCATCCCTGAGACATTAAAATTGTGCCCTGACAGTTTGTCACCCTTGCCAAGCAGCCCAGACACAAAGTTTACCCATAAGTATTAGCTCCAACTTTTAGAGTCTCTTTTGAGAGATTAGGATTACTGTCACTACTCCCCACCCTTCCCATGCCCCCTCGTTCAGGGCACCTTGTGACAGCTGATAGGAATGGTCAGCCTATACACCCTTTGTATGATAGATAAATTAACAGGGTTGGAAGGAATCTTGTAGGTTGTCTAATCCAACCTCCCTCACCCAAGCAAGACATCTACACCATCCCCGACAAATGGTGGTCCAATCTCCTCTTGAAAGCCTCCAGTGATGAAGCTCCCACAACTTTCGAAGGCAACTTCTGTTCCATGGGTTGATTTTTCTCACTGTCAGAAAATTTCTCCTTATTTCTAGGTTGAATCTCTCATTGATCAGTTTCCACCTGGCCTTCAGGTGCCCTGGAAAATAGCTTGACCCCCTCCTCTCCGTGGCAGCCCCTCAAATATCGGAAGACTGCTTTCCTGTCTCCCCTGGTCCTCCTCTTCACTAGACTAGCCATGCCCAGTTCCTGCAAACCGTTCTTCATATGTTTTAGTCTCCAGTCCCCTAATCATCTTGGTTGCTCTTTTCTGCACTTTTTCTAGAGTCTCAAAATCTTTTTTTATAGTGTGGGAGATGTACACGCCAGTCCAGAAGTGATTGGGCCTCCCCTGGCATTGCTATTCAGGCCATGTTGTGACTGTGGTCAATTCCCATGAGCTCTTCTTTTGAATTCTTCCCCTCCAGGGAGGGGGAAATGTAAGAAGTTTCTCCGAGAGCAATCCCATTTGTGCCCCAGTCCATCCCCATGAATATTTTGCGCAAGGCAACACACCTTTCTCTGAACGGTACAAGACCTCGATTGTAAAATGTCTGTTCGAGGAACGGCTTTGAGACACAAATATTCCCATCACACCCAAGAGAAGCCGATACTTGCAGAGCAAATGGACTTAAGCAGGAGAGGGGAGAAAAAATCACCTTCTCAGAGCTACGCCTGGGAAAAGGAAGGGCCTCTTTGTTTTAATTGTTTGTTTTGCGGTAGCACCGTGGTCAAACTGGACAGCACTCAGTTAAGACTTGTTTATAATAAAAAATCAACCGACACAGATGCCCCGGCATATTTATTTCCCTCAAACACAACTGTGGGACAGGTAGACCAGCTGCTGGTTCAGTTCAGGTAGGATAGGCTGTTCTCTACCATGCCTGGTTTTTTGGGAGACGTTTTCAAATCATGCATGCCAAAACAACTAGATACAGGGATATTTTTTCCCCACATGCCATCACTCTGCTGAACACCTAATTCTCACAGCAGTGTCTTATGTCTAAGTATATTTACCCATGTAGTATAGCTATATTACTATTATCCTTCTCATCTTTTCCACTACCTTCTCTTATTGGTATCATTATTATGATTATTATTACTTTGATATCGTTGTTGTTGTTGTTGTTGTTGTTGTTGTTGTTGTTCTTCTTCTTCTTCTTCTTCTTCTTCTTCTTATTATTATTATTATTTTGCTGTTTTGCATGTACACTGAGAGCTTATGTACCGGAATCAAGTTCCTTGTGTGTCTAAGCACACTTGGCCAATAAGGTATTGTACTGTATTGTATATTGTGTATTGTGTATTGTGTATTGTGTATTGTGTATTGTGTATTGTGTATTGTGTATTGTGTATTGTGTATTGTGTATTGTGTATTGTGTATTGTATATTGTATGGTATTCCATTCCGTCTGTATTGTATTGTATTGTATTGTATTGTATTGTATTGTATTGTATTGTATTGTATTGTATTCTATTCTATTCTATTCTATTCTATTCTATTCTATTCTATTCTA
>WNWU01000046.1:2194445-2213544 GCA_012654045.1 Ptyas mucosa | reverse complement strand
TAGAATAGAATAGAATAGAATAGAATAGAATAGAATAGAATAGAATAACAGAATTGGAAGGGACCTTGGAGGTCTTCTAGTCCAACCCTCTGCTTGGGCAAGAAACCCTACATCACTTCAGACAAATGGTCATCCAATCTCTTCTTAAAAACTTCCAGTGTTGGAACATTTACAACTTCTAGAGGCAAGTTGTTCCACTGATTAATTGTTCCAACTGTCAGGAATTTTCAACTTAGTTCTAGGTTGCTTCTCTCCTTGATTAGTTTCCATCCATTGCTTCTCGTCCTGCCTTCAGGTGCTTTGGAGAACAGCTTGACTCCTTCTTCTTTGGGGCAGCCCCTCAGATATTGGAACCCTGCTATTAGGTCACCCCTAGTCAGTGGTGAAATGTAAAATTTGTTACTACCGGTTCTGTGGGTGTGGCTTGGTGGGGAGTAATGTGACCGGGTGGGCGTGGCCAACTTTTTTTTTTTTTTTACTTTTAAAAGCATTTTTTTAACAACCTCTTCGGCCAAAGAGGTTGTTTAAAAAATGCTTTTAAAAGGCTCTGACGATCCCAGCTGAGCCGCGCGATCATCAGAGGCTTTTTTTTTTAACTTTTAAAAGCATTTTTTCAGCCAAAGAAAAAATGCTTTTAAAAGTTAAAAAAAAAAACCCTCTGATGATCACGTGGCTCAGCTGGGCATAGGTGGGGGAGGGGGGGCAGGGATTTTTGCTACCGGTTCTCCGAACCACCCGCCACCATCGCTACCGGATCAGGCAAACCGGTCCGAACCGGGAGCATTTCACCCCTGCCCCTAGTCCTTCTTTTTATCAAACTAGACATACCCAGTTCCTGCATCCGTTCTTTATATGTTTTAGCCTCCAGTCCCCTAATCAGATTTGTTGTATCAGCTAGGTACCATGACCTACATAATTGAGAATATCCTCCAAAGACATAAGATGGCTCTGCTGGAGTTTATCTGAACCCAGTTTTCTGCTGGAGAGAAGACGGAAATGAAGATTTGATGAACATCATGTTAACACCAGACCAACAATCAAGAATACCCTCAGTCAAGGAACTGCCAAGCAAGTCAACAGTAAGCAGCCCAACCAAAGAACTTCTACGACGATCCCCATCAACACGACAGGACAAGCCACTAGAACAGTGGTGAAATCCAATTTTTTTTACTACCAGTTCTGTGGGTGTGGCTTGGTGGGTGTGGCAGGGAAAGGATACTGCCATGCCTACCAAGTCCGAACCGGGAGCATTTCACCCCTGGGAAGGATACTGCAAAATCCCCATTCCTTCCCCACTCTTGGGGAAAGGATATTGCAAAATCCCCATTCCCACCCCACTCCTGGGGGAACGATACTGCAAAATCCCCATTCCCTCCCCACTCCTGGGGGAAGAATATTGCAAAATCTCCATTCCCACCCCCGCTCTGGGGCCAGCCAGAGGTGGTATTTGCCGGTTCTCCAAACTGCTCAAAATTTCCGCTACTGGTTCTCCAGAACCTGTCAGAACCTGCTGGATTTCATCCCTGCACTAGAATATAAACTAAGAGCAAACCCCACTCATAGCACTGATGGGGTTCCCTAGTTGGGTAATGAAACGCCTGCAAGAAAACAACCAAGCTGAGAGAGCACCCAGGATCCGTCAAGAAGATTTAAGGCATCAACCCTTTCTCTATCTATCACCTGTCCTATCATTCTCTGCTTCACAATGGATCCACCCCTTCCTTATTCTTCTTTCTACTATTAACCTACTCCCCAAAAAATTTTCCGTGTTGTTTCTAGTTTCTTTTAACATAATAAACTACAAACCACGCAGCTCAATTTAACCTAAAGTAATCTATGAGCTGGAAACAAAACACACAATTCTAGAAGGTAGCCTCAAAGTTTTTCAACTCCTACTTGTTCTTCTTCTTGCTCCAAAAACCAACTTGGCACCCACAGAGGATTTGCAAACATTTCCACACGGGCTTACATTCTCTTACCTGTATTTTTCTTTTTTTAAACCCCGAACCGAAACCTTAGATTTCTCTGACGCCCAGCTGTCTCTAGGCAAGAAACTCAGTTCCGTCAATGGTCATCTGTTATATAGACTTTATTGCTAGGGCGGAGAATGTCAGAGGGGCTGCACTCAGAATGAGTTGATAGGGAAAGCATGAGTAAATCAGGTGGGGCAACTAGGAGGTGATACGGAAGCCCAAGACTGTTAACCTTTGTTAAACAGAGTGGAGGGATATGATTTACAAAGAAACAATGTTGATTTTCCAGAGAAGAACATACTACAGGCTAGTCCTCAATGTATAACACGTTTGTTTAGTGACTGCTCAAAGTAGCAATGACCCTGAAGAAAATATTTGACTTATGATCATTTTTCACACTTACAACCGAACTGGGAGTGATCGAAATTTGGATGCTTGGCAACTGGTTCCTATTTATGACAGTTGCAGGATCCCAGCGTCGTGGGCGGAGGTGGGTTTCACATTATTTTTCCACCGTTTTGCGCTGCGCCGAAAATATGAGCGCACGGGGCTTGCATGCAAGTGCGTGGCTTAGAAAACGTGGCTAAATAGAACGGCATAGCAGCAGGGCGGGGGTCGAGAGGGGGGGGGCAGGCAGGTCGCCAATACCACTTAGCCACAAACATTTTGGTCTCTCAATTGTGGTCGTACGTCGAGGACTACCTGTATATAGAATGAGTGAGATCCAAGGGGCAGAGGATGTTATCTCTGGGGGTTTCCAACTTTCCCCCTTTTAAAATAAAAAATGGCTTGCGCCTTCTCAGAGAGACCAGCTGCCTGGTCTACGGGTATCATGGTTTCTTCTCGCCGAATGATACCTCCAACACAATCGTATCATGGAAATATTGGTATTGCGGTTTAACGTATTTAGAGGTTTGAGAACGTTGCCCCGAGCTGCATATGTCAGCACCTGGAAGCCATCTTTTTCTTTGGATCCTCAGGGCTGCCACCCTTAGTGCTGTGGTAAACTGGGAGGGGGGATTGCATGGCGTTGTAGAGATATCTAGCGATAATAACATTCTTTTCTCTGGGAGTCAAGGACATTCAGCCTGCACCTGGAGGGGCATGAAAGGGAGCAGTGGTGGTATTCAGCCAGTTTTATCCAGTTCGGGCAAACAGGTAGCGGCGGCTGAGGGAGGCTCTGCCCACCCACCCGGATGTCATCACGTCCCATTTTTGACGCTCTGCGCATGCGCGGAAGACTCTGTGCATGCGCAGAGTTGGCGCATGCGAGTGACACAAGCGTGCATACGCATGCACTCACATTTGCGAAGTGGTAGTGAAGGTAAGTGAATAGCACCCCTGACTGGGAGGCATCTCCAGTTGGGACGGTGCATTGATTGGACCATGTGATGGACATGTGGGTGCAGGGGGAAGGGACTTGGACTTCCCTCTGGGTGGGGAAAACCTGGAAGCTTTCAGATTCGGGTTTTCCCAGATGTGCCAATATGACATCTCTAATAAAATGGAACTTTGAGGAACTTCAAGCCTCTGAGTCTTTTTTCGTTGGGGGTGTTACTTGGAACCCTGACAGCATATTCTGTAGCGGTCGGTAAATATTTGCCTAGGCAAAGCTTTCTTTTTTTTCCATTGCTAAACTTTCTGGACTTTGGACTGTCAGCTTATGTGGTTGAGAGACCAGCGACAAACGGTGTTTACTCAGGGATGCAGAGAGCAAACATTAAAAAGTGAAGATATTGTGGATTAACTCAACCTAATTTTCTAGATTTGCCTAACTGCAGAGAGTCATAAATGGCTACAGGCGGAGCTGACATAACGCCCTCAGCATCAACTAAAACCAATTCTATTTACGCTATGGGTCCATTTAGTCTGCAACTCTTATTGGACCTTAGCTAATGTCCCTGACGGTAATGGTATTTATTTATTTAACAGAATACAGGTCGTCCTTGACTTACGACAGTTCGCTTAGTGACCATTCAAAGTTACAACGGCACTGAAAAAAAGCCACTTAGGATCGTTTTTCACATTTGTGACCCGCAGCATTCCCCCTCCCCCCCCGGGTCACGTGATCTACATTCGGATGTTTGACAACTGTCTCCCATTTATGACGGCTGCATCACGTGGGATCACCTTTTGAGACGTTCCGACAAGTAAAGTCAATGGGGAAGCCAGACTCCCTTAGCAACCGTGGGACGAATTTAACAACCTCCGTGATTCACTTCGCAAATACGGTAAGAAAAGTCGTAAAATGGGGCAAAATTCACTTAACAAATTTCCCACTCAATTGCGGTCGTACATCGAGGACTACCTCTAACAGAGTTGGAAAGGACCTTGGAGGTCTTCTAGTCCAGGGGTCCCCAACCTTTCGGACCTCTAAATTCCATAATTTTAAATCCCACGACCACTAATAGGATTTGCCTAATGACGGGCTGGGTGGGTGTGGCTAGATGGTCATGTGACTGGGTGGGTGTGGCCAACTCGATGTCACTCATGTCGAGGGGTGCCTCGGCAGCCTCTACTCGCCCCTCCCCTCCCAGCCATTCCCTGCCTCCCCGCCCGGGCTCCTTAGGGCCCCAACAGGAAGCAGTTGTTGGGGTTAAGCAGCCACCATGAGAAAGAGTTGGCAAAACAGCTGGTTTTTTGTTTTTTTTTTAATTTGATTTATATGCCGCCCTTCTCCGGAGACTCAGGGCGGCTTAAAATGCGTTAAGCAATAGCCTTCATACTTTTGTATATTTATACAAAGTCAGCTTATTGCCCCCACAAACTGGGTCCTCATTTTACCCACCTTAGAAAGGATGGAAGGCTGAGTCAACCTTGAGCCTTGGCGAGATTCGAACCTGCAATAATTGCAGGCAGCTGATGCCCCCAACTCCGACCCGCACAAAAAGACCCCGAAGGGGGAGACTCTCTGCAGCAACACAAGCGTTCTTTGCACGTATCCATCCCAGGGGGCGTAGTTTGAGGACGCCTGATTTAGTGCAATATAAAAAATGCAAATAATTTTTCTGTGGACCACCAAAATTTTCTCGCGGACCACCAGTGGTCCACGGAGCACCAGTTGGTGACCGCCGTTCTAGTCCAACCCCCTGCTCAGGCAGGAGAACTTATACCAGTGGTGAAATCTAAAATTTGTTACTACCGGTTCTGTGGGCATGGTTTGGTGGTGGGGGGGGGTAATGTGACTGGGTGCGCGTGGCCAATTTTTTTTTTTTACTTTTAAAACCATTTTTTCTACCACCTCTTCAGCGAAGAGGTTGTAAAAAAATGCTTTCAAAAGGCTCTGACGATCCCAGCTGAGTTGCCTGATCGGCAGAGGCTTTTTTTCTTTTAAAAGCCTTTGATGATCCCAGCTGAGCCACGCGATCATCAAAGGCTTTTTTTTTTACTGTTAAAAGCATTTTTTCTGCCGAAGAGGTTGTAGAAAAAATGCTTTTAAAAGTAAAAAAAAAAAAACCCTCTGATGATTGTGCGGCTCAGCTGGGCATGGGGGAGGGGGGCAGGGATTTTTACTACCGGTTCTCCGAACCACCTGCCTCCATCGCTACCAGATCGGGCGATCCAGTCTGAACCGGGAGCATTTCACCCCTGCCTTATACTATTTCAGACATGTGGCTGTCCAGTGATGGAGCACCCACAAACTTCTGGAGGCAAGCCATTCAATTGGAGGATGGGAGTTTTGGAGTATTATTTTTGTAAATTACTGTATTGGGAGTTTTATTTTTCTATTGGAGTTTTGTTTTTGTATGTCACTGTGAGTCAGACGGGCGGCCCTATCCATTTTCTAAATGAATGAATGAATGAATACACAGTTCTTATAAAGCAGATTGTGAATGCACCCGCTAGACTATTTGCCTATTTCTCCAAAGACATCCGGTTTTTCCCCTACTTTTATTGCTGAACTGGTTCGCCTTCCAGAAGTCTTCGAGGCTGTAAAACATTCAGCCTATATTTCTTCGTTTGTTTGTTTGTAAAAATTTATTGGGCTCCCATCTTAGCACGGGGTAACTCGGGGCGGCTTACAATCTTTAAAAAAAAAAAAGAAAGAAAGATAAAAATGATGCAAAACCTCAAAGGCATAAATAAAATACGGTAATTATTATGATGATGATCACTGTAATCCTTAGAGTAAAAAACAAAAATAGCTCCCAAGTACCAATCCCAGAATTTTATTTTTTCTTTAATTGTGGAAAGAGAAGGCAGATCAGAAGAAATGGAGACCCAGGGCCTCTGTGTGTGTGTGTGTGTGTGTGTGTGTGTGTGTGTTTGTGTTTGTGTAAGTGTGTGTGTGTGTGTGCGTGCGTGCATGCACGCCCGTGTGCTGGCATTGGTGAGAACCAGCGGCACGTCAAGCTGTCAAAGATACAGAAAAAAAGAGAGATAAATGAATTGCTGGGGCTCCAGCACGAACAAATGAACTCGCTGCTTTTCTGGGCAAAAGGGTTATGTGAGGCAGACGGAAGGAGCAGCGTTCCCTCCCCGTGGGGACCCCCGAATGGGCAGGGGGAAGGGAGGGGGTGTGCGCCAGCCCATCTGACAACGGAAGAAGAATGGCGGATGAAATGAGCACAGATAGGCCTGATTGGGGAGGGGGGGGAGAGACGGGGACGGGGAGGGACGCTTAAGCCTGACACGGACAGGGAAAGCGATGGCTTGTTGGTGTATTATTTGTCTTTTGGATTATTATTCTTTGTCAACAGCCCTTACTCTCACTTGCTTCTTGGGGCTGGGCGTCCTGGGAATCTGAGAATTGCTTCCTAGGAAGGGCGAATGTCCATGGAATAATTTAAACCCGGGTCTTAATTTTGGCTCTTGATTACCGAGAAGGGTTGCTGATTAGAATAGAATAGAATAAAACAAGATAGGATAGGATAGGATAGGATAGGATAGGATAGGGAGAAGAGAAGAGAAGAGAAGAGAAGAGAAGAGAAGAGAAGAGAAGAGAAGAGAAGAGAAGAGAAGAGAAGAGAATTCTTTATTGGCCAAGTGTTATTGCACACACAAGGAATTTGTCTTCAGTGCATAAGCTCTCAATGTACATAATAAATACATTCATCAAGAATCAAAAGATACAACGCTTAGTGACAATCATAGGATACTAAATAAGCAATCAAATCACACTAGGAAACTAAATAAAACAACATAAATCGTAAAGATACAAGCAGCAAAGTTATAGTCATAAGTGGGAGGAGATAGGTAATAGGAAGGATGAGAAGAAGAACAGTAATACAGTAAATAATTTGACGGTGTTGTGGGAATTAGTTGTTTAGCAGAGTGATGGCATGCGGGAAAAAATGTCCTTGTGTCTAATTCTGAAGTGCAGTGCCCTATAACGTCATTTCGAGGGTAGAAGTTGAGACAATTTATGGCCAGGATATTCCTTGATCACCATTGAGCTCAACATTTCCGTTGTTAAGTGAAACAGTTGTGAAGTGAATTTTGCCTCATTTTATGACCTTCCCGGCCACAGGGGTTAAGTGAACCCCTGCAGCTGTTCAAGTCAGTAACCCATTTGTTAAGTGAATCCGTCTTCCCCTATTGGCTTTGCTTGACAGAAGGTCGCAAAAGGGGATTGTGTGACCGTGGGACCCTACGGACGTCTTAAATAGGAGTCAGTTGCCACATGTCTGAATTTTGATCACGTCCGTATGGGGATGCTGCAATGGTCGTAAGTGAGAAAAACGGTCCTAAGTCACTTTACAGTGCCATGGTAAATTTGAATGGTCACTAAGTGAAATTGTTGTAAGTTGAGGCCTACCTGTACTTCTCTGTCTATCAGTACAGGTAGGCCTCAACGTACAACCATTTGTGTAGTGGGCTTTCTGAACGGTCTACAGTGGTGCTGAAAAAAGGGACTTATGACCGGTGCTCACACTTATGACCATCTCAGTATCCCCACGATCACGTGATCACGATTCGGATGATTGGCCATAGGCACGTATTTACGACGGTTGCAGTATCCTGAGGTGACGTGATTGCCATTCGCATCCTTCCCAGCCAGCTTCTGACAAGCAAAGTCAATGGGAGGGGGGAACCAGATTTGCTTAACAACCATGGGATTCACTTAACAACGGCAGTCAATCACTCCACTATGACAAAAATGTCACAAGATGGGGCCCAATTTAAGAACTGCTTTGCTTAACAACTGAAATTCTGCTCGGCATGGTGGTTATAACTCAAAGACTTCCTGCGGATGAGAATATTGGTAGCTCAGGGTTGAACTGGGAGGGAGCTCTCTGGGCTTGGTTGTTTGCTTACAAACCTTTCATTACTCAACTAGTAATTACTCTGTGTCCTTCACGAAGTCAAATTCCTGATTCGTATATCTTGACTTGGCATATCAGGGTGTGTTGATACCTCAATGCTCCTCCTGCCATCCGAGCTGCCGATTCCTTTGATTCATTTGAGAATAAAAGCCCTAGGACCAACCCCAGATTTCTTTGCTTTTTAATGATCTGGATTATTTTTATTTATTCAATTTACGGGCTGCCCCTTTTTTCGCCGTCAAGTGAGACTCTTACAATTATACCGTTTCTTCCTTGGACTGTTAAGTGGACTTGGAAGTCCTCTCCGTTAAGGCTAGGCCGTTTAAATCGCCTTCCCCACCTTTTCCGAAATGCCAAATATACCAGGACTCAAAACGGGCAGGATCATAGCTTCGAATCCAGCCCGGGAGAATTTAAGCACAAAAAAATCAGGACGGTTCTGTTGAACCGGCCTTCGTCAGCCCTATCTGATACGCATGTGAATGGGGGAACACATAGGGAGGGGAGGCTGTTCTCCCCCCCACCCCCCAAAAAAAGAAATATTCTGGACTGGTGCCTTACTCCCTAGTCACCCCCTTTCCTCCTCTTTTCTAATTCCTCCTTGCTCTCTCTTTCCCCCCCCCTCCCCTTACCTCCCAGGCTCCCCCATGCATGAAAAGATCCTTATTTAATTTAGTCGCCACGAAAATCGATTCTGCCATTCGATACAAAATAAGAATCAAGCAGATTAAGGGACGGAAATTAACTCTGAAAATATTTTTGATGGAGTGCCTTGTAGTCTCCCCGCCAAATGGAGTGCAAAGTGGAACAAATGACGGGCAGCTACTGCCGGCGACAGGAGCTTTCCATCTTCCCATTATCCACTAATGGGAAAGGTCCCGCTCTCAAGCCTTGGCCCACGGATTAATCACAACCCAGCCTTTATGAAGATTTATTTCTCCTTGCCGGCAGCCCGCGCGCGCCGGGGATGAAGTCATAACGCTCGGGGGAGTGCGGGGCTCCCGAGAGGAGGAGGAGGAGGAGGAGGAGGAGGGAGGAAGTGTTTAGAAAGAAAGAAGAGGAGGAGGAGGAGGAGGAGGAGAAGAGGAGCAGCCGAGGGGAGAGAAGGAAGAGGGTGGGAGGCTAGGGGGCAGAGATAAAGAAAGAAAAATAAATAGAGAGAGAGAGAGAGATGGTGGCTAACAATAGAGAAACGGAGAAGCACAGAGTCATAGGGCTGGTGGAGGGGACCTTGGAGGCCTTCTAGTCCATCCCCCTGCCTGAGACAGAAGACCTGAGAGAAGGGAGCTAGGAAGAAGAAGGGGGCCAGGGGAATAAACCAAAAAGAAGGATCCGGGGGAGAAAGAAGGGAAAGTAAATATGAGAATCAGAAGTTTGACTTCTGAAGGTGGCAAGGAAGAAGGAGGAGGCCAGGTAAAGGGGCTCCACCCCTGCCCTGGTGGAGAACAAAATAACAGAATAATAGAATCAGAAGGGACCTTGGAGGTCTTCTAGTCCAGCTCCCTGCTGAAGCAGGAAATCCTATAACATTTCAGACAAATGGCTGTACAATCTGTAAAACCTCCCGTGTTGGAGCGCCCACAACTTCTGGAGGCAAGCTGTTCCACTGCTTAATTGTTCTAACCGTCTGTTTGTGGAGATTCTCAGCTATCCGATTCTTTAATTCTAGGTTGCTTCTCTCCTTGATCCGTTTCCTTCCGTTGCTTCTTGTCCCACCGTCAGGGGCTTTGGAGAACAGGTTGACTCTCCTTTTCTTTAGGCAGCACCTTAAAATATTACACCCGTACATCCTTGCCCGAATTGTGTAGCTTTGCCAAGGTTGAGATGTAGGGATGTGCCCAGGACATGATGAAGAATAGCAAAACGGCAGCCGCAATGGGGCAGTCTTTCCATTTTTCACCATATCCTGCAGAAACGTGTAAACGTGGAAGTTGGCTTGTGCAAAGAGAGCAAGCAAGGCGCAAACATCAAAGCATGTTGGTTGCATTTAAACCATAGCTCCAGCGATGCCCAGCTGGGTTGGTTTGTGGTTCAGCAGGTTGTCTTGGCAAGTTGGGGCTTATAAATTGGGCCCATCCTACATTGTGAATACTGCCAATTATTTGTGTTGTGTGAACCCACCGCCCAAGACATGATGTCGCCATCTTGGCTCTCAAGAAGGCTTATTAGGCTGGGGCTAAAAACATGGATTTGGTCCCTATTTCACACCTCGCCGTGTTTTTGTTTAAAATTGGTTGATCAAGTTGCTTGGCTAAGCCATACTAATTAGATCCACACAAGTGCACTAAGACCACCGTGGAATAACCCACATTATGGTTTAGTTAGCTGGTATCTAGAACAAGCCTCGGGGTTCGTTTACGACCGGGGAAACTAGCCGAAATTGGTGGAATTGAGTTGAGACATCAAATTATTATTATTATTATTATTATTATTATTATTATTATTATTATTTATATACCGCCCTACTCCTGAGGGACTCAGGGCGGTGAACAGCCAAAATAAAATACATGTAATACAAATATTAAAAACGTTTAAAATATATTAAATATTATGGCCCCAAACAACAAATTAAAACCAATTTTAAAAGCCAATTTAAAACAATTTAAAAGAGGTTAGGCCAGGCCAGCCTGCTGGAAAAAGAACGTTTTAAGGGCACGGCGGAAAGCGCACAGATCTGGGATGTTCCGTATCTCCGGGGGGAGCTTGTTCCAAATAGTAGGTGCCCCCACAGAGAAGGGTCTCCCCCTGGGGGCCGCCAGCCGACATTGTTTGGCCGACGGCACCCTGAGAAGTCCCTCTTTATGGGAGCATACTGGTCTGTGAGAGGCTACTGGTGGCAGAAGGCGGTCTCATAGGTACCCTGGTCCTAAGCCATGGAGCGCTCTAGATTAGATAATAAATATCTATGGAACTAGCCAAGAATGAGTAGTGGATAGATACTAGTTGCGTTGCTCCTGAGTTTAGATGTTCTGCTACATAGATAACAACAGACCCCTTTGAAGTGACATGTTTGGGGAGCAAAGTCTGAGGCCAGCCCACTCCCTGTTGTGCTAGTTTGGAGATGTTTTCAACTGAAGGCCTCCAAAAATGCAGCAAAAACTAACATAAAAAAGAAAGGAAGGAAGAAAGTTGGCAGTGATAGATCGCATGTTGTTTGCAGATCTGGTTCCAGCTGGGGCCAAGGTATCTCCACGGACATGCCAAAACCAGAGACATCCGTCGGGGCAGAGTGTCCCCCAGTCAAGATGGCAGCTGTGGCAATGTGTCCGAAAATGGCCGGGTTTGGTGGCACGTCTGCTTCCTCCACCTTGCCCTTCTTGTCTGCTCTGGCTGACCTCTCCACTTCAGGTCCCAGAATTTTCCATTCACGTTTGGGAAAAAAAACCATGGTCTATGTTAGGAAACGTATCTGCCAATTTCTTTACAGAGTTCTAGAGATTCTTTTAGTTTCTTTTGCCCAAGTTACAGCGGTGTTGAAAAAAAACCCCACTTACAACTGGTCCTCACACAATTGTTGTAGTATCCCCGTGGACATGTGTCCCAAATTCAGGCACTTAGTACCATCTTTACAGTGGTTGCAACGTCCCGGGGTCATGGGGTTGCCATGGAAGACCTTCCTAGGCAGCTTCTGACAAGCAAAATTGAGGAGGGGGGAGCCTGATTTGATTAATGACCATGTGATTCACTTAACAACTGTGGCAAAAAAAGTGACACAAAAAAATCAGGCACAATTCATTTAACAACTGCCTTATGAACAACTGCAAATGAAAATTCTGGTCCCGGTTGTGGTCGTAAGTCGAGAACCATCTATAGTTGAATTAGTCACACTTTGAACTGAATAACAGAATAACAGAGTTGGAAGGGACCTTGGAGGTCTTCTAGTCCAACCCCCGGCTTAGGCAGGAAACCCTACACCACTTCAGACAAAGGGTTATCCAACATCTTCCTAAAAACTTCCAGTCTTGAAGCATTCACAACTTCTGGAGGCAAGTTGTTCCACGGATTAATTGTCCTAACTGTCAGGAAATTTCCCCTTAATTCTAGGTTGCTTCTCTCCTTGATTAGTTTCCACCCATTGCTTCTTGTCCTGCCTTCAGGTGCTTTGGAGAAGAGCTTGATTCCCTCTTCTTTGTGGCAGCCCCTGAGATATTGGAAGAGAGCTATCATGTCTCCCCTAGTCCTTCTTTTCATTAAACTAGACATACCCAGTTCCTGCAACCGCTCTTCCTATGTTTTAGCCCCCAGTCCCCTAATCATCTTTGTTGCTCTTCTCTTTGTTGCATTCTTTCTAGAGTCTCAACATTTTTTTTACATTGTGGCGACCAAAACTGGATGCAGTATTCCAAGTGCGGCCTTACCAAAGCCTTATAAAGCGGTATTAACTTCACCAGTGGTGGGTTTCAACATTTTTTACTACCAGTTCTGTGGATGTGGCTTGGTGGGCGTGGCTTGGTGGGCAAGGCAGAGGAAGGATACTGTAAATATCCATTCCCACCTCACTCCAGGGGAAGGTTACTGCAAAATCCCCATTTCCTCCCAAATCAGATGGGACTCAGGAGGCAGCGAATAGATGGGGACTGGGCCAGTCAGAGGTGGTATTTACCGGTTCTCCGAACTACTCAAAATTTCCGCTACCGGTTCTCCAGAACTGGTCAGAACCTGATAAAACCCACCTCTGCACTTCAACTGTTCTTCACTTAGTTACCCTTCTCCCTTAGAGTAAGGGCTGCTTGGCTAAGGTAAGCCCCATTATATCATTATTAACTGGTCTCAGATCTCCTTCTATGACCCTGTTTGATTTTCTCTCCCTCCCGTAGCTGGGCCGAGCATCTCCCCGCCTTCCTTTCCCCTTTTAAGAACCTGTCTCCGGCAGGACTTCGGCTGATCAATGGTTTATTGCGAGCCCTTGCTCTCTCTTCAATTTCCTATCCATCCCTCAAATCCCGGCAGGATCAGAGAAACGGATGGATCTTTAAGCAGATCCTATAATGTGCCAGGTATCTGGCAAGCTCTTGTTCCCCGCTCTGTCATTTCTCTCCCTCCACCCTTTGATCTAAGAACAACAGTCCATTTTTCTTGCCAGGGTTAGTCTACGTTTTACCTCTCCTGACAGATGCAAACTTAAAGAAGGGATTTCAATTTTTTTTTTCCAACTAGCCCCGTTTCTCCCGAAGGCTCCATAAGGCAAATTTTTTTCTCAACCTTTTAAAAATCATCATCATCATCATCATCATCTTAAAAAAAACCCCAAAACATATAATTTATTGACATTGCGGTACCAGGAGATGCCAGAATCGGAGAAAAAGAACTGGAAAAAATCATGAAATATCGCGACCTGGCCATTGAAACTACGCAATTATGGAGGAAACATGTAACAGTGATACCCCTTGTCATCGGGGCACTTGGTACCATGTCCAAGAATTTTACAAAACACATCAACAAATTGCAGCTTCCTGCAATAACACCAGCAGAACTGCAAAAAACTGTGCTATTCGGAACATCGTATATCTTAAGAAGCTCCTTGGTTGATACCTAGGACGCCGGCAGCAACCCGTATCAACTATTAGCACCAGTCAATGGTATTTGTGATGCATTTTTGAATGTTCAGTTGACTGAGTTTCATGTTTAATGAATAAAGTAAATAATAATAATTCTTGCTGCTCAAGAACAAGCACTACAATCTAAGGCCATGAAAGCGGAGATACAAAAATCTACCCACAATCCAAACTGCTGACTTTGCAACGACAAAGTTGAAACGGTTTCACACTTAATATGTGAGTGCAGCAAAATCGCGCAAACTGATTACACAGCTAGACACGATTGAGTTGCTAAATTAATCCACTGGTCATTATGTAAAAAATACGACTTACCTGTAACCAAAAAGTCATGGGAACACAAAGTGGAAAAAGTTACAGAAAATGTGAAGATCTTGTGGGACTTTCGAATACAGACAGATCATCATTTCGAACACAACACGCCAGATATCACAGTTGTCGAAACTGAAACATACAATTTATTGACATTGTGGTACCAGGAGATGCCAGAGTCGAAGAAAAAGAACTGGAAAAAAATCACGAAATATCGCAACCTGGCCATTGAAACTACACGGCTACGGATGAAACATGTAAGTGATACCCATTGTCATCGGGGCACTTGGTACCATGTCCAAGAATTTTATAAGATACATCAAGAAATTGCAGCTTCCTGCAATAACACCAGCAGAACTGCAAAAAACTGTGCTACTCAGAACATCGTACATCTTAAGAAGGTACTTGGTTGATACGTAGGACGCTGGGAGCAACCCGTATCAACCATTAGCACCAGTCAATGGTATTTGTGATGCCTTTTTGAATGATAAGTTGACTGAGTTTCATGTTTAATGAATAAAAGAGATAATAATAAAAAAATTCCACGGTAGGCAAAGAGTCTCTTGGCTTCTCAGGTCACGCCAAACCAGGGTTAGTTTAACTCAGGGGTCAGCAACCTGTGGCTCCGGAGCCGCATGCAGCTCTTTGGATCCTCTGCTGTGGCTCCCTGTCAGGTGATCCCACCACTGTCTGGCCCCACCCCTTGCCCCTCCTTCCCAGTTACTCCTCGCCTGGCCTGAGAAGGTAAGGGTGACGGTGGGGGATGGAGAAGTGGCAGAGAGAGAGAGATACAGAGAGAGGAGGAGAGAAAGTGACATACAGAGATACAGAGAGAGAGGGAGAGGGAGGGAAGAAGGGGAGAGAGAGAGATGTCAAAAGGATTTTGTGGTTCCCGGTGTTTTTTAACAACTGGTTCTCTGCCCTAATGACCAGCTGGGTAGGCGTGGCTGGGGTGTGTGTCATGTGACTGGTGGGTGACATCAAGTTGGCCATGCCCACTCAGGTTTTGTGGCTCCTGGTGTTTTCTTTTCTGTGGGAAACGGGTCTAAATGGCTCTCTGAGTATTTAAGGTTGCAGACCCCTGGTTTAACTGATGGTCGTTAATTAGAACATGGTTGGGTTCATGCAACATGCTAAGCTGTCATTTTAATATCGCTTTTTTGACCGTTTTCATACATGTGCCATCCCATGGTTTACAAAACAGGTTGTCTCTCACATTCTGCTAAGTTATAACGTAGTTGCTTGGTGTGACATTGTGTCAGGCTGCGGTCCAGCCGGGGGAAAAAAGCATGGCAATCTTTAAGGATAACTGAATAACGAACAGTTGTCCAAACTCTTCTTAAAAGTCTCCAGTGTTGGAGCATTCACAACCTCTGCAGGCAAGTTGTTCCACTGATTAATTGTTCCAACTGTCAGGAAATTTCTCCTTAGTTCTAAGTTGCTTCTCTCCTTGATTAGTTTCCATCCGTTGCTTCTTTCCAGCCTTCAGGTGCTTTGGAGAATAGCTTGACTCCCTCTTCTTTGGGGCAGCCTCTGAGATATTGGAACACTGCTATCATGTCACCCCTAGTCTTTCTTTTCAATAGACTAGACCTACACAATTCCTGCAACCGTTCTTCATATATTTTGGCTGGATCTCCAAGATTATTCAATTAACAGATGTTTACAAATGTTAATGTTCACACAATCACACAAACATCATATTTCGTTTCTTCAAGTTGGCAAACCTTCCAGTATATTCTCCTGCACATTTTTTTGGACTCCCATGAATTCCTTGGATAGCAAAGGTAACTAACAGCCAGGGGTGGAATCCAGCAGGTTCTGACAGGTTCTGGAGAACCGGTAGCAGAAATTTTGAGCAGTTTGGAGAACCGGCAAATACCACCTCTGGCTGGCCCCATAGTGGGGTGGGAATGGAGATTTTGCAATATCCGTTCCCCAGGAGTGGGGTGGAAATGGAGATTTTGCAGTATCCTTCCCCTGGAGTGGGGAGGGAATGGGGATTTTGCAGTATCCTTCCCCTGGAGTGGGGTGGGAATGGAGATTTCCCAAAATAATAGACCTCCCCGAAAATAAGGCCAAGCACTTATTTCGGGGTTCAAAAAAATATAAGACAGGGTCTTATTTTCAGGGTAAACACAGGTAAAGGCAGCCATTCTGCATATGTTTAATGCACTCTCTTCTTTGATATTTTATTTTTCCTTTCATTGACCCTTCGAAATCCAGTCAAGGACACCCATTTAACTCTCATTCATATATGTTGAATGCGTTTTTTTATACCCCTCTACAGAAGTTGCTGGGGTGGGGTGGGGTAGGGCATATAATAAACCGTGCTAGATATTAGCAAAATAACTCCAAGGGATGTCCCTCCCCAAGATGGGACCGTAGAAGGAGGGAAGCGCAATTTTAGAAGATGAAATACAAAAAGGTAAAAAGCAAAACAGCGTGTTAAAAGGAAAGGCCTCAGGCTCTGCTGTTTTGACAAACCAACCTCTCTCATGTGTTTCTCTCTAAACCTCTGAAGAAACATCTATAATGTTGAAACAATTCAGCGTGTTGGGGGGGGGGGGGTGGGAGAGGACAGGAAGAATAGATATCTCCCACTTTTGAGAGAGGTCAAGTGAATATTATTTCTTAAACCTTGGGGGAAAAAAACAAGCTTTAGAGGGGTTGCCAGCCAACTAAGAAAAGAAAGCAAATTTAAAACAAGCCAAAGCCTTCCAAGCAGGGGTGAAATTCAGCAGGTTCTGACAGGTTCTGAAGAACCGGTAGCGGAAATTTTGAGTAGTTCGGAGAACCGGCAAATATCACCTCTGGCTGGCCCCAGAGTGGGGTGGGAATGGAGATTTTGCAATATCCTTCCCCCTGGAGTGGGGAGGGAATGGGGATTTTGCAGTATCCTTCCCCCGGGAGTGGGGGAGATTTTGCAATATCCTTCCCCTGGAGTAGAGTGGGAATGGAGATTTTGAAATACCCTTCCCCTGGAGTAGAGTGGGAATGGAGATTTTGAAATACCCTTCCCTTGCCATGCCCACCAAGCCACACCCACAGAACAGATAGTGTTCCTGTTGGGCAGAAGATTTTAAAAAGAGTGCAGAATGGATTTGGTTCACTTGACCACTTTTCTTATTGCCTGAAGCTGAGGATTGTCTTCAAGGGACCGTCAAAGAAAGTCAACTTATTGGTCATGACAGTGACCAACAATGGAGAGCCAGTTTGATGTAGAGGTTAAGGTGTTGGCCTACAAACCAGGAGATAGTGAGTTGTAGTCTGACTTCAGGCATGAAAGCCTGCTGGGTGACTTTGAGCCAATGACCAGGAGATGATGAGTTCTAGTCCTACCTTAGGCATGAAAGCCGACTGGGTGACTTTGGACCAATCACCAGGAGACTGGGAGTTCTAGTCCACCCTTAGGCATGAAAGCCAGTTCGGTAACTTTGGACCAATCACCAGGAGTCTGTGAGTTCTAGTTCTACTATAGATGTACTTTTCAAGTTTTAGCTTTATTCTCCTTTTTTAACACGGTTGAATTGGATAATTAAAACCAACTCTTAACTGTTTTAGCCATGACATCATAGGAAAAACTTGGTGTCATGACAGGGCATGTCTTAAAGCCACACTAGCTAAAATTTGTGATGGCACACGGCTGATAAAGGAACAGATGCTCTGTAGGAACAATCTTACATGAAACCAACCGACAGCAGGAAGTCTTTTGTGTTACCTGCAAGAGCAGTGTTTTAACTGAGTATGCCAAGTCCTGGACATTTGGAAATGAAGATCAATGGCAACAAATTCCAGAGAAAACAATGCAGAATTCAGACAACAGTGGAGATAATTGTGAGTCAAAAGCTTTATGGTTTAAAAAAGCTAGTTGATTGTACCAATAGAAGAGGACATTTGCAACTCAGGGTTGAATTGTGCAGTCCTTGGTACATAGCTGTTCCAAAGAGGTTTGTTACCTCCAACTAGTCTGATTTTGATCAACCCCCGACGTGTTTAATTTTGTGCTGCTTAATTATTATTCACTTGGCAGTTCTCAATGAAAGCAGTTCACAAGGAAGTCCAGTTGCCTTTTGGAAAAGCACCTTTGGAAGAGGAAGACATGAAATAACAGGGAGAATTTTATGAAATTATCCTGAAAGTGAGAAAGACATCTTGGCTTTCACGGTGCGCAGCAAGATGACAAACCTGCAGGTTAGAGTCGCAAAAGATCCTCGTCTTCTCAAATGTTTTACAGGCATTCAGCTTTCATGTATAGGCAGTCCCCATTTAGCAACCACCACAGGGACCTGCAACTCGGTCGTTAACTGAAACTGTGGCTAAGTGAAAAACCACAAGACCAGGCTTACAATTTCACACGTGGCAATGCATACCAGCTGCAAATGGTCCCTAGATGAGGACCACCTGTAGGTTGGGAGCAATTCATTTTGGGAGATAGCAGAAGAGGGAGGGAGACAAAGAAGTGGTGAGAAAGAAGAGAAAGAACAAAAAAAGAAAAAGAAAGAGAGAAAGAAAGAAAGGAAGAGAGAAAAAGAAGAAAGGAAGGAAGGAGAAAGAGAAAAGAGAAAAAGGAAAGAAAGAAAGAAAAAAGAAGGAAAGCAGGAAAGAGAAAGAGAAAGAGAAAGAGAAAGAAAGAAAAAGAAAGAAAGGAAGGAGGAGAGAGGAAGGAAGGAGAAAGAAAAAAGACAAAAAGAGGGAAAGAAAGAAAGGGAGGGAGGGAGGAAAAAGAAAGAAGAAAGGAAGAAAAGAGAGAGAAAGAGAAAAGAGAGAAAGAGAAAGAAAGAAAGAAAAAGAAAAAAGAAGGAAAGAGGAAGAGAGAAAGAGAAAGAAAGAAAGAGGAAGGAAGGAAGGAAGGAAGGCAGACAAAGAGAAAGGAGGGAGGGAGGGAGAGAGAGAAGAAGGAAGGAAGGAGAGAGAAAGAAAGGGAGGGAAGGAGAAAAGAAGGGAGGAAGGAAGGAAGGAAGGAAGGAAGGAAGGAAGGAAGGAAGGAAGG
>WNWU01000046.1:2121738-2155511 GCA_012654045.1 Ptyas mucosa | reverse complement strand
CTTCCCGCCTTGACTCTTCCTTCCTTCCCTTCCTGACCCTTCCTTCCTTCCTTCTTTCCTTCCTTCCCTCCTTGACTCTTCTTCCCTTCCCTCCCTGACTCTTCCTTCCTTCCTTCCCTCTTTCCTTCCTTCCTTCCTCCCTGACCCTTCTTTCTTTCTCTTTCATTCTTTCTTTTCCTTCCTTCCTTCTTCCCAAACAAGAGGGCTGGGTGGTGGCGGGGAAGCTCTTCAAGCTTCCTTGTCAACATTGCCCCCACCCCAATCTCTGAAGACGCGCCCCCTCCCCATTCTCTCTCCCCCCCAACCCCCCTCCACGACGCCCGGACCTCCTCCAAAACTCCAGCCTCGACACACAGCCTGGATGGTGAGAGGCGCGAACGGTGAGTAACCCGACTTGGGGAAAGTTTTTCCAAGTATGTTGCCCGGAGGGTTGGAGGAGGGGGTGGGGGTGGGGTGGGGGTGAAAAAGTTGAGCCACTGGGTTTAATGGGAGGGGGGCGGCTTCTCTCCTTTCCAGGCGGGGAGAGGGGAGCGGTGCTGTTAGGTTTCCACAATGTGGCAAGCTGGAGGGCGGAATGTCTGTGTATGGGGGGGGGGGTCTTGTCTCTCCCCCCACTCACCTTCCAGATTCTTTTACTCTTTCCAGCACTTTGCTTGCTCCTACCCTGCCTCTTCCTTGCCTCTTCTCCTCTGCCCCTCCCTGCCCCCCTTCCTCCGGTCTCTCTCTTCCCCATGCCTTTCCCCCCTCCCTCCCTCCCTCTCTTCCTCCTCTTCTCTCTCTTTCCTTCCTTCCTTTCTCCCCGTCTCCCATCCTTTCCTCTGCTGGCTGGCTGGCTGGCTGGCTCGCTTCTTCCCCCCTGTCCTTTCCCATTCCCTGCTCGCTCACTCACCCTCCCCCCTCCCCTCCTCCCCAGCTAACTGGAAGCCGGTTTCCGTTTAGATTAAGGCAGGGAACCTAATTCCAGGGCAGGGGATCGAAATTTCTGGCAACAAAGGGAAATAGCGTATTGATCAGAGGCTCCGGAGATTAAGAGACAAGTGTGTGTATCCATCAGCGCTAAACTGCCTCCCTGCGCCTGCGAGGCGGACGGGCTGCGGACGCGCCTGGCATGGCAAACGCGGCGGCGGCGGCGGCGCCCCTCCTGGAGGGCAAGGAGAGGGAGCCGCGGGGCCGCCGGGCGAGCGCTGGGGCCCCCCCCGAAGGACGCCAACAAGGGCCAGATCGGGAGGCAACCCCCCCCCCCGGCTAAAGGCGAACCCGCGGGGAGCAGCTGGTCGGGAGGGGAGGGAGCAGGGTTCAAGTCTCGCCTCCGCCGGCAGGAAATCTGGGCAAGGGGTTTGTGCGTGGAAAATGCCTCCAGAGACACACACACCCCACTCGACCTCTCCGGCTTAGGGGACGGTCCTCCCTTCTCAAGGGTCTTCTGAGGCCTAAAACCAGGGGAGTCTGGGTTCAGATCTCGCAAATAGATTGGGGGGGGGGGTTTCTCCCCCTTCCAATACAGTAGGTGGAGATGGGGAGACCCTTACGAGGGTTGTGGAAAACCGCGCCCTTCCCCCAACCCGGTTCTGTTTAGAAGTGTTTGGGCTACAACTTCCAGAATCCACAGTCGGTGTCCCCCCCCCCCCGCCCCGTGGGGCCACGCATCTGGAGAGCACCGGTTTTGGGAAGGGAGACTTTAAACGGGCAGCCCCAACCCCCCCCCAGCCCCCCACCTCCTCGAGGAAAGTCCCACTGTGACTTAACTCCCACGGAAGCGCGCATGGTGGTGTTGCAGCCCAAGGAGAGTTAGGTACAAAATATTCTGGAATATTGCAAAAATGGGACTTTCTTCCGAATAAACGCATAGGGGACTGGGCTTGTTCTTCCCATCCACACCGCGCGGCGAATTCCCCCCCCCCACTCACAAAGTATTAGGTGTAATGTATGCGCGGGGGAGGGGGGGTAGGCTTAAAAAACGGAGAATTATTGGGGGGGAGGAAGAACAGGATTCTTAGAAAAGCAAAGGGGCAAAGGCAAAAGACTCTGGCCTATTTATTGCATTTTATGCCTTGCTTTTCTTTAGGTGGGTGGGTGGGTGTCTGGAATCCTTGAGGGTCCCGTCCAACTTTATTTTCCCCCCCCCCGCCTCGCCCCTGAAACACCACCCTTTTGAAATTGGGAAGAGTTGCGATCGCCTTAGGGGAGGGAAAAAAAGTCAAATTTAACTCGCGTGGAGAGATCTCCGGTTGAAGGAAAGTCATATTAGCCTGGTTCCGTCTGGACGGAGGGTCTACCAGGAGCGAGGGGGCTCTTGCATGCTGTAGGATGGGCGGGTGACAGATACCTGCAACGGCGGGAGGGAGTTGGGGAAAGACCGGACAGCAGGAATCGTGGAGCGTTAAAAAGCCTGGGTGTCCAGGAGGCGAGAAAGCTGGGCAAGGAATCCACGGGGACACGCGAAGATCCGGTTCCTTCCTTATCCTCCAGCTTCGAGCCACGCCACGAATTGATTAGAAAGCCCCGTCGCCGACCCCTAAATACGCCCAGGCTTGCCTTCAAGTGCGGTGAAGGTTGTTGGCCTAGGAGGTCGTGAGTTCGAGTCTAGCCTCCAGCACGAAAACCGGCTGGGTGACTTTGGGCCAATCAACTAGGAGATTGGTCCAAAGTCCCGCCATAGGTAACGAAAGCAGAGTGGGTGACTTTGGTCCAGTCCCTTTTCTTTCCGTCCAACCTACCTCACAGGGTTGTTGTTCTGGGGGAAATAGGAAGAGGAAAGAGTCTTAGGTCTCCTTGCTCCAGTCCTTCCATTCACACGTGCAAGGTCAGCAAGCTTTGCAAGTGCAAAGAGAAAGCAGCCTGAACTTCACTAAAGTTTTCCCACCGGAAGGTGATGGGATAGAGAGAAGCTGGTAGGGAAAAGACAGAAACCTCCCCCCCCCCAAACGCCCCTTCCCCCAATGCTTAGGGGCTTAAAACAGCACCTTCTCCCCGCTTTCTCCCCGCCGTTTGGAGAACAGATGCTGGCGGTGGAGGGATCTTTCGGGGCCACAGAACGGGGAGCGCGCCTCAGTTTCCAAAGCCAAGACTGGATTATCCCCTTCCCCTCTCAATAAACCCCCGGGCCTTCCCTTCTTCCAATGTAGCCGGTAGGACAATCTTCCTTCTAAAAGTGAAGCCGTGGGAATGAACGGGCGGTTTAAATGGGAAGCGTATTTCCAGTGGCGGGGAGTTACGGCGGCTTGAAGCCAATCACCAACTCTTTTGAAAGGCAGGGAAAAGGGCCCAGCGGAGGAAGGAGAGGCCGGGCCAAAGGCGGCTGCGAGATAAGACAAAAGGGGGTTTGGAATATCTCTGAAATGGAAGGAGAATCTCTACGAGGGGTTGAATTTAACCCGGCCGGGGGACGGTCGCGTTAAGGGTTTCTACCTCTACGCCGGATCTTGAGACGGTGCAACAGGAGGGCGGGCGGGCCGGTAAGTAGGAGCTTCAGAGAAGCTTCGCCCGACCCGCAATGCCTCGACTGCGGTTTCTTTCCCCGCGTTTCAGCGGTCGTGGGAACCCGCGTGTGCGATTGCAATGGCTAGATTTCGGCTTCACGCGTTGTCCCGATGCCGGGCTATTCTCACGTCCCTAACAAACCGGGGTTAAGCGAAGCAGACACCGCGTCGCTGGAGCAACAACAGCCTGGCTTTGCAAATCCGTGCCTTGCACGCGCGCTCGGATTCGGCGAGCAAAATCCCAGCTTCTCCTGAGCTTTTTAACCTCGGGGAAGGGAGGGAGGGAGGGAGGGAGGGAGGAAGGAAGGAAGGAAGGAAGGAAGGAAGGAGGGAAGGAAGGGGGGAAGGAAGGAAGGAAGGAAAGAAGGAAGGGTCAAGGAGGGAAGGAAGGAAGGAAGGAGGTAGGGAAGGAAGGAAAGGAGGAAGGAAGGAAGGAAGGAAGGAAGGAAGGAAGGAAGGAAGGAGTGATTGTGGGGGGCAAGAGGCTGACTCTGTAAACCGCTTAGAGAGGGCTGCCAAACACTGTAAAGAGGCATATAAATCTAAGAGCTATTGCTATTAGCCGTTTCAGCCAAAAAAAGAGAGAAAAGTGTGGGGGGGGTCATTTTTAGTGTCTCTCTCCGGATCCCGAAGTGACAGCAAAACCTTAGATCGCTTTTGCTCGCGCAGTCCCCCCCCCCCCCCACAGCATATCTCCGGTTTTGCAAACCCGGGTTAAGCTCGCCGCGCGCCTCTTTCCCTCCACACACATACACACACACACAAAGGGGGTACACATACCGCACGCAGCAGCCGCCTTAAAACCCCTCCAAATTCCCCAGGCCCCGCTGCTCTCATTCCCGGCTAAAAAAAGTCACGGGTCGTGTGAACGTTTGGCCTGGTCCTGGTTGATCCTGGATGTCGAGGCTTTCGCGCGCCCAGCTTCGAAGGTTTTCAAACCAAAGCAAACCTTGATTGTCAAAGCACAAACATTGTGTACAATGTGATTAAACGAGCCCCCCCCCCCCGAAAAACCCCCACACAGAATACACCCAGCTCAATAACTCAAAAGAAAAGGAAATCCATAAGCCCAACTAAGTAAATAACTAGGATAACTAACTAACAGAAGCTACTTGGTGGCGCAGCAGACTAAAGTGCTGTTAAGTAGCACCAGCTGCCTGCAATTACTGCGAGTTCGAATCTCACCAGGTTCAAGGTTGACTCAGCCTTCCATCCTTCCGAGGTAGGTAAAGTGAGGACCCGGATTGTGGGGGCAATAAGCTGACTTTGTATAAAAAAAAAAGAACACCGCTTGAGGGGGGGGGCAACAGCCCTACTAAGCAGGTATATACAAAAGTATGAAGGCTATTGCTTAACGCATTGTAAGCTGCCCTGAGTCTCCGGAGAAGGGCGGCATATAAATCGAACCAATAAATAAATAAATACTTTCTGTTCACTCGGCGCTGGGCTGGCGGCCAAGCAAAAGAAGGGGCCCCCCGCTCACCCCCCACACGGGAAGGTTGGCTCTGGCCACCGGTGCCTAGTAGGCAGTCGGTTACTCCGGAGTTAAGAGAGGGAGAGATCCGCACAGTCTCTCGCGCACAGCGCGCCCCGAGCGCATTGCGCACCGCTCTCGGCTCGGAACGAGAGGAGCAATTCAACCAAAGGGAATGTAGTTCATTCGTAGCCGATCTCCGGAGCTGGAGAGCGAATCCGTTTTGATGGCGTGGCCGGATATATTTTATTTTATGATGATGTTTTTAAAAAGAGGGATCAAGAGCCTAAGAACGTATTGGGGACAGTCTGCAAGAAGTGTGGGCTTCCAAGGGAGAAGAGCGGGGATCTGAATCACAAAAAGAGGAAGAGGAAGGGAAGGGGGGAGGTGGGGGGCGGCAGATTGAACGCCCCCCCTCCCACCCCACCCCACATCCACCCCCGGCTGCCCCTTCAAACGCCGGGCTCCTTTTCCTTCGGTGTCCCCCTGGTGCAAAGGAACAGGGCTAGGAAAGAAGCTGCAGAGGGAACCGATGCGGAAGATTTATCCGGGGGCTTTTCGGGCTGAAAAGAGACCTTCCCCGAGCGAAGGAGGTCCAGAGAGTGGTTCAGGCTAGAAAGCAGGAGACCCTGAGTTCAAGTCCAGCCTTAAGCCGGCTGAAAGACGGCTGGGTGATTTTGGGTCGTCAGTCCCTTTTTTCTCTCAGGCCGACCCACCTCACGGGGTTGTTGTGGGGGAAATAGAAAGAGGATGTGCTCGCAGCCTTGAGTTATTGGTAAATAATAATAATAATAATAATAATAATAATAATAATAACAACAACAACAACAACAACAATAATAATAATAATAAAAATAAAAATAAAAATAAAAATAATAAAGGCGAGATACGAATCAATCGATCAAGAAAAATATGACCAGCAGGGAAAATGCTAGCCCCAGCGTCTTGGCTCTCTGCTAGCTTTCTACTTGCAGGGAGTGTGGTTAAGATAAAAGAGCTGGCAAAGAGGAAAATCGCCTTTACTTGCCTTCTTATTTTAACACCAGCACCCCAGGAGACCAGGTTTTAGCTTTCTTACCAAATTGATGCAAGATTCCCTTCCTTCCTTCCTTTCTTTCTTTCTTTCTTTCTTTCTTTCTTTCTTTTCTTCCTTCCTTCCTTTCTCTTCCCTTCCTTTTCTTTCCTTCTTCCTTTCTCCTTCCTTCCTTCCTTTTTCTTTCTTTTCTTTCTCCTTCCTTCCTTTCCTCCTTCCTTTCTCCTTCCTTCCTCTTCCTTTTTCTTTCTTTCTTTCCTTTCTCTTTCCTTCCTTTCCTTTCCTCCTTCCTTCCTCATTTAAAATGGCCTCTGGGATCTAAGAATGGGGTGCATTCAGGTGTGATCGTGGCTGAAGGGATGTGGGGTTTTTTTGGCACCCCGATATTTTATTTTCCTGCCTGCTCCAGAGTTTTGCGTCAGCATTTTCAAAAGCGTTTGAAGCTCACGCCTGCTTTTTCTGTATTCGGGGGCCGGCTGAGCTGCAACTTTGGCCTCAGGCAGGGCACCCTGATCCTGGCCCTCCCTTCCCTTGCAGGGGTTGATATAAATGTCATAAGAGGGTGGGGGATGTAATTCATACTGAAATTCAGAAGCACCAATACACACAGAAAGAGAGAGACGGAGACACAGTCAGTATATAGAGAGTCACAGTTTATACAGATGCCAGGTTTTACATACCCTGCAAAGCCTGAACAGGTTTTTGGTTTTTTTTTTTGCTTAATATGTCAGGTGTGAATCCCGGTTCTTTCTCAACCTTGTTTATTTATCCATTTATCCTCTGAATAGTAATACAGGGTGACCTGTTTGAGAATAGTGCATTGCTGCATGGACACCCTTCTCCAGCTAATCCCTGGTCATTTGCCCTTATCACATTCATGAAGAGAGTTGGAACTGAAGCTGAGCCAAAGCCCTTGGGACCTCCGTGTCAGGCCTGTGCGACTTTCCTGGCAAAGTTCTCAGAACCAAGGAGATAAGATGTGCAGGTGGAAAATATAAAACGCTCTAAAGCAGGGGTTCCCAAACTTGGCAGCTTTAAGACTTGTGGACTTCGACTCCCAGAATTTTCAGACACGCCTCGGAGAGAGAGCTAAATTTAATCATTAAATGAAATTAAATAAACTCTATACACGATGCAGAATTTACTTTAATTCTAATTATTACAATTCTGTGCATTTTTTTTAAAAAAAAAAACCTCCAGCTGTAGGTGCTCCATTAATGGAGGTTTTCAAAAATAGGCTGGACAATCATTTGACTATCCATGACAGTCTTCTGCCTTGAGCAGGCGATTGGACTAGATGACCTCTAAAGTCCCTTCCAATCCGGTGATTCTATGTTCTGTAATCTCATTGTGGCTTGTATCGGAGGCCTATATCTTGGATCCTCCCCAGATGTTGGCAGGGAATGCTGGGAGTTGTAATACTAGAGCCTCGGAGATTCCTTACCTCTAGCCTAGTGTTTTACTTTTGGTTGGGTTTCACATAAGCTATTAAGCCAGACAAAACGTAGTTAGATATTTTGCGGTTCAGAGCATTGTTTCAAAAGGTTGTGTGAAGTTGGGTAAGGTCATGACATTAAATCGTTTCATTTCTCCGGGCATAATTTGTGTGAAAAACATAAGAGCTTTTAACTCAAGGCTGGCATGTTGTGGGAAGCCAGGCACAGATATCTTGGGAAAGATATACATATTACTCTACAAATCAAATGCATTCGTTCTGAAAAAAAAAGAGATTGTAATTCTACGTTACACTTTCTAGGGATCAATCTCACCGAGCGAACTCAGTACGGCTGGCTCATGAATAGGTCTGTCTGTTTTATCATTACCACGTACACTCGAATTTGTCTTGCAAACCACGACAGTTTAAGAATAGAAATCAGCTTGCCAAACCGGGGAGTGAAAATTCTCAGGCATTTATTTTCAGATCCGCGTTCTCTGACCATTTTCTTGTTTCTCCAGAATTGCTGGAGCTTTGCATCCTCAACAAATGGTATTTGGCAGCATGTTTCCAAGAAATAAAGAAGGAAACTCAGATGGCACTAGGGATCCAGCTTTGTTTAATATTGTGGAAGGAAACGGATGGCCCCAATTCCTACTTCTCTCTTAAGCCCTTTCCTTTCTTTGCACACCGGGCTATAGATTTGCATTCGCTGAGAATTCCTCGCAAGAAATATTTAAATTTCTGTCTACTGGGTGATTCTGCGCCTTGTCCATATTAACAACATCCTTCGCCTCAATTTTAGCCTCCAAGAACAGGATGGAGAATTGAGGGAGATCTGCCTTTGCTCAGCCCGCTCCGAATCATTTTTATCTATTTTGCTTTGTTTAGGTATTTTATCCTGCCTTTATTATCTTTATGAATAACTCAAGGTGGTGAACATATCTAATATTCCTTTCTCCTCTAAATTTCCCCATAACAACAACCCTGTGAGGTGAGAAGGAGTTGAGAGAGAGTAATGGGCCCAAGGTCACCCATCATGGCTTAGATGGGACTAGAATTCACAGTCTCCTGGTTATTGGTCCAAAGTTCCCCAACCAGTTTTCATGCGTGAATGGGAACTAGAATTCACTGTCTCGTGGTGATTGGCTCAAAGTCACCCAGCTGTCTTTCATGCCAAAGGCAGGACTAGAACTTACTATCTCCTGGTTTCTAGGTCAGCACCTTCACTGCTTAAACCAAAAGGCTCTATTTGTAGAGTCTAAGCATACATCACAGTCAGCACAACTACAGTAATTTATTATGAGATACCTGTTGCATTCCCTTGAGGCAAGAATTCAATGCAAAAAATCTTTTACAGCAACAATTATTTCAGCCACTGCAAAGAAAAAAAAATCATAGCATTGGGAGAGATCAGGAATTAGGAAATGAGAAATACCGTAGAATAAGGTAGAAATTAGAGGAAGCAAAAAAAAAAAAAAAAAAAAAGAGGAAGGCAATGAGAAATATATCCAGCCCAGAATCTATCGACTGGGATACGTTTAAAAAAAAAAGTGAAATAAATAAGGAAATAAAATCTTCCCTGAAAAAGAGATCTAGGCTAACGGAAACTGGTTTGTTGAATAGGAACAAACCAAAGGAAAGTTCACTGAAAAAGTCATAGATCGCCAATAAACTTGGTTTGAACATGACGGAGGAATGTTACCTATATTTTGCAAAGCGTTTTATTCTTCTTACATTCCAGCAATCCCAAATTTATCTCTGGACTAGGCGTCTGTAATTGAACACCCTTCAGAAAAATTGGACTACAACTTCCATCTTCCTTCAGGCCCAGAAGGCTCTTCCTTTACACGTTCCTGTTAAAGCATAACGTTTGTTTTTTAGCCTCTTGTTAACTGTGATGCCCCTGAGCTAGTCCTCTTCTCGGGAAGTCCAAAGTCTTCATCTTTTTGTAGCACGTACTACAAAACTCAGCATGATCTTCCTGGGAGATCTTCTCCCAGAATGGAAGTCCGCTTGTCCACTCAGCAGTCCAGACCGAGGGTTATACACTGCTTGTTAAGCTAGATTTTTTTTTAAAAAAAATGTTCTTGCTATCAGTTGCGGTTCCTCAAAGTCTTGCTTTTCTATTGTGGACTTTCTTAAGATATTAAACCTCCAGATTTACTGTCCGTTGTGCTCAGCTCTCTATGTCTAATTTTTCTGTATGTGCATTCAGTTCCTCTATTGCGTCACCCACGGAGTATCTACTTTAAAGTGTGACTAAGACATTGTATCTTGCTTCTCAAACCGCAATTAGAGCTTTAATCAAAAAGAATAAAGACCACACCGTCTCATGGATTTACAAGGATCAAAGTGCAAAAGGTTACAGTATGCCGCAATTCTTTGCGCCAACTTTTTCCAGCTATAGACTTCAGCCAGCTTAGATTTCTTCGCGAACATGTTCTACCACGTTTTAATAGAAACACGAGGTATAAATCCAATGAATTAAATCTGTACTACCGTCGCTTACATCTGATCTTTCGACCAGTTTTCTCCCTACAGCGATCTTTAGAATTTAGGCTGAAAGATGCTGGCTATTTTTAGCTCCGATAATCCATGGTTTATTTTTGAATAAGATTACCAACTGAGCGGGATCAGATGTTGTGTTAAATCATCAACGATATTTCTAAGCAGTTGGGGATGAGTTCCAACAAAATGCTAAACCGAACTGTTCCGGTTATTTTATAGCTTAGATTAACCGAAGAAAAGTAAAGAATATATAAATATTTGGTAGGGTGCTTTTCCCCCCATAATCGATAAACCCCATCAGTAATAGGAAGTTGGACTGATAATTGCTAAGATCATAGAGTCACAGAATGGAAGGGTGGAGAGGGACTTTGGAGGTCATGTAATCCAGTGTTTATCCATCTTGGTCCTTTAAGAGGTGTGGACTTCAACTCCCAGAATTCCTCACTCAGCAGGAAATGGGTCTATTGTGGATTGTTTCTCAACTGTGGCAACTTGAAAACCTATGGACTTCAACTCCCAGAATTCCCCAACCAGCCATGCTAGCTGGGGAATTCTGGGAGTTGAAGTCTACACATCTTCAAAGGATTTCTTTACAATACCCAATGGAAGGCTATGAAATCTCTCTTTAAGCACCTCCAATGAAGAACAGCTTCCACCTCTCCAAATGATCTGTTCCAATGTAGACAAGACTTTATGCCAGGGGTGTCAAACTAGGGGTGAAATCCAGCAGGTTCTGACAGGTTCTGGAGAACCTGTAGCGGAAATTTTGAGTAGTTCGGAGAACCAGCAAATACCACCTCTGGCTGGCCCCAGAGTGGGGTGGGAATGGAGATTTTGCAATATCCTTTCCCCAGGAGTGGGGTGGGAATGGAGATTTTACAGTATCCTTCTCATGCCATGCCCACCATGCCACGCCCACCGAGCCATGCCACGCCCACCAAGCCATGCCCACAGAACCGGTAGTAAAAAAAATTGGATTTCACCACTGTGTCAAACTCACGTCGTCACAGTGGCATCACATGACATAGCGTGACTTTTCCCCCCCTTCGCTAAACTGGGCATGGGCTTGGCCAGCGTGTGACACATCCGGCCCGTGGGCCACGAGTTTGACACCCCTGCCTTACGCTAAAAAATTATTTCTGATGTCCAACTCAAACCATTTTCCCTGTTAATTTAAACCCATTATTTCTAGGCCCATTCTCTGGAACAACTCCCAACAGCCCTGTCCAGCAGCCTTGCATCTGCCTGACTGACAATGCTGGTTTCATAACTTTCTTCATCATAAACCACGATTTGCAAACCGCAACTTCTCCATTCGCATAGCGAGCCAAGCCGCCCGTAAGCCAACAAACCAAGCCACATCATCACAAGCTAAGCCTCCCTTAAGTGTAACGGTGTACAGGAACCCAAATAAAAATAGTCCTCTACTTATGACAACAACTGACCCCAAAGTTTCTGTTGTTAAGTGAGACGTTTGTTAAGTGAATTTTTGCCCCATTTTACAACCTTTTAAACCACCGTTAAGCGAAACATTGAAGTTGATAAGTTAGTCTACCCAGTTGTTAAGTGAACTTTGCTTGTCCGAAGATCGCAAAAGGAGGTTGCGTGACCCCGGGACACTGCAATTGTCATAACTATGAACCAATGGCCAAGCATCTGAATTTTGATCGCACGATCGTGGGGCTGCTGCGAAGGTCGTAACTTTGAAAAAAACGATCTTACGTCACATTTTTCAGTGCCGTTGTAACTTTGAATGGTCACTAAACGAACTGGCTTTTTTTCCCCCACGTTTTATTTGTTTTATATATATAACATTCAATTTCCATCAAACAGCGTGTGCTCTGGGTACAGTTATTTTTAAACGATCATAATCCACATATTTGTTTTTGTATTCATCACCATAATATTAATAATATCATAATATCCTCTTCTAAAATTGCTCTTATATTTTTAAATCTTAATCTCATAAATTTAGAGTTTTAATTTTAGGTTTAAGACCAAATTATTTAATTGTATTTTAATCAATTCTTTAAAATATTTGTATTATATGTATTTTATCATTTGTCTGTACACCGCCCTGAGTCCCCCGGGAGTAGAGCGGTATATAAATATAATATAATAATAATAATAATAATAATAATAATAATATCGTAACAATAGTACTTAACATCTTCTTCTTTAACAACTCTCCACATTAACATTTCCTCTTTTTATATCTCCTCCGTTCTAATTTCTGTTTCTATTGTCTAGCCATTGATAGGGTATGTATGTCCCATGTCAAAAAATATTCAGTGTCTTCTTTATCCTTAATAGTGAGCGTTAATCTATCCATTTCTAAAGGAACTGTTGTAAGTCGAGGACTGCTTGTATTAAACCAAAAAGAAAGGAGATCTGTTCTATAGCAGCACCTTCAACAGTCTCTGAGCTTAGCTTGGGGGGACAGGGGGGGGAAGGAAGGCATTTTCGACGCAGAGCTCTATCTGACTCAGAAACCTGCGCCATCGTCAGCCAAGCTAAGCTAAGAACTGGTTTCTCTTGCATTTTCACTGCCGGCATTTCTCTCCGTCCTTAAGCAGAGACATCCTTGCCTCCTTCACCCCGTCTCCGGAAAGGTCAAGGAGGGAGGGCCACGGACGCAGGCTGCAAATAAACAAGGAGAAGACCTGTGGGCAGTACAGCTGAAATCGGCCGGGGATGTTGTGTTTGAGAGCCAATCTCCTTTTTGACAAGTTCCATCTCTCTTCTTTACAGCTGCTCTTTTTGACTTGCTGACGGCGAGCAGGTGTGATGGAGAGAGGCAGGCAGGCAGGCAGGCAGGCAGGAGGAAACCGGTGCAGCTTGTCCCCCTTTTTGTGTGCGTTTCTACCTGTCGTTTTTTTTTCTGAAACCTCCTTCAATTCGTTTGTCGTTGCACGTTCTTCCCCCCCCGCCCGCCCGCCATTGTGTAGAACCACGCTGCGTCACGCGGACGAGAAAGGAAAAAAAAAAGGGGGGATGTTTTAGTTTGGAGAGATTTTCTTTCTTATAGCCCTAAAGGTCCACAGCATCCTGTAGTAGGCCAGGGATGTCCAGTCTTGGCAACTTTATGACTGGTGGACTTCAACTCCCAGAATTCCCTGCTGTAGATGCACCAGAGTGAGGCAGCCAAGCAAGAGGGACGAAGCCGAAGGTTTGCAATATTTGTCGAAAATCTGAAAGGCTGGGATCACACACTAATCTATAAGCAATAGCTTACACAGGTAGCCCTTGACTTACCACCACAACTGGGACCAGAATTGTCTGTTTGTCTGTCTGTCTGTCTTTCTTTCTTTCTTTCTTTCTTTCTTTCTTTCTTTCTTTCTTTCTTTCTTTCTTTCTTTCTTTCTCTTTCCTTTCTTACTTTCTTTCTTCTTTTTTTCTCTTTCCTTCCTTCCTTCCTCCCATCTTCCTTTTCCTTCCTTTCTTCTTTCTTTCTCTTTCTTTCCTTCCTTCCTTCCATCTTTTTTCTCTTTCCTTCCATCTTTCTTTCTTTCCTTCCTTCCTTCCTTCCATCTTTCTTTCTTTCTCTTTCTTTCTTTCTTTCTTTCTTTCTTTCTTTCTTTCTCTTTCTTTCCCTTCCTTCCATCTTTCTTTCCCTTCCTTCCTTCCACCTTTCTTTCTTTCTTTCTCTTTCTTTCCCTTCTTTCCATCTTTCTTTTCCTTCCTTCCTTCCTTCCTTCCTTCTTTTCTTTCTTTCTTTCTGTATCCATCAATCTCAGTAAATGGCTCTGGGCAGCTCACAAAGCTAAGCAGTTGTTAAATGAGTCACATCCAATTTTACAATCTTTTTGGGCATGGTCATTAAGCGAATCAGTTGTTAAGTGGACTACACAGTCATTAAGCAAATCCAGTTTCCCCCACTGATTTTACTTGTCGGAAGTGGCTGGGAAGGTCAGAAATGGTGGTGAGATGAGTCCTGGAGTATGTTGGCTGTGGCGAGTTGGCCCATTCAACACCGTATCGTGGTTTAACGAAAAGCCTGAACCCCTCTGATGGTCAGCTGCAGCTTACCTAGTAAACTTCCGAGCAGAGCAGAAATTTCAACCAAAATATCTGCTTCCATATTAGCAGTGGGACATAAATTATTCTTTCACAGGTCCGTTTGAGCGCTGTCCTGATGGTTTATATTTTGTGTTAGCAGGAAGTCAACATGCCTCAGAGTTTGAGACTCAGCTTGGATTCTGGAATTAGGGATGGTGCATAATGCAGAAAGAATTTATTTGAATCACTTTAAGACAAGGGCTGAATTCAGACAACATGTAGGCTACACAGTGGCTTAATGCAGTTTGAAGACCAAGCCAGCTCTACCAAGAAATAATGGGTAAGCAAACTACCATACATACAGCAGGCTACTCTCTTCTGTCTTTCAACTTCGCTTTTCTTGCAGAAATTAGGTGGCAAATTCAGGGACCCTTAGGGCACGGTTTTTATTCATTTATTAATTTTTAAAATTAAATTAAACATGCCGTCCATCTACACCATACAAGGTAACTCTGACTTCTTCCTATCAATTCGACAACCAGGAAGGATTTAAGTTTGCAAACTATATTCGCTTTTAGCCCAAAGACTTTGCAATTTTGTACAAATATTACAGAATTAAAAATACAGGGACATAAACAGACATTTTCATGTACATACTCTAAAACTAAAGAAACAAGAGTTCCAGCTAGTGTAAAATCTGCTATTCCAATATAACCAGACAGAAAAATAATTGTGTGCCGTTTTCCAGGTGCCACTGCAAAGTTCCTAACACAGGAATGGAAACATTCTCGTTTGCCAAAGGTTTTAGTGCTGTCCGCTATCAAAGAACTGGAGTAATACTCCAATAAAAAATAAATTAGGCCTTTAAACTTAAAATTAAGGCAACGAAGAAGCAATCTGTTTAGAAGTTTATAGAGCACAATAAACAGGTGGATCTCCTGTTTCCAAATTAGATGCTTTAAAATTCCAAATGGAGGGGTTTTTTTTTTGTAACACGTTAAAAAGCAGCAGAGGGAAAAATAAGCATTATTATCTCACCTTTTTCTAGTCTCAGAAGTCATCGCCACACCTTGTTTAAACCACCTCTCCACGAAGCTTAGAAACAGATTTGAGAATCAAGCAGCCGCTCCGGCCTTCTCTGAGGATTTTCTGATCCGCGTGGGATTTTAAAAATAAAAAAGGCTGAATTAGTCGTGGAAGCAAGGGAGCCTGTTTTCCACCAAGGCCCTGCTTGTTAATTAACTACAGATGTTTTCAAAATAATCACTTGTGTTTATTCTTGCCTGGGTTTAGAAGCTAAGCAGGGTTAGACCTGGGCAATTCTTGGATGGGAAACTACCCAAAATTCGCAAGGTTACAGATTAAACTGGGAAGTAAGAAAGAAAAGAGCCAATTGCTTCTATATTTCTGCGAGAAAACTGCACAGATCAGAGGTGGGTTTCAGCAGGTTCTGACCAGTTCTGGAGAACCGGTAGTGGAAATTTTGAGTAGTTCGGAGAACCGGTAAACACCATCTCTGACTGGCCCCGCCCCCATCTATTCTCTGCCTCCTGAGTCCCAGCTGATCGGGAGGAAATGGGGACTTTGCAGTAACCTTCCCCTGGAGTGGGGTGGGAATGGAGATTTTACAGTATCCTTCCCCTGCCATGCCCACCAAGCCATGCCATGCCACGCCACGCCACGCCCACCAAACCACATCCACAGAACCGGTAGTAAAAAAAAATTGAAACCCACCCCTGGCACAAATATACCACAACCATGTCCCAATTCAACTGGGAGGGGGCAGGGGTTGGACTAGAAGACCTCCAAGGTCCCTTCTGACTTATGAGTCTATAAAAAAGCAGACTCTTTAGAATAGTTCATGCTGACCATGTCTAGATTAGAGTTTGACTTAACTTTGCTTCATAGACTAAGCCCCATTGGCTGGTTGGGATCGCATCTCATTCTGCATCATAATCTATGGTTTATAGCAGGGGTCAGCAACCGGAGGCTCTGGAGCCGCATGTGGCTCTTTCACCCCTCTGCTGCGGCTCCCTGTCACTCAATCGGCACGCGGTTTATTGAGCTTTTCAACCCCCGGTAGGCCAACCATGGATAAATTAAGAAAAGTTTCAGAAGAAAAACAGAACGTTTAATTCAACTACATAGGCTAGTTTTGTGGCTGCTCAAGAAATAGCCAGGCACGGGAAAGATTTTGTGGCTCCCGGTGTTTTCTTTTCTGTGGGAAACGGGTCCAAATGGCTCTTTGAGTGTTTAAGGTTGCAGACCCCTAGCAGCAAGGTTTATATAACAGTAGGTTAAAACCAAACAAACCCACATTCAGATTGATATCTATCAGATCTGTCTAAATCATCCAGATTTATACTAAATGTGAAAACTTCATGGGCGAGCCCAGTTTGGGAAAATGCTGGCGCTATGGAGTAATCCTATTGCACTGATATGCAAGTTGTCCTTGACTTACAACAGTTCATTTAGTGACCATTGGAAGTTACAACAGCACAGAGAAAAAAGTGACGAGTTTCCACACTTATGATGGTTCGCAGGATCCACGATATATTCACACGTTCAAAATTGAGACGCTTAGCAATTTATTCCTATTTATGACGGTCGCAGTGTTTCGGGGTCATGCGATTCCCTTTTGCGATTTTCTGACCAGCACAGTCTGTGAGAATTCACCGAACAACCGTGTTACTAATTTAACAGCCGCAGTGATTCACGTCAGCGTCGTGGCGAGACAGGTCGGAAAAGGAGGCAAAACTGACCTAACAAATTTCTCCTTTAGCAATGAAAATGTTGGGCTCCATTGTGGTCGTAAGTCGAGGACTACCTGTAACCACCCCACAGGGGAGCAGGGAAGTGTCGTAAGGGAAGCGGTCAAAATGTTGGTGAAATAGAAAGGCTCAAATCAGAGGTGAAATCCACCAGGTTCTGACAGGTTCTGGAGAACCGGTCGCGGAAATTTTGAGTAGTTCAGAGAACTGGCAAATGCCACCTCCGGCTGGCTTCAGAGTAGGGTGGGAATGGAGATTTTGCAATATCCTTCTCCCAGGATTGGAGAAGGAATGGGGGTTTTGCACTTTCCTTCCCCTGGAGTGGGGTGGGAATGGAGATTTTGCAGTATCCTTCCCCTGCCACACCCACCAAGCCACGCCCACCGAACCGGTAGTGAAAAAAATTGGCTGGCTCAAACCTCCTATGTGCCGGAATCTGTATGCTCCCGATGTCCGTAAGGGAGAGGCCATGCTTGCAGAATTCACATTTTCTGGAGCATGGAGAGATTCTTATATCACCCTCTCCAGGTTCCCATTAACATACAAATCTACACCTTAGCCCATATCTGAGCACCTAAATTACTCTTTCTGCCTTTTCACGGGCTAGCTGTACTAATGGGAGTGGGGGGAGTCATTGCGACTGGAAAATAAATAAATTGAGGAAATCTTCATAAAAATCAGATTCAGCTGTAGCACCCATTCGTTGCACGCTGAAATCACTTGGCGTTTCCAGGTAGGTCTGGACATTTTTTTCTTTTCAAAAGAAAAAAGAGGAACTCCGCGGGCAAGGTTTTACGCTTAGTTGTAAGTGGGGTGGGTGGTAGAGAGAAGGCTGCCATAACATTGCATTACGGCATGAAGGATTTGGTCTGGGTTTCATTGAGCCTGTGAAATTGGGCTTATCAGCGTTGCTTATGGCTCGGGGTGTCGTGGGAGCGTAGCCAATGGTGGTTTATTCAATAAACCATGATTACGGAAACCGCAGCGGTGTGATTTGTGAAGCAATCCATGCTGTAAATCAGGGATGTCCAACCTTGGCCACCTGAAGACCTGTGGATTTCAACTCCCAGAATTCTGGGAGTTGGCTGGGGAATTCTGGGAGTTGAAGTCCACAGGTTTCGAAGTTGCCAAGCTGGGATAATTCTTGCTGTAAATAAATTGCAGTTTGCCAACTGCACTGCCCGATTTGACACACGACCCTAGCCTAATCAGACAAACCACATTACGGTTTTGCAGCGTTTGAATTAACAGAGAAGAGAATAATCATTTCGCAACTTCTCCTTCTGTCCACTCCAGCCTGAGCCAATATAACCTGCAACACACACAAACACACACAGACAGATCTTAAGTCCTACTTTTTTGGGGTGGAGGGGGGAAAAAACTCTTTTTGCTTTTGTAGGTTTGGCTCTGTCACTGCCACACGGATTGATTGCCGTCACTGGACAGTCTCTTTGAAGGCTGGGTGTGTCCCAGAGAAAGCAATTGAACAAGAGCAGAGTTAGGGAAGAAAGTAGGGACTGTTTCCAAAACAGAAACTTCCAGCCCAAGAGTGGCAAAAAGATCAAGAAGTGGGCACACAAGGGGGGGGGGATAGCTTTAAGCAGCGTAGGGGGGCATCACCAGGATGACACAATGATGCACATTGCAACACTGGTGGTGCAGCAGACTAAAGTGCTGTTAAGTAGTACTTAGCGGCCAGCTGCCTGCAATTACTGCGAGTTCAAATCTCTCCAGGCTCAAGGTTGACTCAGCCTTCCATCCTTCTGAGGTAGGTAAAATGAGGACCCGGATTGTGGGGGCAATAAGCTGACTTTGTATAAAAAAAAGAACACCGCTTAGGGGGGGCCGAAAGCTCTACTAAGCAGGTATATACATAAAAAGTATGCAGGCTATTGCTTAACGCATTGTAAGCCCCCCTGAGTCTCTGGAGAAGGGCGGCATATAAATCGAACCAAAAAATAAATAAGTAAATAAAAAAATAAAAAAATAAGTCCAAAAAGCAGGTCCCTTGTGAGAATCAAGCCCCAAGTTGGGCATTTAGAGAAGACGTGTGTATGTGTGTGTTGGGAGGGGGGGGGGCTTGACGATCTAGGACAGGGGTCGCCAACCTTTCGGACCTCAGGGACCCCTAAATTCATCATTTTAAATCCTGCGGACCATTAATATGATTTTTTTTAAAAAAAGATAAATAGTATTTAGTAAAGGTAAAGGTTCCCCTTGCACATCTGTGCTAGTCGTTCCCGCCTCTAGGGGGCGGTGCTCATCTCCGTTTCAAAGCCGAAGAGCCAGTGCTGTCTGAAGACGTCTCCGTGATCATGTGGCCGGCATGACTCAACTCCAAAGGCGCACGGAACGCTGTTCCCTTCCCACCAAAGGTGGTCCCTGTTTTTCTACTTGCATTTTTTACGTGCTTTCGAACTGCTAGGTTGGCAGAAGCTGGGACAAGTCAGGGGATCTCGCTCCGTTACGCGGCACTAGGGATTCGAACCGCTGAACTGCCGTCCTTTCGATGGACAAGCTCAGCATCTTAGCCACTGAGCCACCGCATCCCTTAAATAGTATTTAGTGCAATATAAAAAAATGCAAATAATTTTTCTGTGGACCATCAAAATTTTCTTGCGGACCACCAGTTCGTGATTGTGGATTTGGTAATAGTAACAGAGTTGGCTTGGTGGGCGTGGCATGAGGATACTGTAAAATCTCTGTTCCCACCCTACTCCAGGGGAAGGATACTGCAAAATCCCCATTTCCTCCTGATCAGCTGGGACTCAGGAGGCAGAGAATAGATGGGGGTGGGGCCAGTCAGAATTTTTACTACCGGTTCTCTGAACTACTCAAAATTTCCGCTACGGATTCTCCGAACTACTCAAAATTTCCGCTACCGGTTCTCCGAACTACTCAAAATTTCCGCTACCGGTTCTCCGAACTACTCAAAATTTCCGCTACCGGTTCTCCGAACTACTCAAAATTTCCACTACGGGTTCTCCAGAACTGGTCAGAACCTGCTGAAACCCGCCTCTGGGGGAGGGAGGGGGATCTAGGAGGGTCCCAACAGGGAGAAGTCTTGGGAAGCGACCTCAATAGCTGGGTCCCTTTAGAGAGGAGAGAAAGCAGAAAGCAAAAAAAAAAAGTGGGGTGCAAGTTTGAAGACTGGGGGAGGTGGGGGGCGCCCGTAGAGCAGAGCAAGGTGCCTTGGCCCCTTCCCCAGGAAGCCAATCCAGCCGCCTGCCGCCACCTTGGGTCTGGTGGAGGCATGGGAGGAGGTGGGGGGGCGAAGGGAAGACCCCCCGCCTCATTCCATCCACCGGTCTGGCCGGTGGGGAAAAGCGCGGTTGCAGGGCGCCGCCCAGAGGGCTTTTGCTTTGGACGGCGGGTGGCTGCGGGAGCCGAGCCGGGGCCGCCTGGATCGATGGCGGCAGAGGCGCCGGGCTCGAGGATTGCATCTTGTCACAATAATTTATTGCTCTCATCCCCGCCTGATCGATGGTTTGAATTAGCGAAGCGCCCGGCTTTAATATTTACCCTGCACGCTGCTCCTCCAATCTCAGGTCTAATTGATTCGGACACCGGCAAGCGCTGGGTTGGGTTGGGCTGGGCTGGGCTGGGGTGTAGGGAGGGGGGGAAGGTTTGGGGAGTGGGCAGGGTAGGGTGGGGTGGGGGGTTTTCCGTGGGTGGAGGGGAGGTGGGGAGGCATTAGGATTTTAAAAGAACCTTGGAAAGGCAAGATATTAAAAAAAGAAAAGTGGGGAGATAGTGGTAGGGAGTTTGCAAGTGACATTATGGGGGAAGGGGGTCTTAAAGGAGGACTAAGAGAAAAGGCATTCTGGAAAATTGGGGCGTGGAGGGTGATGCAAACAGTCTACAAACGAGCCTTGGTGGCGCAGCAGACTAAAGTGCTGTTAAGTAGCACCAGCTGCCCGCAATTACTGCGAGTTCGAATCTCACCAGGCTCAAGGTTGACTCAGCCTTCCGTCCTTTCCAGGTAGGTAAAATGAGGACCCGGATTGTGGGGGCAATAAGCTGACTTTGTATAAAAAAAAAAAAAAAAGAACACCGCTTAGGGGTGGTCGAAAGCCCTACTAAGCAGGTATATACAAAAGTATGAAGGCTATTGCTTAACGCATTGTAAGCCGCCCTGAGTCTCCGGAGAAGGGCGGCATATAAATCGAACCAATAAATAAGCAAATAAATAAGGCAGGTCACCAATCCCTGGTGGTCCACGAGAACATTTTGGGGTTCGCAGAAAAATCATTTGCATTTTTTTAATATTGCACTCAATACTATTTATCTTTTTTCTTTTAAAGTTTTTTTTTATTTTTTTAAACAAACAAACATTTAATACATCCGTTTTCTCTTCCCTGTGACATCTCGGGATTATCTTCCAAAGTTCTTTCTTCTTCTCTATAGTTGTCATTTCTTCTATCTTGATCCTTATCCGGTCCATAATATCAATTCATCAGTAACATTAATATTCTACTCATCACACATATTTATACGTATGTATGTAATTAATCGTTTATATCTCTTCTCCAACCAATAATAAAAACCATTCCATATTTTAAAATATTCTGAGTCTTCTCTATCCTTAATCATCAAAGTTCATCTAGTCATCTTTTTTCTTAAATAAAGAAAAAAAAAACTTCCTATGAGTGGTCCGCGGGATTTAAAATTATGAATTTTGTGGTCCCTGAAGTCCAAAAGGTTGGTGACCTCTGGTCTAAAGGAAGAGGGGCAGCTTTTAAGGGAATGTTGGAGGAAGATGGGAAACAGGGGGGAAAAAATAGGAGGGGAGGGAGCAAGACCTGGAATTTCGGGGTGGCATGAGAAGACCCCCCCCACCTCCCACCTTCCAAAGGGCCACCCAAACAGTCTCGGTTTCCTTGAAATTGGAGGAGTGAAGTTCTTTAAAAGACATGTAAAGAGACACGAATTTGGCCAAAAATAATAACAGCCAGAAATTGTATAAGCTGTACAGATAGGCTTCGATTTGCAAGTATTCATTTAATGACCGTTTCACAGTTACAACGGCATTGAAAATGGATGACTTACGACCCATTTTCATACTTACCAACGTTGCAGCATCATCCCCATAGTCGCGTGACGCTTGGCTACTGACTTGTATTTATGACGGTCGCAGTGTCCCCGGGGATGGGTGGGAGGCACAAGATCCCCTTTGGCGAACTTCTGACAAACCCAGTCAAATGGGGAAGCCGGATTCACTTAACAACCCATGTTATTAGCTTAACAACTAGGAGCGAGTCACTTAACGACGGTGGCGAGAAAAGTCGCAAAATGGGGCAAAACTGAACAACCACCTCGCTTACAGGAGCGGAAATATCGGACTCGATTGCGGTTGTTTAAGTCTAAAATGAGCCGCGCCTTTCTTAAAAGATTTGCGTTTGCTAAATGTACTGTATGTAGAATGTCTTCGTTTCTTCCCGGTGCACCTTTTGTCCACAGGCACACAACGGGGGTGCATGCATGCACACACCAACACACTATTGCTGCATGCACACACAGGACCAAATCATTTGCATCTTGGGTCTCAAGCCAGGGGTGAAATGTAAAAATTTGTTACTACCGGTTCTGTGGGTGTGGCTTGGTGGGGGCGGGTGGGTAATGTGACTGGGTGGGCGTGGCCAACTTTTTTATTATTATTATTTTAACTTTTGCAAATGCAAAAAAATGCTTTGAAAAGCCTCTGAAGATCAGGCAACGCAGCTGGGATCGTCAGAGCCTTTTCCAAGCATTTTTTAAACCACCTCTTCCCCGGAAGAGGTTGCAGAAAAAAATGCTTTGAAAAGCCTCTGCGATCCCAGCTGAGCTGCGTGATCATCAGAGGCTTTTTTTTTAACTTTTAAAAGCATTTTTTCGGCGGAAGAAGTTGTAGAAAAAATGCTTTTAAAAGTACAAGTTAAAAAAAAAGTCTCTGATGATCGTGTGGCTCTGCTGGGCATGGGGGGGGGGACGTAGGGATTTTTGCTACCGGTTCTCCGAACCACCTGCCACCATTGCTACCGGATTGGGCAATCCGTTCCGAACCGGGAGCATTTCACCCCTGTCTCAAGCCATTTTTCCAAGTTGCAATCCCAAGGGATATTATATATCTTTTCTGTCTGCCCATTATATGATCCGGGCCTGCCTTTAATAGGTTGAGACAATTTTTAGACATATTGCACTGAATTCTCATTTCCACCAAGAGAATTTCAGCCAGCCTGGGCTATTTGACAAGGCCTTTAGGTCACTAGGATTTACTTCCTTGTGTCTTTCTAGGCCTCAGCAAAGAATTGTGAAGGACCTTGAGTCGGCCATGGATTTTAAGACATCCAATCATTTGTTTCTCAGATTATCCTGGCCTGGAAGATAATTTCCACTTGCAGTCAAATTAATATATAAGTCTTGAGTTATTGCAGAAAATTGTTTGGGGAATTCAAGACCCAGAAGTATATATTTTGGTTGATTCATTAGTAAAAAAAAAAAAATCAGTTTAGGAAGTGATTTTGAATTCAGATCCTGCCCATTCAGAGGATAAATGGCATATTTGCCCCAAATAGTTGATCGTAGATAGGCAATAATTTCACACCGTAAACGTGTCAATATACTGTGAAATGTAAATGAATAGGAGTGGAATCCTTGCACAGGGAAAATGTGAGAGGATACATTATGCTTGAATATTTTTTTCTAATATTCAATTTTCCACAAGGACCAACTTTTTTAAAGAACAAAGGAATGGTTGTATGTCCTCAACTTATGAGGAATGGTTGTATGTCCTCACTCTCTTCTGATTAGTTATAATTGTACTTACCTGTTTGAATTAATCTGCTGATGCTAATTTTATAAGCCACTCATGAAATGGAGCGGCATTTAAATTGCACGCAATTACATAAGCAAAGATCTGTAGCTTCAGGTAATCTTTGACTTACGATCGCAATTAGGGTTCAGAATTTCCATCGGTACGCAAGCTGGTGTTGTTAAGTGAGTCATGTTCAAACGTTACAACCTTTTATGCCACGTTAAGCAAATCGCTGCCGTTCTAGAAAAAATGCTTTTAAAAGCCTCTGATGATCCCAGCTGAGCCGCGTGATCATCAGAGGCTTTTTTAAAAAAACTTTTAAAAGCATTTTTTCTTCGGCTAAAGAAAAAATGCTTTTAAAAGTTTTTAAAAAGCCTCTGATGATCGTGCGGCTCAGCTGGGCATGCGGGGGTGGGGGTGGGGCAGAGATTTTTGCTACCGGTTCTCCGAACCACCCACAGCCATCGGGTGATCCGGTCCGAACTGGGAGCATTTCACCCCTGCTTTGAAGTCTCCTGAGTTGAACCCTGAACCAAAATAAACCATATTTCTGGGCTTACAATGAATCCATGCAGGCTTTGTTGGCTAGAAGATGGTTATCGGACATCCCTAGTTCTTCATGAGATTGAAAGAATATGCATGTTTTTATGTATTACAGATTTCCTCTTCATTTTTCCATATACAAGGCAAGAAAAACACACATACACACACACAGAGGGAGGGGGGGGGAGAGAGAGAGAGAGAGAGAGAATCCCCACATCACTGTTAGTTTTTTCCAGTTTGGCCTGGTTTATGAAGGTGAAGCCTTCATAAGATTTAAGCCAGCGAAAAACTAGAAGAATTTAAGATCCGTTAACCTTCTACTGTGTTTTAATTGATTTTTAACAGGATATTTCTATTTGTTTTTTACCTCCTCGGAGCCTCGGGGAGAGAGAAAGCTATAAATTTAAATACTTTTTTTTTTAAAGAAAGAGAAAAAAAATCGTATTCTCTCCCTCTGCCAGTGTGTGCTGAGCTGGTCTCTGGTTTCTAGCAGGTTTTAATAGGCAACCTTTTTAAAGGTATTCCTGGAAGAAATGGACTGAAAATATGATGTACAGGTAACCCTCAACTTACGGCCATTCATTTAGTGACTGTTCGAAGTTACAATGGCTCTGGTGGGGAAAAAAATGATTTATGACCAGTCCTCACACTTATGACTGGTCTTCACACTGATGACTGGCACACAGTGTCATCAGGATCACGTGATCAAAATTCTCGGCCACCGACATGTATGACAGTTGCAGCATCCTAAGGTCACGTGATCGCCATTTGAAACTTTCCCCGCAAGCTTCTGACAAGCACAGTCAACGGGACTTGCTTAACAACTGGGTGACTTACTTAACAGCCATGGCAAAAAAAGGTCATAGAATCAAATGCACCACTTTTAACCGCCTTGCTTAGCAACCAAAATTCTGGTCCTGTTGCCAGTTTGGCTGTTTAAAGCTTGTTTGTTTGGTTTTTTGCTGGTGTATATCAGTTCAGCCAAGACTCAAAAAGGGATGAGGTACAATATACTGTAGGGACGTGGTGGCTCAGTGGCTACAATGCTGAGCTTGTCAATCGAAAGATCAGCAGCTGAGCGGTTCGAATCCCTAGTGTCGCGTAACAGGATGAGCTCCCGTGACTTGTCCCAGCTTCTGCCAACCTAACAGTTTGAAAGCACGTAAAAAATGCAAGTAGAAAAATAGAAACCACCTTTGGTGGAAAGGTAACAGCGTTCCGTGCGTCTTTGGTGTTAGTCGTGCCTGTCACATGACCACGGAGACGTCTTCGGACAGCGCTGGCTCTTTGGCTTAGAATCGGAGATGAGCACCGCCCCCTAGAGTCGGGAACAACTAGCATATATGTGCGAGGGGAACCTTTACCTTTACCTTTACCTTTACCTTTACCTTTACCTTACAGTATGCTGTAGTCCAGGGGTCTGCAACCTTAAACACTCAAAAAGCCATTTGGACCCATCTCCCACGGAAAAGAAAACACCGGGAGCCACAAAACCCTTCCCGTGCCTGACTTTTTCTTGAGCGGCCACAAAACTAGCCTATGTAGTTGAATTAAACGTTCTGTTTTCTTCTGAAACTTTTCTTTTCTTGGATTTATCCATGGTTGGCCTACCGGGGGTTGAAAAGCTCAATAAATCGCATGCCAGTGGGTGTCACACATTGACAACTGTGACGCATATTTTGAGTGACAGGGAGCCCCAGCAGAGGGGTGAAAGAGCCACATTTGGCTCCAGAGCCGCAGGTTGCTGACCCCTGCTGTAATCAAAAGATTTCTTATGCAAAAGATGTGGTGAAGAATTCAGAGGAATTGAGAGAAGAATTAAAACAGTGTTTTTCAAACTTGAGAACTTTTAATCCATGGGGACTTTATTCTGGAGCTAACTTTCATGTTCTTAAGGTTGCCAAATTTGAAAAAACAACAGTATTTTACAAGATACTGTGTCTGGTATCTGCAGGGTACGGTTTTAAAAAGTTGAGATGGCAATTTGGGGTGTAAGGAGACTATCTAAATGTATCACCCCAGATTTATGCATTCAAACAACTAAAATTTTAGCTTGCATAATCTGTTTTATCTAGCTGGAGCCCCTCATGGGAAAATGGTTTTAAGCATCCTGTGATTTAAGCTGCGATTACCTGACCAAGCCATCTATGGCAAACAGTACAACAGTACAAACTTTAAAAGCACGCTAAACTTTTGATAAGCGTGTCTGTGCCTTTAATAAAACAAGTGATGTAATATTAATGCATTGGTTAACAAACTAAACTGCTACAGGCACCCTTACCCACAATGGGGCAGCCTATTTCAGCTAGGCAGGATAACTGTATTCACTGAAGACTCTTAAAAGATGAATAGTATATATTAATTAACGTAAGTTTAAGCAAAGGAAGAATGGCACGGTGGCTCAGTGGTTAAGACGCTGGGGTTGTCGGCTGGAAAGCCGGCAGCCTGGGTTCAAGACCCGAAGAGCATCCTTGCTCTAACTCAGGCCGACCTAGCAGTTCGAAAGCATTGCAGGTAAATGAATAGGTACCACTTCGGTGGGAAAGTGCTCCGTGATGTCATGCTGGCCACATGACCATGGAAATTTCTTCGAACAGCGCTGGCTCAGTGGTTTTGAAATGGAGATGAGCATTGCCCCCTAAAGTCGGCAACGACCAGCGGAATAAAATCTGCAGGGATTCCTAAACAAGGGGAAACAATCTTCACCACGCTGGTGCAGTGGTTAGAGCGCAGTACTGCAGGCTACTTCTGCTGACTGCCGGCTGCCTGGAATTTGGCAGTTCAAATCTCACCAGGCTAAAGGTTGACTCAGCCTTCCAACCTTCCAAGGTGGGTAAAATGAGGACCCAGATTGTTGGGGGCAAGAGGCTGACTCTGTAAACCACTTAGAGAGGGTGGTAAAGCACTCTGAAGCGGTATATAAGTCTAAGTGCTTATTGCTCTTCCTTTTTCCTTCCTTCCTTCCTTCCTTCCTTCCTTCCCTCCTTGACTCTTCCTTCCTTCCCTCCTTGACTCTTCCTTCTTTCCCTTCTTTCCTCCTTCCTTCCTTCGTTGCTCCCTCCCTCCCTCCCTCCCTCCCTTCTGTGGTGCACAATGGTCAAAATGCAGTATTACAGGATTACTCTTCCCATTGCCAGGATTTCGATCCTGACCGGCTCAAGGTTGACTCAGCCTTCCATCCTTCTGAGGTGGGTCAAACGAAGACCCAGATTGTTGGGGGCAACAGGCTGACTCTATAAACCGCTTAGAGGGGGCTGTAGAAGCACTGTGAAGCGGTATAGAAGTCAAAGGGCTATTGCTATTGCTATTAGGTAGTTCTGTTTATCAGGTTATAGAATACCTGCTAAAAATTGAACTTGTGGAACGGGAAATGTTGCTAGGAACTGAAGCTTGAACAAGTGTTTCTCAACCTCAGCCCAACTTGTAAGATCTGTGGATTTCAGCTCCCAGAATTCCCAATTCGATGTTTGGATACAAAGCAGCTCTAATACAGGTTTATGACCATAATTGGGGCCAGGACACCTGGTTTAGCGATGCACAGAAGACAGGAGACGAGGATAGAAGAATGAGATGAAGGCAAGGACATATCAGAAGCAATATAGAATTCAAACTGACAAGTCAAATTTAGCAAAACACGCAGCCTTGGTCTGAGGGTATTTATAGCTTAGATTCTTCAGGGAGGAAAAAAATGTGGGAGAATGGGATACAGCCCTGCCAGAATCTGGATCCTTTTGAAATCATTCTTGAGAAGGGAAAGAAAGTTGTGCGTTATACAACACCGTTGTTACATCTGATGTGTTGAACTCTGGATTACAATCCCAGGACTAAGCAAAAAATAATTGCAGAGACCGGGGGGCATTTAAAGAAAATCTAATTCGGAATGAACTCTGAAAAAGTCCAGCCAACACATCAATTTAATTTTCAATATTTCAGGTTGAAATGCCACTCATTGGTTTAAAGGGGGTTTGGAAGCGGAGAAGTGGGTTTAAAAGAATTTAAAATAACCCGTTGATACAATTTAGAGTAAACTATGTGAGAGCACCAACGTTTCAATATTTGGGGGAAGATCTGACAATTGACCGTACTCCAAAACATGAGATGTGTATTTTTAATTCTGAACTTTACATCAAGTCATTGACCCACTTGTGCTGGTTATAAGGACCAAGTTTTGAAATCAAGGTTTATTTGATCCAAAGGGGAAAGGTGAGCTTACTACAAGCCAATGTTTCTTTTACTTATAGCTACTTCTGTGTAACATTTCTGCTAGCAAATTGTCCAGTTACTGAAAGAAGCCAGCTCTAAGCTTTCATGGTCAGAACTGACAGATTTCTGTTTGTTTTATTTAAAAGGGTGTTGATTTAATGCTCAGTATCTCATCCCTGCCTTTATTTCGTATTTCAAAAATTAAGGCAACTTTCTGCAGCAAAGGCTTTTAATATCCGTTGTAGTTTGATATCCCTTAGGAGTGTAAATAGAATGAGGTTAACTCAAGTTTTATATCTCTGTAGTCTTGAGTGACCGTTGTTGTGTTGTTGTCTTTTAAAGTACAAGAAGCCTGCTGGAATGGAATGGAATGGAATGGAATGGAATGGAATGGAATGGAATGGAATGGAATGGCATGGCATGGCATGGCATGGCATGGCATGGCATGGCATGGCATGGAACAGAACATAGAGTAGAGTAGAGTAGAGTAGAGTAGAGTAGAGTAGAGTAGAGTAGAGTAGAGTAGAATAGAATAGAATAGAATAGAATAGAATAGAATAGAATAGAATAGAATATGGAGTGGAGTGGAGTGGAGTGGAGTGGAGTGGAGTGGAGTGGAGTGGAGTGGAGTGGAGTGGAATGGAATGGAATGGAATGGAATGGAATGGAATGGATTTCTTTATTGGCCAAGTGTGATTAGACACACAAGGAATTTTTCTCCGGTGCATCTGCTCTCAATGTACATACAACAATAGTGAGAGATCATTATCATAATCATTGTAAAAAATACATTCATCATAAAACATTAACTACAACACTTAGGATACTAAATGGATACTAAATAAACAATCAATATAAACCATACTAGGATACTAAGTAAACAATATAAATAGTAAGTTACAAGCAACAAACTTACAGTTGTAAGTAGAAAAGGAGATAGGTAATAGGAAAGACAAGAAGAAGAATATTATTACAGTCTTACTAAATAGTTTGACAGTGTTGAGGGAATTATTTGTTTAGCAGAGTGAAGGTGTTTGGGAAAAACTGTCCTTGTGTCTTAGTTATTCTGGTGTGCAGTGCTCTATAGCGTCGTTTTGAGGGTAGGAGTTAAAACAGTTTATGTCCAGGATATGAGGGGTCTGTAAATATTTTCACAGCCCTCTTTCTGGCTCTTGCCAGAAGTATATAATATAATATTTCTGTTTCCAGCATGAGTGTATATCCTGTAGTTTTATACAGTCTCCTTTCATCCCTCCCTCCCTTTTTTTCTCTCTCTCTTTCTCTCTCTTTTTATCTTGCTGGAGTCTAATCATTTATTTTTTTAAAGGACTTTTTATCTTTGCTCCAAAGCTTATGGTACATTTCCATACAGGTAATTCTTGACATACGACCTTAATGAAGTTTGACCGTCAACATCGCACGTCACGATGGTCTGATTTTATGACCTTTTTTGCGGTGGTCATTCATTGAACCACTACGGTTATTAAGTGAATGCTGTGGTTGTTAAGCAAATCAAATGGTTTACTATGGGCGTGGATGTTGCAATAAAAGCTGTGCTTGCAATGGTAGGCCAGTCGGGATCCATCCCGTTCTATGTGCAGATCAGCCTACCATTACACCCATCACTTGAACGGTGCTGGCTGCCATTTTGACTTTTTTGACCCACCCTCCCTCCCTGCACACATCCCTGAAAGCCTCGCGTAGGAACGCTTGTTGCAAAAGGTGAACTCTTTGTTGTGTGAACTACAAACCCTTACAGATGGAGTGTGGGGTTCTTCACTCTACCAGAAAATCACAGCTACTTAAAAAGCCATAGCTGATGATTGGCAGCTGAGGTTTACTATCCTGATTCTGTTCACTCATGCCTGCTGCAGAGTATGACAGCTGAATGAATGCATGGACTGGATCCATTCCTTTCGGGGAAAATGAGCAAGATTTAATTGCGGGGATTCTTTCACCCCTACCAGCTATCCTTGCTTGCCTGTGTGAACTAGAAGTTCATTTCTTCCCTTGTTCAGTGCCTCATATCGGGCGTTTTGCAAATACAATGTTAAATGAGGTGCACCTTCTTTAATCCGAGTAGTCGGGTGGCCGAATCTTTTCTCTCTATCCCAGAAATCATGTTAACAATACTAGGAGTCTGTGAGTTCTAGTCCTGCCTTAGGCACGAAAGCTGGTTCAGTGACGTTGGGCCAATCACCAGGAGACTGGGAGTTCTAGTCCTGCCTTAGGCATGAAAACTGGCTGTGTGACCTTGGGCCAATCACTGGGAGACTGTGAGTTCTAGTCCCGCCTTAGGCATGAAAGCTGGTTGGGTGACCTTGGGCCAATCACCACGAGACTGTGAGTTCTAGTCCCGCCTTAGGCATGAAAGCTGGCGGGGTGATGTTGAGCCAATCACCAGGAGAATGTGAGTTCTAATCCCGCTTTAGGCATGAAATCCAGCTAGGTGGTTTGAGACCAATATCCCTTTCTCTCTCAGCTCAACCCGCCTTACAGGGTTGGTGTTTATGGGGCACATAGAAGGAGGAAGGAGTATTAAAATTGTTCGCCGCCTTGAGTTCCTCATAAAAATAAAGGCAGGATCGGGGGTGAAATCCAGCAGATTCTGACAGGTTCTGGAGAACCGGTAGTGGAAATTTTGAGTAGTTCGGAGAACCGGCAAATACCACCTCTGGCTGGCCCCAGAGTGGGGTGGGAATGGGGATTTTGCAGTATCCTTCCCCCTGGAGTGGGGTGGGAATGGCGATTTTGCAATATCCTTCCCCTGCCACGCCCACCAAGCCACGCCCACAGAACTGGTAGGGAAAATTTCACCCCTGGGCAGGACATATAACCAGTGGTGGGATTCAACCAGTTTGCACCACTTCGGGAGAACCGGCTGTTAAATTTCTGAGCAGTTGGGTGAACTGGTTGTTGGAACAAATCATTAGGGCGGAGAACCGGTTGTTAAATGACTTGAATCCCACCACTGCATAAAACTAAAATAAATAAAAATAAATAGACATCAAGAACGAGGAGAAAAGAAACCCGGCTCCTGAATTAAAAAAACAAACAAAAGCATTTGGAGAAACTGAGGGTGGTGCCCAATCGTTCACTGGTTTCATCGATGCTTGTCTTGAACCACTGACTGGCATTTCAAACCCTTTTCTGTCTTACTGCCTTCCTCCCCCCGTCCCCCACAAGCCCACTGCAAACCCCCTTTCTGTGCCTCTCCCGGTTCCTGCCCCTGACAAATTGGGTGTGCAGTCGAGAACCTAAAGTTCAATTAGCAAACACACCGAGCAAGACTTGGGTGTAAGTGACCTTACAAGTTTAATTAACGCCCCAGTATTATGAGAGATTGAGATCAAATACCCGTCACTTTGATAAATTAACAAATTATCATCCCTGCAGTTCTGGTGGGGTTAACTAGGGTTAGTCAAATAGGCAGGAAGACGGGGGGGGGGGATGGGGGGATGGGATGGGTGTCCTGCTTTCTCTCTTCAACTTTTTGGGTTTTCTCCTTCCCACATAACTTAATCTCTCTTTTTTCCCCCCCTCCCCTGCCTTCTGCAAATGATGAACTCGGTTGCCATCCTTTTTTCCCGTGATTTCCATTTAACTCCAGATTGGTTTTGGGGTGTTTTTTGTTTAAAACCTTGCCCTGCAAGGGAGATTCGAGAAATCAGCTATAACCGCTAGGTGGCAGCAAATAAGCAACGAGAAATCTGACTATTGACTGCCATCTGCTGTTAGTTTGCGGATCCGCTACCCCCTAAAGCCCAGCTTATTACGGGCTGGATTTGTACAACGGCTAAAGCCGTAAAACAGGACTTAACAAAGCTCCAATGGCTGGCTTGAAGAAATTAAATTATACTGTAGGGAGAAATATCCATCCGGTTCAGTTCCAAGCCGGGAGACAGACACTGGAAACATGGAGGCTGGTTGGAAAGATGGTTTAATGATGAAGCAGAACCACCAAGCCCATGGTTCTGGTGCAGCTGACCACATGGAGTTGAGAGCAGAGGGGTATTTATCGTACTTTTTGGAGTATAAGATGCACTTCCCCATCCCCCCTAAAAAAGAGTGGAAATGTCGGTGCGTCTTATAGACCAAATACGGCCATTTTTGGCTTCCCGAAACCTGGCCCTGTGCGTCCCGTTTTTGCCAAAAACCGGCCTGTTTTTCACAAAAATGAGACAGAGGGCTTGGGAGGCCGGCAGAGTGTTCCTGGGGGCCGGTGAGGTGGGGCAGGAGTGGGTTCTACTTATCTTTACTACTGGTTTGCAACAGGATCATGCACACGTTTCTGTGCATGTGCAAAAACTTCCTGATGACATTGGGGTCAGTGGGTGGAGCCTCCCGCGGGTTTTACTATCGGTTCTTGCGAACCGGTCTGAACCGGGGGCAACCCTCCACTGGCGTGGGGTGTTCAGGAGGTCAAAAACGCAGAGGGAGGCCTGCAGAGAGCTCCTGGGGGCCAAGGAGGGCAAAACCGGGACGCGCAGAGGCCAAAAACTATTTTTTTCTTGTTTTCTTCTTCAAAATCTTAGTGCGTCTTATACTCCGGTGCGTCTTATAGTCCGAAAAATACGGTATACCTTCTCTTGGCCTTTGCACTTGAACTTCCTGTTCCTGTGCCAGAACATGTATTCTATTGGCCGTTGTAGGGGTCATAGCTGTCTCTGTAGGTTGTCTGGGCTCTCAGGTTTGGTTGAAGATTAGGAGATTTGTACAATGTACTGAACTCTGCTGTTAGTGGGTTAATCCTATTATGTCTTGGAGGGTCATGTCTTAATCCTATCATCCTGGAGCTGAAGGTCTTTTGTTTTAGGATAGGATAGGATTGCCCAATTTTTCTTAATGGGCAAAAAATATCTGCTGGGGGCTATTAATAAAGGTGGGGGCTGCTTTCCAAGAGCACGTTAGTTTCATTCTTTTCTACCTCAAGCAGGAAGTTCAGAAGCGGTTTTCATGTGGAAACAGAAGCATTTTTGTTCTTTCCTTTGAGCAGAGTAGCCAATTTGGCCAGTTCTCTTTTGCTCCTCTGCTGCATCCAGGATGGGGACAGCCCAACAGACACCCCCTCTCCCCCCACTTGGGAGCCTGCTTGTTTTCCAGCCCTCAAGCTCCAAGCCAAGCCAACCCTACCACCCCCCTCCTTTCCCCCAAACGCATCTCCGGCTTCCGCAGGCTTCCTTTGGGATCCACACCACCTCAAACAACCCGCAGCTGCGCATGAAAACTGGCGGGGAAGGGGTTGGAGAGAGAGAGGGGGGAAGAGAGGGAGGGAGAGGGAGGGAGGGAAAGAAGGAGGGAGAGAGAGAAAGAGAGGGAGGGAAAGAGGGAGGGGGAGAAAGAGAGAAAGAGAAGGAGGGGGAGGGGGAGGGGAGAGAGGGGGAGGGAAAGAGGGAGGAAGGGAGAGAGAAAGAAGGAGGGAGAGAGGGAGGGAGAGAGAAAGAGAGAGAGAGGGAAGGTGAGAGGGAGGGAGGGGGAGGGAAAGTGGGAGGGAGGGAGAGAAAGAGAAGGAGGGAGAAGGGAAGAGGGAGG
>WNWU01000046.1:2108086-2120920 GCA_012654045.1 Ptyas mucosa | reverse complement strand
TTTTTTTTTTTTTTTCAGCCTTCCCCAGTTTTGGGAGAACTATAGTAGTTAAGGGACTGTTTCGGCCAAAGGAGATCGAAACGGAAGCGAACCGCGCGTAAGACTGGAAGCGCCCATCTTTATTCAATTCGAATTAGAGAGTCTAAAATCCAGGGGTGTTTCCACCCACCCACCCACCCACCCACCACCTTGGCAATTCTAAGACTTTGTGGACTTCAACTCCTAGAATTTCCCAACCAGCGACGGCCAATCTGGTCTAAACCGTTTGGGCAACACGGAGCAGCTCCTCGCGCGCGCGATCCTGTAGCTGCGTCCCTGGTCATCAGTTCCACGCAACTCACTCGCAGTGACCTGACGAGCACAATTGCGAGCACTGCCCTGAACCTAATCAATAAAAGGACATCTCTGCGGACTATTCAGCACGTTCTGACAGGTTCTGGAGAACCGGTAGCGGAATTTTTCAGCAGTTCGGAGAACCGGCAAATATCACCACCTGGTTGGCCCCAGTGGGGTGGGAATGGGGATTTTGCAGTATCCTTCCCCTGGAGCGGGGAGGGAATGGGGATTTTGCAGTATCCTTCCCCTGGAGCGGGGAGGGAATGGGGATTTTGCAGTATCCTTCCCCTGCCACGCCCACCAAGCCACACTATACTACGCCCCCCAAGCCACACCCACAGAACCAGTTGTAAAAAAATTTGAATCCCACCACTGCTTTAGGACCAATCCAACAAAAAGAGGGATGAAAGAATCAACTCTGTATGTATGACACGAAATTATTAAAGATAAATTCGGGAGCAGATTTAGCGTCACAACTTAGGCCCGTATCTTCCATTGACCGCCCACCGAGTAATTTAACCGATTCCTATTAAATGATCCCGATGAGCTCTTGGTCACAGATTCACACGTGTAGCTAGCTCCGCATCGGATGACCGACCCTGGCGGTGTAAATGACCTCAGGTTACACCAGGAATCTTTGGTGTCCCCCCCCGACCTCCCCAACAATGAGGGGGGTCCTTAGTGCTCTCTGAGCTTCGTTGCTTCCTTGCAGACGTTTTATTACCCAACTAGGTAACATCATCAGGGCGAGGAGGGAGTGGTGTTTGCAGAGTAGAGGAAGAGAAGGACTGTGGGGGTCCTTGGTGCTCTCTGAGCTTAGTGGTTTCCTTACAGACGTTTTCATTCCCCAAACGAAGTAATGCCCCTGCTAAACCCCACTCCATTTTGACACTGATGATGTTACCTAGTTGGGTAATGAAACGTCTGCAAGAAAACCACCAAGCTCAGGGAGCACCAAGGAGCCCTCGTTTCAACCCTGAGCTACCAAAATATTCTCCTTTATCGGTCCCCCAGGACTTTTCGCGAGTGGGTGTGACTTCCAGCTGCCTTCAACTCAGGGACAACTGCTTGCACGAGGGACTCGCCAGCCTGCAGAGAGCGGGGAGAAGAGGGAGCTGCACGCCCATCCCCGCCTCTTCCTGGGCCCTGTGGACTCCCCAGCCTCCACCGCCTTCTCTCCTTTGCTAGTTTGCTGGAAAGTTTCAGGGACAGCCAAGCTCGGCCTTCCCCGTCGCCTCCCGAGCGTTTCACGGGCGGGGCTGCCCAACCGAAGGCGCCCAAGGGTGGAAGGCAGTGCTGCTCTCTGCCGCCCTCTAGCGCTTGAAGCCACGTCTTCCAGAAGCGCCACTGTTCTGGGCGCTAAGGAGCGTCGAGGATCTTCCTTGCGCCCCCTGCCCGCCAGGACCTCCTCGGTGACGGTTTCCTACCAACCCAGCTGGGCCGAAATTGCAAAGTTTCACCCGGTTTGCAGGCCAGCGGGGTGGCGGTGGGGAGAAGGAGAGGAGAGAGAGAGAGAGAGAGAAAATGAGAGAATGAGAGAGAGAGAAAAAGAAAAAGAGAGAGGGAGAATGAGAGAGTGAATGAGAGAGAAAGAGAAAGAGAGAAAGAATGAGAGAAAGAGAGAGAAAGAGAAAGAGAATGAGAAAGAGAGAGAATGAGAGAATGAGAAAAAGAGAATGAGAGAGAGAATGAGAGAGAGAATAAGAGACAATGAGAGAGAGACAAAATGAGAGAATGAAGAGAATGAGACAGAAAGAATGAGAAAGAGAGAAAGAATGAGAAAGACAAAGAGAGAGAGAATGAGAGAAAGAGAGAGAGAGAATACAAGAGAGAGAATGAAAGAGAGAATATGAGAGAGAGAATGAGAGAGAATGGGAGAAAGAATGAGAGAGAGAGAAAGAGAGAATGAGAAAGACAAAGAGAGAGAGACAGAGAGAATGAGAGAGAGAATATGAGAGAATGAAAGAGAGAACATGAGAGAGAGAGAACGAGAGAGAGAATGAGAGAAAGAAGGAGAGAAGGAGAAAAAAGAAAGAGAGAGAGGGAGAAGGGAGTAAGCGAGGGGGACCCCGGCGCCCCCCTTCCTGCGGATCCGGTGTGTGCGGCCGATGCGCGCACCCATTCAGGTGTTCTGGGAAATGTTCGTTAACACGGAGATTTCAAAGGAAAGCAAGTAGCCGGAAGGGATTTTATTTTATTTTATTTTATTTGAGGAAGGAGCAACGGGGGAAGGGGGGGGGGAACAGGTGAAGCGGGCGGGTGCGTGCCTGCGTTTGAACTTTCCTAGCGTTTCAAGCGCTGCTGGGTTTCTTTTGAACCTGCTGCAAGACAACCACTCCAGAGCATCCTTCCGGGTTCTTCCCAGGAATTCCCGCTTTGTGTGTCGGGTGCGCGGCGTGGCACACACACACACACACACCCCTTTCCTGATGCCCCCGACTCCGCGTTTACTCCTATCTCGTCTTTCGTGGTCGTGGGGTTTTTTCCCCCACCGCTAACTTTCCTCTCTCTCCCTCCCTCCCTCCCTCCTTCTTTCGAGAACCGAAATTCCTTTTATCCAATTCCAGCTCCTTCTTTCCGCTTCTCTTGCAGTTTGTGGCAGAAGAAGGAACCAAACTCAGTAACTGCCCCGCTTTCCACGTTCTTGGTTCCTGCGGGGCTCTTTCCTTGTCCTTGTCCCCCAAGAAGGCTAAGGGGGTAACCCGAAAAATTCCCCATTCAGTAGAGAGAAAGGAGGCGGTGGGGAAAAAAAACCCCAGGCGGTCTAACCTGTTTGGTTAAAGCAGGCTGCGAAGTAATAAATACACTGATCCGGAGAGGCAACGTCTAAAAGAGTCGAAACTAAATTATTAGATTTTTATTTTTAAGCGTACTTCAGTTTACTTTAATGTGGTACCGAAGAACCCGAAAAGCACAGCGCAAAATTGCAAAATCGCAGCCGAGTCTGAAGAAGACAATGCAGGAGGAGACGATCGCCCTTTTGCAATTCTTTTCTTTTTTTTCTTTTTTTTGAAAAGCAGAGGTGGCTTCAGAACCAGCCCCGCAAATCGCTCCAGATTTCTGGAAATTAATGAAAACTTTCAGAGCTATCTGTTCAATGGACCTTCCCTTTCTCTCTCTCTCTCTCTCTCCCAGCCAGTGACCGAGTGACATTTGTTTGGGTCCTCTTATTTCAACTCGTTCTCTTTTGCAAAGATCGGGGTGGGGGGTGGGGGAGAAATATGATTTTTTTTAAAAAAAGAGGAAAAAAATCAATTTTAATTTCAGTTTAGAAGATGGTGTTAACGGGGCAGCTAGATGAGACTGGCTCTCGGGAGCTTCTCTCTAGCTTTTCCTCTCGATATTTCTCCCCCCCCCACACACACCCCTTTCCATTGTTCGGACTTTGCAGAACAAAGGTTTTATTTTCTTTCGTTCTCTCTCTCTCTCTCTCTCTCTTTCTCTCTCTCTCTCTCTCTCTCTTTCTCTTTTTCTCTCTCTCTTTCTCTCTCTCTTTCTCTCTCTCTCTCTCTCTTTCTCTGTCTTTCTCTCTCCCTCTCTTTCTCTCTCTCCCTCCCTCCCTCCCTCTCTTTCTCTCTTTCTCTTTCTCTCTCTCTCCCTCCTCTTTTTCTCTCTTTCCCCCTTCAATCTTGCTACTCGGCTGGCATTCGCTTGGCTCAGGGACTCACTCAAAAATAAGTCTGATTTCCCTTGTCTGTTTAGAAAGTGGGAAGATGGCTGCTTGTCTTGAAGACGCTTGGCATAGTCTACCAAGTGTTGTCCATTCAGCCGTGTCCGACTCTTGGCGAATTCTATGGGCCAGCTCTCCCCACACCTTCCCATTTTGCACGAATTCTTTGAGTTGTTCTATATTTCACTCCGAATTCCTTCCTTTTTTCAAACCAAGGATACTCATCCCTAGCAAGACGGGAGAATCCGGGGTCTATCTTCTACTGAAAGAGCTGAGGAGCAGGAGGCCGTGGGAGTTTAATCTTGTTACAGGATAGAAGGTGGAGAAAGACAGAGACGAAAGGATACTGATCTATAGATCCGGACAGGGAGACTTTCCCAGGCCAGGTGGAAGATAACCTGAGGCTTTGTCCTTATGGACAAAGTAGGGATGCCCCTGAGCCATTCCCCATAGCAGCACCCACACCACTACAGCTGACTCAAGAAAGCAAGCCAAGCTGTTTTCTGTTGATCTGCATGGTTTGGGATAATTCTTCCTTCTGTCTCTCTGTCTCTTTCTGTCTCTCTCATTCTTTCTCTCTCTCATTCCCCCTCTCTCTCCCTCTCTCCCTCCCCCTCTCTCCCTCCCTCTCTCTCTGTCTCTCCCTCTCTCTCATTCTTTCTCTCTCATCCTCCCTCTCCCTCCCTCTCCGTCTCTTACTCCCTCCCCCTCTCCCTCCCTCCCTCTCCCCCACCATCATTCACAAATGGGACTCTGGGGAAGGCAGAGGCCACCAGCTAGGGGACGTTTGGCTGTCTGTAGCCCATATTCAGAAGCCTTAAAAACAGAGTCAGTTTGAGAATATAACTGCCTCTTTCCTTTCTATGCCGGTATTTCTCTCAACCTGGCCCGGGAATTCTGGGAGTTGAAGTCCAACCCTTCTTAAAGCCCCTTACTTTGAAAAACCCTGCTCTGCGCATTAAATAACAGCAGCTCGGGTCCTTTTCAGCGGGGACGAAGCGGTTCAGTCTCGCCTTTGCAAGGCTGGCTTGACCACCTGACATTTGCCAAGGCTCTGTCGATGCTTCCGGATGTTACTATCCGTCGCCAACTCCATCAGTTCCCTTTCCCCGCTACTCCTAATCGCGGTCTCCCCCGCAGGGCTGGCGGCATTCTTCAGCACCGCGAGGACCTTCCTAATGCTTCCCGCTCATTCCTCCACATTACCCAAGTTCAAAAGCCTCCCCCCCCCCCCCCCACCTTCTCGAATAAGCAGAGCTGTAAAGTGATTTTTTAAAAAAGAAGAAGAAAAACCCGAGTCCCCCCCCCCCCCCACACACACACTCAAAGCTTTAGATGTGAGATTTTCGGAAGTTTCCCCCGGAGCAGAGAGATCGGCTGCAGAAGTCCCAGGTTGAGCTTATGTCTTGGAAATCCGTGGATATTTTTTTCTCCCCCTTGTTTGTTCTTTCCTCTGTTCCTTTGCTTTGAACTCAACCGGCGCTTGTTTCCTTTCGCTGCCAGTGTTTATAGGTTAGAAAACGCGCCGTCTGAGCCAAGATGTCATGAATATGTAGGGTTTTTTTTAAAAAAATCACGTAGGCATCAACTTTGCAGCGTTAACCAGACAAGTCCACATCCCCCGGTCCCACAGTTTGACAATAAAGGACGTCGTGAAACCCGTAGGACACAAACTGGACAACACTCAACGATCCTCTCTCCGAAGCTAAGGAGAATCAATCTGGGCGGTACAGGGATGGGGCACCACCAGGAAATCCCAAGACAAGCCTACATTGCGAAGGAAGGGAGGGGGAGAGAAAATCCACAAAAAGACAAATACCAAATCAATTCCCTACAGTTTCCAAAATTCCTGTTTGGAGGCCGCTGCAGGAATCCAGGAAGTCTGAAGGGACGTTGTTGCTTAACAGCTGCTAGGAAATGATAGATCAGGAGCCAAGTTGTAAAAGGGCGCTGGGCTCCCATTTTTAAAGCATGCAAGTCGTTCCAGAAAAGGCAATACAGCGAATTTGGCAGAACTGAAATGTTGTTACATGCTTAATTGTATATAGACAATTTCCTTGTGTGTCCAATCACGGTTGGCCAATAAAGAATTCTATTTCTAGAGTACTTGTAAAGGTACCTGAGTAACGTGAGCAAAATGCCAAACAAAAAACTGGTGCCAGAACTTTGCAACGGCGAGGTTTTGAAGTGGGCAAAGACCAAGCCATTAAAATTAGGTTAGGGATCCCTGCAAGATTCTCACCTCAGTCTTGGAATTCATATCATGATAAACTTGGCACTTTCCCTTGAGTTTGGTCGTTTCCTGGGCTATTTGCAAAAGGGATATTAGCTGATTAGATTTAGATTCCTCGGGATCTAAACAGCGACGCCGACTTTTTTTTCCTATTGGATATTGGGATGGGGTGGGGGAGGAGAGCCCCGGAGGTGGGGGTTGGGGGTTGGGGGAGCTTGAGCACAGCTCAGGTCTCTAATATGCCGGACATAAAAATGAATCAACAAACAAGGGGCCGTTGGAGGGCTTCGAACCACATTAAGGATAATGAGATGAGGCAGCGGAAGGTGGGAGACGAGGGCGAAGCCTCTATTAGGCTGTTAAAAATAATTATTAATTACTTTACTTAATAAATTGCTTGCTCGCTTTTCTGGCGAGCTGCTGCCTAGGAATGGGGAAACGTGGATGGGGTGTTGATGGCCGCTTTTTTTTCTTTCCCCCTGGGTCGTATCTAGCTCTTGGGTTTCCTCTCCAGCGTCCACCCTTCCTCTCATCCTTCTTCCTTAAAAACCGCTTCTCCGATCATTCTACCTTGCCACGGTCCCCTTCAACGTTTGCCCTCCTGCCTCTCTCACCCATGCCTCCCCCCCACCCAATATATTAAGCCCAGCCGTTTAAAGAGTCAGCAGCCGCCCTTCTCCCCCTCCCCCCCCCCCCACAGCCCCCGTTTTGTTCTGCGCGAAACTCGGAGGAAATCCTCCTTTTCCTGAACCTGGATGTTGAAATATTTGTCTGGCATTAAAACTCGCCCCCTGCCCGTCTTTCCTCGCCCTCCATCCGTGGCCCCCCTCCCCGTGCCCTCTCCCCCCCTCTCCTCCTCCCCGGCGACTGCCTTGTTAGAAGCAGGTATTTGAGTTCTGAGCTGAGATTTGAGATCAAAGGGGCTTCGCTGGCTATTAGTTTCATGCCTCGGCATTGATCCCCCATTGATCGCGCGGAGTTTGCCTTAACGTGTGTATCGGGGCTGTTTTAGAACAGCCTTGGTGGAATGGGAGGGAGAAGGCGGGAGGGAGGGGGGAGAGGGAAACTTCCACCTCTGCCTTTTTTTTTCGCCGGAGGTTATAGAACAATGAGGGGAGAAGGAAGAGCCCTTTTCATCCTGCAAACGCCGCCGCCAGATATCCAAATCGATAACTAATGACAATGAATAATTTACGGCATTGATTTCCTCCCCCCCACCTCCAAAAAAAGAGGGGAGATGTTGGCAAACATCCCCTTCAAGATTTAGAAAGGAAGAAAAGGAAATTGTACAAGCGCTCCGTTCCCACCCCTGCCCCTTCCCCCAATGCAAAGGGGAGCAGCTCCTGATTATTATTTTTTAAAAAAAATTGGATTTTTTTTATGCAAGGGGAAGAGTTAGTTGCAATTAATATTTCTTAACCCAGAGCAACAGATAGGAGCGCTTCTGTTTGTTTGTTTGTTTGTTTGTTTTTTCCTCCCGAGACGTTTGTGCAGATTTCAGGAGGGGGTCGGGGTGGGGGTGGGGGGTGTTACAACTTGGCATACCAACAGCCTTCCAGCCCAATAAAAGATTTGTAAGAATCGGTGGGAATTCTCACACGCTAAGAAAACCCATTAAGGCATAAACTTTCACTGCCCAGACACGGGTGGATTAATTAACTGGTGCTTTAGTTGATTCGTCGGCAGACAAAACCGAGAATCGGTGGATGCAAAGAAAAGACCAACCTCGGTTTAATTTTAAGCCTGTTGCTTCCCTCTGTATGGGGAGTGGGGGGGGGGGAGAAATGAGGATAAAGTGGCAGTTTTTAATTTCTTGATCACTTTTTCTATAGAATCAAGATCCTCCTTCCACCTTCCAGAATGTTGATCGTGTAAATCCTTTTTTTTAAAAAAAAAAAGTTTCTGGGTTTAAAAGGCAGATAAGTATTAAGCAGACACTATTTAATCAAAACGCAGGCTTCCCCCCGGCATTTAATGTCCGTTACTCATTTTTTCTCCCTGTTTGGGGGGGGGTCCATTTTCGCCCCTTTTTGTATCCTCCAAACGATGGTCCTTAAAGTTGGTTATCTCGGAAGGTGCACGTGTGAACGAGTGAATGGCGTGCTTTGGAGCTTCCTCCACCGAGGGGGAACGTAGATCGTAGTTTCGTGCAGGGTTTTTTTTTAAAGCTTAAAATAGGCTAAAAAGAAATGCGAAATCAGACAGCGGCTGGACATTACTGCGGAGCCGAAGCAGAATCACCTATCGGCGTAGCCACCTGTAGTTGCAATAGGGCAGGATGTCTGGTCCCTCCCCACTTCTACCCCCTCCCCCCTTCTCCCCCTAACAAAGTTGATGTCTTGATTTGTAGGTGTTTCTTCATTTAAAGAGACGTTCAAAGAACGCCATCTCGCCTACTATAAGGAGGACGTGGAAAACGTGGGGAACGAAACAAGCAAGGCGATAAGAAGCGGCATATATGTGGGGCGGGAGAGGGGGGGAGCAACTTATCCTCTTTCTCTCTCTCTCTCTCTCTCTCTCTCTCTCTCTCTCTCTCTCTCTCTCTCTCTTTCCAGATTGGGGTTCTGGGGGCTTTCCTCTCGGCTTTAGGAATATGCAGAGATGAGAGGGAGGCGAGAAGGCGAAAGAGAGGAGGGGGAGAAGCGGGAGAGGGAAGGCGGGGAGCGGGTGGGGGGGAGGGGAGGGGAGGAGAGGAAAGCAAAGAAAGAAAATTCCCTCGGCTACTTGTTATAACATTTCTCCAGGAGGTTGGAGGGAAGTTGAAAGTCTGGTAACCGAAATCAAAACTAACAAGGAAATGATCTGCGCCTCTCATCTGGGCCCCAGCTCCTGGGGGCCTGGAGGGGGAATCCGGCGGCTTCCTCTTTGATTTGTAAAAAATGCATTACCTCCCAAATCAAACGGAAAATTACTGCAACCAAGCACGGGGAGGCTGAGGACGGGTGTTGGGGAGGGGGTGTTGGGGAGGGGGGGAGGGCTGGGCCTTTGGGGACATCCGAGCAGCACGCACCGGGCTGGCGGCGGCCGGAGGGAGGGGGGTGAGGGCCGCAGAATAGGAGATTTTGTGGGGAAGGAAAAGGGGGCGATAGGCAAACAGCGTAGAGCGCGGAGTTGGGCGCGGCTGGAGCTCTCCCTGGTGCTGAAATCCGCCACCGGCAGCGGGGCTGTGTTGGTATTCGGCGATCTCGAGCTACGCGTTTCCAATAACTACAATCTAGTTAGTTAAACCAAAACCCTTCCGGTCTGGTTTTTTTTTCTTTTTTTTCCCCTAAATTACCTGGCTTCCAAGTATCCCCTCTAAAGACACCAGACACCAGCTTTTGATCCTTGTTTTGTTTCTGCTTTTCCTTTTCCTTTGATCCGTTCCGCTCCCTTAGGATTGGAGGTGGAGGGTTTTTGTTACGCTCCCTGGTAGGTTCACACACAACACAACAACACGGATGGTCGTTTTACTGAAGCCGAATACTAATCAAGCAAGCTGTTGAGTCTTTGCCTGAGCTGGGTTGACACACGTTGTGTGAACCCATTCAGGGAATCGCCTTTATAGACAGGGGACAAGCGGGTGGGGTGAGGTTGAATATTTTAATGAGTATTTTAATGGTGGAAAAATAAGGACTCCCCTTGTTCCCCCCCCGCACCCCATCCAGTCTAAATTCCCCTATTTTAGCTCAAGAGGTTTCCAAGGATCAGATTAACCACTTGGTGTCTGGTTCTTTGACGGTTTTTAGATCAAGGTTTGGGGGTGCTTGCAACACTCAACACTTATTTATTTATTTATTTATTTATGGGTTCGATTTATCTGCCGCCCTTCTCCGGAGACTCAGGGCGGTTTACAATGCGTTAAGCAGTAGCCTTCATACTTTTGTATATACCTGCTTAGTAGGGTTTTTGGCCCCCCCTAAGCGGTGTTCTTTTTTATACAAAGTCAGCTTATTGCCCCCACAATCCGGGTCCTCATTTTACCTACCTCGGAAGGATGGAAGGCTGAGTCGACCTTGAGCCTGGTGAGATTCGAACTCGCAGTAATTGCAGGCAGCTGACAGCTAAGTGCTACTTAACAGCACTTTAGTCCGCTGCACCACCAAGGCTCTTTTTATTCTCTCTCCTTATTCTCTCTCCTCCTCTTTCATTCAACTCTGAAGTTTTCACTGGTGTGTGTGTGTGTCTTTGCCACCTCCAGCCACCCATCCCCCTTTTCCACAGTTTTTAAAGGGTGGAGGGGCTTCAAACTTAACTTGCCTTCCTGAAAAAGAAACGGCGGTGGGCGGCCTTGTGAACCCCCCTCCACCTCCCAACCTGTAATGCTAATCCTCTGATTTGGTGGCAGGTCGCGGGGCAAGGAGAGAAAATCTGCCAGCTTCAGCCTGAACTGAGGAGCAAGCAAGCTTCTCTGATTTAAGGCCGGATCAGCGGTAGCTCTCCTACCGCTCCGGTTTGGGGTTGCTCCCTTGATTCGCATTGCCGGGAGCGAAACTTTCGCCCTCCCCAATCCACAACTAACGCTGGCGGCGGCGGCGGCGGGAACGTAGTTTCGGGCAAATGCTGGCCCTTACATGAAAACCAAGAGGAGGGAATCAACTTTCTAGTTTTACCGCTTTTATCCTGTCCCCAGGAATCTCTTTGCGGGATGCTCCTGGTCAGCTTCGGGGTCACTTCAGCCGTTCTCCCATACTTTCTAGAATGCCCGGGGAAGCCGGCGCCTAGAGGCGAAGGGCAGAGGAGAGGGGGGGAAAGGGAGGGGAGAGTAAGCATGTAAATTGATAGAAGTGATAGGAAGAAAAATTATTGAGCTGGGCGCAGAAAGAAGCCAGAAAAAAGATGATGGAGGAGGAGGAAGAGGAGGAGGAGGAGGAGGATGGCAGAAAGAAAAAACGGTCTTGCAGAGATTCGGACGGCGGGGAGAGGGATGAGAAGGCGGCATTCCAAGGGCTTCACCCGGAAGGTGAATCTGGAAAGGAGGCGCTCTCTTTGGTCTGGCATCCCGTCTAACCACCTGGAATTCCCGGTTCCATCCAGCCCGGTCCAGAGATGGCTTTAAGAGGACCAGGCCGCCGGGGTGGCAACTTTGAAGGACGAAGCTGGCGGGAAATCACAACCTCCCTTTCCTCCCCCGCCCACCCCCGCCCACCCCCCATCTTCGGAGTTAAAATGATTCTCAGGGCTGGAAGACGGGGGGGGGGGGGGTGGGAGGAAAGGAGAGAAGAAGGGAAGGGCTCAAAATTAATGCTAGGCGAAAACTTGGGGAGACATCCCTGCCTGGACAAAAAAACACGGGAAATAAAAAGGGTGTGTGTGAAAGGGCCCTAGGAGGAGAATGAGAGAATAGAATAAATGAGGCCACAGAATTGGGGGGCAGGGACTGCCACCATCTTCTCCTTCCTCTTTTAGACTCGCAGGCTGCAAGACATGGGGTGAGGGATGGGCACAGAGAACCTTCCACCCTCAATTTCTTTGGGTTCAATTCTTAAAGGGAGCATATCCAAAGACTGAGCTCTGAAGTTAGACCTAAAGAAGGAAGCGTTGCTTTGGGAGGGAGGGAGGCGTGATGGAGAGCTGTTGGGGTGGTCTCCCCGCCTCTGAGGTGGTCTCCCCGCCCAACTACTCCCCTCCCCGGGCTACATGAACAGAATAGCAGAATTGGAAGGGACCTTAGAGGTCTTCTAGTAGGCCAACATCCTCCGCTCAAGCAGGAGACCGTATATACCAATGATGGCTAACCTTTTTGCCATCGTGTGCCAAAAGTGGGGGGAGCGCGGTGGGGTCACACGCACGCGTGCCCACATCCATAATTTTATGTGCCCCCCCTGTGCTCTCCCCACTTTTGGCACGTGACGGCACGGTGGGCCCAGTGGGCTTTTTTTTACTCTCCCCAGGCTCCAGAGCCTTTCTAGGAGCCTGGGGAGAGCAAAAACGGCCTTCCCCACCCCACCTAGAGGCCCTCCAGAGGCCGGAAACGGTGTGTTTCCTGACTTCTGGTGGGCTCAGAAGGCCCGAAAATCAGTTGGCTGGCACATGCATGCGTGCTGGAGATGAGCTCGCATGCCCACCGATATGGCTCCGCGTGCCACCTGTGGCATCCGTGGCATAGGTTCGCCATCACGGGTATATACCATTCTGGACAAATGGCTCTGTTGGCATGAAGGGGGGAGGGGGTATTTCGGACCAGAGAGTGCTGGAAGTCTTGAGGGGGGGTCAAGGAAGAGAAGGGTTATAGCAGAGGTCTTCAAACTTGGCAGTTTTAAGACTTGTGGACGACAACTCCCAGAATTCTCCAGCCAGCTATGCTGGCTGGAGAATTCTGGGAGTTGACGTCCACAAGTTTTAAAGCTGCCAAGTTTGAAGACCTCTGGGTTATAGGGTTCCATCAGGTCTCCCTGCCGCCAATAAGTCACATCAACCTCAATTTTGCCAGTTTGGGTTTCCTGCTGAATGGGAGAGAGGGGGGGGGTTGGACTAGATGGTCCCTTCCGACTCTTGTTAATCTGTTAAATCTGTTAACTGCTATAAAGGTCCATCATCCACAGCCAGCTCCACGCCCCTGGAGGGCAGTTAGGGTTAGGGTTAGGGTTAGGGTTAGGGTTAGGGTTAGGGTTAG
>WNWU01000046.1:2071861-2083964 GCA_012654045.1 Ptyas mucosa | reverse complement strand
ATAGAATAGAATAGAATAGAATAGAATAGAATAGAATAGAATAGAATTCTTTATTGACCAAGTGTGATTGGACACACAAGGGATTTGTCTTAGGTGTATATTGGTTTAAAATCCATATATATTAACAGAAACCCCTGTCCATGGACTCTCCCACCCAACCTATTAAGAGGCAAGGGTCTCGGGAAAATTTTCAGGCTGGAGAACACAAAAGGTGAAGATTCGTGGCAACCCCTACCATCACATCTCCAAGGAAGCAAAAACCAAGAAATAACCAAATACACGAGAAGGACAAAGGGAATGGAAAGATAAGGTTTATTTCTTATTATATTCATATATATATATATACATATATGAATATTATTCATATATATCTTTTTACAAGATTGTCTTTGGTTTTACTCTGCTCACTTTCATCTGCCTTTACCCCTTTTGCAACGTACGTAGCTTTCAAATCTTTCCTGCCTTGGATCCCCTCCAGAATTCCTATACATTTTGCTAGAAGGAATTCTGGGAGTTGTAGTCCGGAAGATCTAGAGAGGATCAGACCAAGGAAGCCAATAAAAAGGATGGGATACAGGCAAACGGGAGTCTCAACCCTTATGCTCCTAAGGAAGGACAGGAAACACTTCAATATCCCTTAATGCCTATCCTTCTTTTTCATCCCATCATTAAACAGATGACAACATTGTTGGGCTTCGCTCTTAAAGAGGCCTTCCCCCTTTCTACCATTCCCATGATGCTTTCTTATCAAAAACTGCTCCATAAAGCTGGCTTACTTTCTGCTTTACGTGTGAACTGAAATCCACAATGAAACATTTAATCGAGCATAACCCATGGTGCCATTATGAAAATATTCTCAAGACCATTTACCATAAAACTCCAGGAAAAAGCAAGGAATTAAGGTGAACTTTGTGCCACTTGTCCAGGGCTTGGGTTTGAAGATTCCTAAACTGCACATCCACATTTAGAGATGCGTTTCCCAGGTCAAACACAAACAGACAAGAGGCCGGTGTAAAATTGAGAGAATTGGGTACAAATAAATATTTAAGAATCTTGAAGCCGCCTGGCTCAGCTTGGGGAAAAAAGAAGAGTAGTCGTCTTAAATATTTTGGTCCCAAATGGTATTTACAATTTTAAAATTCCTGCTATTTTGGGTGGGCGTGTGTGGTAAAGCAAAATAAAGCCAGAGCTAATTGTTGAAAGCGGGTTAAAATACCCCAGCATCAAAGACTCTCAGGAAGTTATGAGCTAATGTATGGTCTAGCAAATAAAATCTCTGCAGATAAAGACTTACAAAATAGCCCATCCCTATAATAAGGATCTTCATTAATATAATGTATATTTATCCCCAAACCACTGGATTATGCACTTCGGTTAAGAATAATGAATTTGGCAAATGGAGGATCAGCTTCTCAATTCCCAAGAATTTGGAATTGGGGACTATTTTACAACACTGTGATCAAAACCGGGAAAATGGCTTTTCGTGTCTGTTTTTTGAGGCATAAAATATAGAGCAGGGGTCTCCAATCTTGGGGACTTTAAGCCTGGCGGACTCCAACTCCCAGAATTCCCCAGCCAGCTTTGCTGGCTGGGGAATTCTGGGAATTAAAGTCCCCGGGGTCTTAAAAGTCCTCAAAATTGGATACCCCTGCTCTAAATATTTCCCCCTTATAATGTGATCTAGACAGAAAAATCTATGTACAAAATCCACAGCATTGCTCCCTATACAAATCAAGCAGCAGCTTAGATCCCCGTGGGATTGCTTTGTGCTGGGAGAGAACCGGCTGGCAGGGTAAATGGGTTAGCCCACACCGTCTCTTCCTTCGTTTTTCTGACAGGCCTGGAAAAAAAGGAAGAACCACTCAGATACGAAAGCCATTATCCCCTAGAACGATAAAGGGATCCGGTTGTTAGCATAGAAAAAGAGAAAGGTAGAGGGACATTTCTGTAAAACTCCATCCTCCAAGTTATGACCGTCGCAGCCCTGCACCCCCGCAGTCACTTGGCAACTGGCTCGCATTTACGGCGGCTCCTGGGCTCACGTGATTGCAATTTGGGGCCTTCCCACCTGAGTTTCTGACGAGCAAAGTGAAAGGGGGACGGGAGGACGGGCGAAGCTGGATTCGCTTAACAACGAATTCACTCTACAACCACGTGCTTCGCTTAACCACAGAAAGAACCTTCTAATTGACTGAAGTAAAAATGGTCATAAAATCAGGTCCGGTCAACAGATGACTTGCTTAATATGAATGTATCGCTTAGTGGCTGAACCTCTGGTCCCAATTGTGGTCGTAATCCGAGGATACAAAAAGCAGGGATTCTGAGAGTTCTCACAGACTTTTTAGTTCCCCTGGACTAAAACTGGGGGCATACTTTACTTTTCCCCTGCAAAATTGTTTATTTCAAATGTCCAAACAAACAGACTGCCAATTATGTCCAATCAACCTCATCTATCATCCCTGATAGTTGTGAGTCCACGGGATGGGAGGGAAGCGGGATCAAAGGCCTAGACGAGCCACTGGTTGGCATCTCAACCCTTGCCTGCTGTTGTCCATTACCTTGTTTGGCCAAATCTCATGTGGAACCAGATTGTTGAATTGATGTAAACTTCCCCATCAGCTGTTGAAGCCTCCAGTATTCCGTTTCTATATCCTAGTAAAGACAGACACACAGAGTCACACTTAGGGAAATTTGCAAGGAATATGGCCTCTCATCTGTCGGGTGCAAAGAATTACGATCATACGTTAAGTTGCTGTTCAAAGCTTTAACGCCCATACGTAAGAATCTAGTCAACTGAAGTTCAGTATTAAGTTGATAGATAAATTGATTGGCCAGATAAGAGTCAAGAGAATTCAAGAAGGGCTGGACTGGGGACCACTTGTGGCAACGTAAGGATTCTAGGCTGACAACTCACTTCACTCTGCCCCCAGCCCTGCCTGCTCTTCTCCTACATTATCCATCTCAGTCTGTATGAAGTTTCAGCCTTCGGAAGTATTGTCTTGCTTTTCCTTTTCATCGAAAAGCTTCAAAATTCAGAGAGAACCATGGATGAGGGACTGCAAGAAGAAAACCGTCACTCCCGCCCCCTCTAGGCCTTCCTTAAGTAAAATCCCCACACCTGCTTCCATCTTCTCCTGTCTCCACCTCCCAAATATTTTAATGTCTGGGAAAGCCAAATCCCTGAAGGACAATGTTCCACCATCCATCTTGGACAGGGGATGACTCGGGAAAAAGGATGGGGTGGAATTAGGGGATTTTCCATGCTCACCTTCAGACCCTGAATTGCATCTTCTAGAAGCTTTAAGTGATGCTTCACCCCGTCAGATTGCTGGAGGGACAGAACGATGGAGAAACGGGGACTTTCCTTATCCAGATGTTCAGAACTCCACTCTGGATCTGGAGGGCCATTCAAAGAGCCTGCTATGGAGATAAATGCTTTTAAAGCGTAATGGTTGATATTTATTTAATATCTATCTTTTTTAAAACTTCAGGATGAACTATAGCTAGTGTAACAGCGTGCACAGGTCTATCAGGTATATCAGTCCAGGAGCAAGTACAGCCAACAGTAGTTTCTATCAAATAGTGGTTTTTAATCTACAATAGGAATATAGGGATACTATACATACATGTGCTACAAGCAGTATCTAAACAAACAGCAATTACAGCAGGGAAGAAACTCGACGAACCAAAGAACATGCCAGCAGGGCCTCCTCTTATTAGAAAGGCTCTTAAAACTGCCCAAGACCCTGCTGACTCATTCCCCTCATTGCATCAGGTGGTCAGCTCTTACAGCTAGTCCTCTTGCCACTTAACAACGGTGGCAAGAAAAGTCACAAAATGGGCCAAAACTCACTTAACTGTTTTGGAAACATTGGGCTTAATTGTGCTTATAAGTCAAGGACAACTTGTATGCCATTATGCTCACCTGGAAGCCTCCTGCTGTTGTCTCCTTCAATCCTGAAAGTCCCATTCCATTCTTCTTCTCTCTCCTGGGGGTCTCCATTCTCTGGAGAAACATCTGTAGGTTCTGCGGGAAAGAGGGCCTCTCCTTCATCTGGTATCTGAAGTAGCCTCTTCAGGGCCAAAACTGGAAGGAGACAAGATTGTCCCGTTCACGTCCTCTGTGGGCAAGAGACTTGCTTAACAGAGAAGAAGGGAAAAGGTGTTTATCAAATACCTCGGTCCTGTGCAGCAGAGGCTAGAGTGGCTTGGCCAGGAGGTTGAGATCTGCAGAATGTCTGTAGGTCAGCCATGAAGGTCTCCACCGCCTTGTCCATCTTTGCTCCACCAACAGGATTCCGTTCCTCAAACTCTGCACCTTCCAGCATTCCATCTTTTTCTTGTTCTGAGTTGGGACAGCCAAAACAAAACACAATCAGATCCCTACTGTGGTCTCCCCCCAAACTCAAGAGGGCGGTAAAAGCCGCATAAACATGTCTACAATCTGTCTCTTAAAATATTGAGAGATTTGGTTCTAAGATGAGCCTCCAGATCAAACTGAAAACTGGAATTATTAAACCGGATGTTTACAAAACAATCTGGATGACTCAAGACGCCTCCTCAAAAATACCTTTTCTGGAATCGATTGAGAAATCTAGTTCAGATCTACCTGCCCTAATCTGAAAGTGTAAACCAGGGATGGCCAACCTTGGTTACTTTTAAGACTTGAAGACTTCAAACTCCTAGAATTCCCCAGCCAGCTTGGCTGGCTGAAGTATTCTGGGAGTTGAAGTCCACCAAGTCTTAAAAGTGGCCAAAGTTGACTACCCCTGGTGTTAAATCATACCACACCGATTTTTCTGAAATGACAATCCCAACAGAGTGATTTTCATTGACAAGGCAAGAATGCAAGTTATCTTTTCCCTCCTTTTCCCCTCCTCCAATCTTCCTCCTTACCCTCTGACTGCAGTGCCTCCTTAAGGGGGTTGCCATTTTCTGCTCCACCCAGCAGTGTCTCTGAATAGCTGCCAAGAAAAAAATGGGAGATGTCAGTCTTGGTCACATACCGTCAGGGTTCCGAGCTAATTAAATCATGAGCCTCAAGTCAAGCTTCCGAAGAAATCCAGTTATTTATTAGGAGCTCCATGTCAGCACGTTCCCAAATGAAGCCAGCTCTGACCCCATGTAATTTACGGCCCTAATCATGACCCTGTTTCCCCTCTCCCCCCAGGGTGTGTCATCAATCACATTCGCCAATGGAGCAATTTCACGGGTTGTAGAGACCACTCCCTTCCAGCCGCTGTGGGTAACCCTGGGAGACAGCCTTGAGAAAGATATGTCTGGAATGCACTCTTGACTATCTGGCCAGTAAACACTCTGCTAGCTTCATTCAGTTGCCCAGACTCCATCCCGCAAGGGATTATGGGGTTGTTAAAAGAAGTTGATGATGATTATAGTCTCCATTATCCTTTCCCCCCCTCTCCTCCCTACAACATACTTACTAGCTGGGACTGTGTGGTGAGTTTCGGTTTGTTACCGAAAGCCGAGGTTTGGCATTGGAAGCGGGTAGCTTCAGTGAACCAGCTGTATCGCTAATTATGTTGCACCAGCTAGGATGGAAAAGAAGAGAAGAAATTAGGGGAACCATCTCCTCCAACCCAATGTCCACCAGAGATTTGGCAACTGTGAATTCCCCGCCCCACCGAACTTCCCAGCAAACACAAAGCTTTTCTGGTTGTGATAAGATTTGGCACAAGCTCAGCATCATCTTTCTGTCACAACTTCATGTGAACACAGCTCAACTAAATGGTGCTTCAAATAAAGACAGAAGACTGATCTCAATTCTCATTCCAACTGGGGGGGGGGGGGAAAGAGCTGTTCCTTCTTCCAAACTAATCTCTCACCCCAGTAGTCCTTGATTTACAACCAAGAAATTGATTTACGAATTCTGTGGATACACACAAGACATCTGTTAAGTTAACTTTGCCCTGTTTTACAACCTTTCTGGTCCTGGCTGGTAAGTGAATCGTTGCAGTGGTTAAGTTAGTAACACAGTTGTTAAGCGAATCTGGCTTCCCCCATTTGACTTTGCTTGTCAGAAGGTCACCATTGCGTGACTTTAGGACACTGCAACCATCATAAATATGAAATAAGTAGAGGAGAAAGAGGGAAGGAGAGAGAAGGATAAAGGAAAGGGAAGAGGAGAGGAGAGGAAGGAAAAGAGGGAGGAGAGAAGGTTAGGAAGGGAGGAAGAAGAAGAAAAGAGGAGAGAAGGGAAGGGAGGGAAGGGGAAGGAGAGGAGGAAGAGGAAAGTTGAAAAGGATAGAAGTAGAGAGGGAAAGAAAAAAAGAAAAGAAAGAAAAGAGCTGCTGTGGTTTGTAGAAGAGATGGAAAGGTAAAAGAGCAGTCCGGAGAATATCATATTCCAATTACTTAAGACAGAAAAATGAATTAATACGGAATTCAGAGATAATATGTACGATTGATACTGGTTAAGAGTGTATATATGTATGTTTATGAGTAATAAAAATAAAAACTTTAAAACAAAACATTAAAAAAATAAATAAATATGAATCTGTTGCCAAGCGTCCAAATTTTGATCATGTGACCACGGGGATGCTGCAACGGTCGTTAAGTGTGAAAAGCGGTCATAAATCACTATGCTGTTGGAACTTCGAACGGTCACTAAATGAACTGTTGTTAAGTCGAGGACTACCTGTCAACTGGTTGCTTGATGGGCAAGCAAGTCCCTCTTCCCACCCCCGATTTCTTACTTCTTTCTCTCCGACACGGTCTGGGCCACCAGTTCGTAGATCTGAGCTCCGTTCTCCCAACTGAAGATCACGTAGAAAGCTTTGATGTCTACGAGAAAGAGGAGACAAGTGAATTCTCCTTGGACTCCGCTCTCAAAAGAAAACCACCTTCCTTTCAAGGTTGGACCAAATCCAACCCGGAATGAGAATTTGGGCAGAGGTCCAGACCAACAAACAGGACTCACGGCCAAAATCCTTTGTATCCACTTCCCATGACCCAACTTCCTGCACCCACCTGTGGCCACTTCGCGGGTCATGGCAGAATTGAGCTTGATGATGGGGGACAGCATTTGTTTCCCGTCGGGGGTTGGGGTGATGGTGCGGCTGTGACACTTGAGCACCAGGCGCTCTTCCTGCTTCTGGAGAAGAACCAAGATATCATCCAGCAGGAGGACGTGCACATCTGGAAGGGATCAAGGAGAACGTGAGGCACGGGAAGTATGAAACAAAAGCTCCTGGGGAGGAGCAATAGCAATTAGACGTATATACCGCTTCACAGTGTTTTACAACCCTCTCTAAGCAGTTTACAGAGTCAGCCTATGCCCCACAACAATCTGAGTCCTCATTTGACCGACCTCAGAAGGATGGCAGGGTGAGTCAACCTTGAGCCGGTCAGGATTGAACTGCTGGCAGTCGGCAGAGTTAGCCTGCAATAGTGCATTCTAACCACTGCGCACCATGGAAGGGAGGGAGGGAGGGGAAGGGAAGGGAAGGGAAGGGAAGGGAAGGGAAGGGAAGGGAAGGGAAGGGAAGGGAAGGGAAGGAAGGAAGCCCGATTGGGCTTATTATCAGGGGGTGTCTTATTTTCAGGGAAGCAGGGTAATGACCATTCAAACTTAGAACGGCACTGAGAAAATTGACTTACAACCATTTTTCAGACATATTGCAGCAACCTCACGGTCATGTGATCAAACTTCAGACACTTGGCAACTGATTTATACTTATGACGGTCATAGTGTCCCGGGAGGATATGGGGTGTCACGTGATCCCCTTTTGCGACCTTCTGACAAGCAAAGTCAATGCGGAAGCCAGATTACACTTAACAACCGTGTCACTCACTTAACAAGTACATCAATTCACTTAACAACTCTGGCAAGAAAGGTCGTAAAACAGGGCTTCACAGCTGACTCACTTAGCAATTTAAAATTTTGGGCTCAATTGAGGTCATAAGTCAAGGACTGACTATACTCCAGAAGTCCTACTCAATAATCTCAAGTAAGACAGTCAGAAAATTAAGGCTTACTGGAATCAGGATGAAGCCCATTTTTCTGAGCTGCACCCCTCTTTACTTTTCTGTTATGAATGAGGAGAAGCGCCTGAGAATGTGGAAAATGGCAGATATACCTGAAGACAGTGGTGCAATTCAATTTTTTTTACTACCGGTTCTGTGGGCGTGGCTTGGTGGGTGTGGTAGGGGAAGGATACTGCAAAATCTCCATTCCCACCCCACACCAGAGGAAGGATACTGCAAAATCTCCATTCCCTCCCCACTCTGGGGCCAGCCAGAGGTGATATTTGCCGGTTCTCCAAACTACTCAAAATTTCCGCTACCGGTTCTCCAGAACCTGTCAGAACCTGCTGGATTTCACCCCTGCCTCAAGAGTTGGGAAGTGAAACCAACTTGGACGTAGGTGGAGGAATGGTGCAGGAAGGATGTGACAGCTATGAGAATTTGGTTGAAGAAAAGCACCCTCAGGCCATGCTTGGGAATTCCCCCTCTTATTTTGGCTGCTTCAACAGAAGAGGATCAGACAGAGACTTCAAAGAAGTCAAGATGAGGTTTACATAAGGGTCAAAAAAAGGTCAAGATGGCAGCTATGACCACTCAGCTAAAACCCTCTCTTCTTTTTAATGTGCATAAGGATGCCACCTTGATTTTTTTTAAAAAAATCTCTATGGTGTCAGGCACAAACAACCAGACCAACACATGTAGAGTTCCAACCAGAGGTGCTATTCAGACGGCTCAATCCGGTTCGTGCGAACCAGTAACGGCAGCTGTGGGAGGCTCTGCCCACCCACCCAATGTCATCACGTCCCATTTTTTTACACTCTGTGCATGTGCAGAAGGTCCTGTGCATGTGCGGAGGTGGTGTATGCGAGTGAAGCACATGCGTGCTCCCATTTGCGAACCGGTAGCGAAGGTACCAACTCCTGGTTCCAACTATCTACTTTATCGTTTCCTGCCTATAGTACAGGAATCTCTCCAGCCTGACAGTTTTTTTGTGTGAGATGTAGATAAGGCTCAGAGGCATTCGGGAAGGGCCAGACTTTGCCGCCTTGTGATTACGTAGCATGTCCAGGCTAAATCCCTTCTTGAGGCCTCCTCCCAAGTGAAAATGTCACTCTCCAACATTGGACACCCCAGATCCGGTACCAAAACCCCTAAATCCTAGTTTGATAGTTACTTCCTACCTCTCTCCCCATGCTCTTATTCCTGGAGCTCCAGATGGTCCCACTCACCTACTGATTTGTCCTTGGTAACACGCCACGTCAGAGGTCCCTCGTACACCAGATTTCGTTTGGTGATATCCATGTTCTGTGGAAAAAAGCTGGTTAGATGCTGTGCTTTAGCATCTGTTTCCCCTTTCTGACAAATACCTCAAACCAAGGAGTCACTGCCAGGAGTCTGATGTTCACATTTTGAAAAAACCCTTCCCTTTCCTCCTGAGGAGTCTTACTTCTCCAATTACAGCATGGCAGGCAAAATTCAACAGGGACAGACCGAACATAAAAGTAAAGGTTCCCCTCGCACATATGTGCTAGTCGTTCCCGACTCTAGGGGGCGGTGCTCATCTCTGTTTCAAAGCTGAAGAGCCAGCACTGTCCGAAGACATCTCCGTGGTCATGTGGCCGGCATGACTCAACGCCAAAGGCGCATGGAACGCTATTGCCTTCACACCAAAGGTGGTCCCTATTTTTCTACTTGCTAGGTTGGCAGAAGCTGGGACAAGTAACGGGAGCTCACACTGCTATGCGGCACTAGGGATTTGAACCGCTGAACTGCCAACCTTTTGATTGACAAACTCAGCATCTTAGCCACTGAGCCACCATGTCCCTAGACCCTGCTCATGTCAAAGCTGTTGATATGTTGCCTATCATGGAAGTCCCATCCTGTTTGTGTCAGAGGCACCGTTTTAACAAACTTCTGGGTTGAAAGGATTAGCCAATGATGTCACCGTTGCCCAGGGGACGCCTGTGGGAGCTCCTTTCATGTTCCCATCAATGAGCGAATGATGGGAACTCACCCCGCCACGCAACAGCATTCGGGTCTCGAACGCAGGTTTGCTAAACTCCAACCCAACATCCTAACCTGCGAGCCATCAGACTCCTTACCATGGAGGTACTGATGCAGAAAAGACCATCACAGAAAGTTGCTCTGGCTAAGTTACAGGTAGTTCTCGTCTTATGACCAGTTGCTCACCGACCATTCAAAAATATAACAGATCCTCCGAAGCAATTTATGACCCAATTCAGAAGTCACAATGTTCGGGCCTCCCTCCCACAGTTCACATGATCTGCATTTTGGGCACTCAGCTACAGGCCTGCATTTATGGTCATATGTAGTGCCCCAGGAACACATGACTGCAATTTACATTTTTCCCCTCCCCTGGAAATCGGGTGTTTATTTCTAGCTTCCAGGGAAAAAAAAATTACCATAGCAAACAATGCATTCTCTTAATTCCCTCTTTTAAAAAAGGTCATAAAAATCGAGGTCCGGTCTCATGATGACCTTGCTTTATGACTGTAATCGCTAGGCTCAATTATGGTCATAAGTCGAGGACTGCCTGTATAGAGATTGAAGGACAATTCATTTGCTGTTATGGCTTCCTCTGTCCCCACTGCCCGACGGGTTTAATATTTTGTTGGGACTCACCCGAAATTCACTGAGTAGTGGATCGGTGCTTTGTTTAAGATTGGAGAGATCCAAACGTCGCTGATAGTCTTTGAGTTTCTGAAAAAAACATGATGATGATGTCCAGTTTTTTTAAACCAACACTGAAGTGGTGAAGGACGAAGGAAGGATTTTTTCGAAGGAGAAATGATTGCTTGAGGGAGGATCCTTACCAGTAAATTCTCCATATCACGCACTTCTTGGTTGACGTGGTTGAGGATCTGACGACAACATTCGGCTGCCTTTTCCACCTTCTGACGTTCCTCAGCTTCCTCTGTGTCAGGGAACAAGAAGAAAAAAACCACGAAAGCTTTGTGAAGATGTGTTCCTTAACACGGATCTTTCCGCTTGAAGTTTAGATAGGTCTTATTTTCCATGAAATTGGAAAAGATGTCGGGAAAGATAGAAGGGGGCGGCAGAGGAGGAGATGGTTAAGATAGCGTTATCAATGGGTGGAATCGAATCAAGGAGAGAAGCAACTTAGAACTAAGGAGGAATTTCCTGACAGTAAGAACAATTAACCAAAAGCGAAGGAGAGGAAGAAGGCGCGTCCTATTTCACTGAGATCAACGCTCCACTTCCAGGAGAACCTCATCCTTCTAAAGACACCTTAGTAGTGGAGGGATGACTAGCCCAACGGTGGTCCAAAAGATGAAATGAAACGGGAGCAGAACTGTTTGCAAGGGGGAGTCAAAAATAAAGTCAAGATCATAACTCAACCATCTCAACCAACAACTCAACCAACATATGAAGAACGGTTGCTGGAATTGGGCATGTCTACTTTGATGGACTAGGGAGTGACATGATAGCAGTGTTCCAATATCTCAGGGGCTGCCCCAAAGAAGAGGGAGTCAAGCTATTCTCCAAAGCACCAGAAGGCAGGACAAGAAGCAATGGGTGGAAACTAATCGAGGAGAGTATTCTATTATTGACACAATAAATATGAGTTTGGACAAACTCTGGGAGACGGTGGAGGATGGGGGTGGAGGGTCTGGTGTGCTGCGGTCCCCTCCCTGCTCACCAGTGCATTTGGCAATAGAGTGGAGCAACAGCGGATACTTGGTTAGCCTCTGCATCTCAATAGGAATGATGTCCTTCAGTTGTAAGCGCCGGCATCGAGGTTTGCTTTCTGCTTCCTGTGGGGAAAAAAAAAGAAGGGAAACCATTCACCAACCAGTGAAAAGGTGCCTGGGAAAGGTATTATGGAAAGGCCCTGGGTGGGATTGCCTTTCAGATCTGTGTAGCTGTCTCTCCTGTAAAGAAGATGCTCTCAAAACCATCCATCCAACCTGTCTATGCAACCCACCCTCTCTCTTTCTCCATCCATCCATCCATCCATCTACCTACCATCCATCCATATCTATCTATCTCTATCTTTCTACCTACTTACCTACCATCCATCATCTATCTATCTATCTATCTATCTATCTATCTATCTATCTATCTATCTATCTATCTA
>WNWU01000046.1:2056208-2070577 GCA_012654045.1 Ptyas mucosa | reverse complement strand
TGAAGCACGAAGCCGAGAACACCAGCCTGAAGATGACGAATGAGACTTCGTCGAAACGTTGCCAAGACACTTCCAATTTTACGCGGGAGAAAACCCGAATAACCAAAGACATATATATAAATATAAATATAACAAGACATATGTAATAACAAGAGGGAGGTTTAGAAATTGAAGGGCGGTAGTATTAAAAGGTAAAAGTTCCCCTCGCACATCTGTGCTAGTCGTTCCCGACTCTAGGGGGCGGTGCATATCTCCATTTCAAAGCCGAAGAGCCAGCGCTGCCCGAAGTCATCTCTGTGGTCATGTGGCCAGCATGACTCAATGCCAAAGGCGCACGGATCGCTGTTACCTTCCCACCAAAGTAGTCCCTATCTTTTTACTTGCATTTTTTACGTGCTTCCGAACTGTTAGGTTGGCAGAAGCTGGGACAAGTAACGGGAGCTCACCCCATTACGCGGCGCTAGGGATTCGAACCGCTGACCTTTCGATCAACAAGCTCAGCGCCTTAGCCACTGAGCCACCGCGTCCCTTTATTATTATGTCTATTTGTATCAAAACGTACGATACCCAGGTATCACACTATTCACGCATTGATACGTATAAACCTAAAATAAAAAAAAACGTGATGCAAAAAAGAAAGAAAAGCAAAAATGCCATGACAATGACCCCAACCCACCACAGCCATTTTTCCTGCTAAATAAATCTAGCATATTGTGCTTTCACCCCCCCCCCCTTTCCCCCCCCCCCCCATCCCTCCCCCCCACGTGCTCTCACTGTGTTCGTCGATCAAGTCCTCCAGACTGGGGAAAATGTTCACCAGTTCGCTCTCGGTGAAGAATCCCTCGGTCAACAACGGTTGGTAGAACACCTCAAGCAACACTCGGAGCATCCGCAGATGGGCGTGCTCTGTGATAAACAGCTCTGTAGGAGGAAAGGCGAAGGAAGAAGTCCGGGAAGATCAGCCTTTAGGAAATCTAGGCAATTTTTGACTGTAGTGATGTATGCACGGAGGTGGAAAGATGCATCCATGCCCACAGTGGGAGAACGGAGTGTCAAGGTGGTAGAGTTCGCAGAGACGGCCATATTAAATTTAAATCTTGTTACCGTATTTTTCGGAGTATAAGACACACTTCCCCCCCACCAAAAAAGGTGAAAATTTGGCTGCGTTTTATACAGCTCTTCAGTTAGAACCAAAGAAGCTTCTTAGATGCGAAGCAAAATGTTTTCAAAGAAAAAAAAAAACCCCAAGAAAGTTCAGTTGCCTTTTGGGGAATATAAAAGTGCCTTTGGGACAACCGTGACCAGGTGGATTGAGAATATCTATAGACATTTGACGAAATTAAGAAACCCTGAGTTCTAGGTGCTGCAAACAGATGTTCTAGAACAGTGTTTCTCAACCTTGGAAGCTTAAAAAATGGGTGGACTTCAATCCCCCAGCCAGCAGGATTCTGGGAGTTGAAGTCCACCCATCTTCAAGCTACCAAGGTTGAGAAACGCTGTTCTAGATGCTACAATAAAACTCATCCTGACCTCCATGAGTTTCTGAGTCTGGTCTACCAGGTAGGGCTGACAGGGAAATCCCCTCACGTACCGTTGATCACTTCTTGCCGCTTCACTTCACTTTTCTTCAGCCTGAGGAGGGTGTCGTGGGGGACAAGCTCCCGCCAGTTTGGCGGGTCCAGTTCCAGTTCCGAAACACGCGGCTCAAACTCCTCAGACTGGGGAAGCAGAAAGGACGGCGGGGGCTCCCCTCCCCCGGCCCCTCCAGGCTCCAAACTGTAAAGAGTCAAAGCGAGAGACAAAAGATAAAAGTGAGGAGAGTCCTATTTTTAATTATCCAGCTGTCCCTCCATCCTTCAACACTTACAGACCACCCCAATCTGACTGATTCTGGTGATCATAATTGCTCTGTTCCAGGTCCCACTGCGGTAGCAATGTCTAGTCAACTATCGTTGATCTAGAACAGTGTTTCTCAACCTTGGTAGCTGGCTGGGGGATTCTGGGAGTTGAAGTCCACCCATCTTCAAGCTTCCAAGGTTGAGAAACACTGATCTAGAAAAAGGGGAGCTGAGTTGTAACTGGATAGGAGACCAACAGGAAACCCCAAGATTGTATAAGCTAGACTAGGATAGAAGAATCCCAGGGAAAAGACAACGTCAAACCACCTTCAAACTCTGGCCAAGAAACACCGTACAAGTAATCCTCAACTTGTGTCCATTGTTTAACAATGGTTCAGTTTCAACAGCTGCAGAAAAAGTGACTTACACTTTTGTACTCAAGACTTACAACTGCTGCACCACTCCGGCGATTATGTGATCGCAACTTGGGTGCTTGGCTCACATTTTTGACCCGTTGTGACATGCTAGGATCAAATGGTCGCCATTCGAGGCCATTTTCCCCCCCCCCTGATTTCTGGCAAAAGACCCCATTGTGGGAAGCTGGATTCATTTAACGACTGTGATGATTTGGCCGATGACTGCCATAAAAATGATGGCAAAATTGAACTTACTCAACCAACTTGACCTACAACCACAATGAGTTACGTTGGAAATTCAGGTCCCAATTGTGGCCGTAAGTCAAGGACCACCTCTATAGAAGTGTTCATTAAGTTGTCAGGAGATTGGGCTCAATGCAAAGGATCGTGGCCTTTTGGACTTGCTCCAATAGCTCTGGAATCCTTACCAAATCCATCCCATTAAACCAGTGCAATCCAATTCCAGATTTGCAACAGAGATCAGTTCCAAGTGCCAAAAGCATTTGCTACAGCATATGCTCTCGGCAGATAATCTTAAGAAAATGCTATTAACATCTATCATCATTATCTTCAACTCATCATAGGAGCATTTTCTCCCTAGGATTTTATAATAGGGGCAAATTTAAGATAATTTGTGAGATGCTGCTTGGTTTTTGTTTTTTTAAGAGCTTAGGGTAGATTTCCACCAATTTGTCAATGAACAGCTCCCAATTCAACAGAAGCCTTTCTCCCAGTCGTAGCTGCCAGAAGGAAAAAGTAGTAGCCCGAAATTTATTTAAATCTCAGAGGCTATACTTTAGCATTTACTGAAAATTATATTTACACATAAACCAGGTGCTGTTTACTTGAAAGAGTAGCGTGGTTGGTTCAGACAGCTGTGCTGGACTAAATTTCATTCCTCCTGGGCAGAAGACACCGATGCCCAGAGTGGTTCTTATAAAGGCTGTATCTTTCCTAGTCTCGTGTTTTAGAGTAGGGGTATCCAACCTTGGCAACTTTCTGTACTTCAACTCCCAGAATTCCCCTTGCTGGGGAATTCTGGGACTTGAAGTCCACAAGTCTTAAAGTTGCCAAAATTAGACACCCTTTTTTTCCCCCGAGAAAGAAATTTGAAAGAGAGGAATCTTCTCTTTTATTTATTTATTAAATTTGTTGTCACCCAACTCTCTGCCAATTCTTTTAGCATCAAGGATAATGGAACAATTATTTAATTTCTTTCGTAGGCAAAGATGCTCCCATCATTCCCGGATCCCTGGGAATGCATCCATTGTTTATGCTACTCAAGATCTCCAGAGGGGGATCTGCCAAGATTGATGATCCTTTGTGGTGCAGGGTCTCCTACTTGAGCAGGGGGTTGGACCAGAAGACCCCAAAGGTCCCTTCCATCTCTGTAATTCTTTGACAACGTTCCCGTCTCTGCCCGCGTTGGGGCAGCTGAGATGGCGGCCTCTTCACCTACTTGCGACTTCCCTGCTTCTGCCGAGCCTGTTCTAGAGTTGGTTTTTCTTCCAGCTCGTTGGCCCGGGCCGCGGCTTCGATGTCCACATCGCTCCGCGAACGCGGCTGTTTGCCTTTGGCTGAGCCTCGCTGAGACCGCTTCCGCTCGTAAACCCGCAGGCTCTCCGAGCGGCCCAATTTCCCTGTCAGCCTGGCAAGGGTGGGGGATAGGCACAGCCGGGCCACAGACAAAAAAAAAAAAATAACCAAAACAAAAAACAAAAAAAAAACACCACAATGCGAGACCAAGGGATGTTGAGTTTGACGAGCCGACGGGGACACGAGGGGAGATGAAATGAGTCACAAGAGGTTGGAAGAGTCACAGACGAATCGTGAGCGACACACGGAAAGGAGTCACAAGACATTTGGCGCCAAGAAGGTGTCAGGGATCACAACCGGAGAACACGCAATATGTAGGAAGGGAAGAGGAAGGACAAATTTGGCACATGCAGCGGTGGAAAGAGAAAGGAAGAGAGAGAAATGTGAGACCCCCCTAAGAACAAACTGAGATATCCATGCACCAGAAGAAGGGAGGGTGGAACTGCGAGGCAGACACACACTCCTGGCAGGCTGGATCCAACGCGCGGTTGGTCCCAACCGTAGCTACAACCCCCCAAAAAATGTTTTGCTTCTTAGTGGGGGGGGTGGGGGTTTGACAACACCCCCTGGGCCACCTCCTGCCCCTTGTCAACGCTCAGAATAAGGTCTGCCACAAAGAAGGAGCTGCAGGTGAAGAAAAGGAGCACTCGAGCCAGATGGGACCTGGAGTTTAAAGGACGCCTCTTCTCCAGCCATCGATTTGGGAAGGCAGACATGGCTTCCCAAGGCTAGCTCTGGGGAACAGGAGGTCATACTTAACTCAGTCTTGTGTGTCTTCCCCTGAGGAAGAAATTCATGCAAAGGGTGAATGGGGAGTGAGGAAGCCACCAACCTTTTCCGCCTTCTAGAAGGGAAGAACAGAATATAGAAGGGTGATTGTGTTAATACCGAAATGAGAGGAAAAGAGGAAAAGGAGGATTGGGCAAGGGGTGAGTGGGTGGGTGGGCAAACCTCATATTAAGTCTCAGGAAGGGATTAAATGCTGTTTAAATGTGAGTTGGACACCAAGGAACCGGGATCAAAGAAGTGGAAAACCAGGCTCCACATAGGTAGAGAGGGAGCCAAAGTCACAACAGGAATTGTGTATTTATTTTTATTTTAGTTTATCTATTTAAATATATCCCACCTTTTTAAATTTTATTGTTATAAACAAGACAAAGTGGCAAACATATCTAATATTCCTTCCTCCTCCTATTTTCTCCACAACAACAACAACCCTGTGAGGTGTTTTGGGCCGAGAGAGAGGGACTGACCTTAAGTCACCCAGTTGGTTTTATGGCTAAGGCAGGACTAAAAATCCCTGTCTCTTGGTGATTGGCCCAAAATCACCCAGCTCACGTTCATGGCTAAAATGGGACTAGAACTCACAGTCTCCTGGTGATTGGCCCAAAGTCACCTAGCTAGCTTTCATGGCTAAAGCAGGACTAGAATTCACAGACTCCTGGTTTCTAGCCAGATGCTTTTATCACTAGACTGAATGGCTGTTACTCTCCATGGGCACATTGACAGAGATTCCTGGCCAGCCTTACAATCTGTTTATCCAGATATGACTCCCAAAGTTTGTGGGACATGCTCCTGGCTAACTGCCTGAAGAAAAGCTGGCCAGATTTGCCAAACAAGCTCTGTCCACCTGTATGTGTTCATAAAGGATCCCAACTCACCCTTTGCAAGGCCATCAGCCTGCTCTCACCTTTCATTTTCTGCGCTTTCATCCAGCGAGAGCTGCTCCCCAGCCAGAGCTTGCTCAGCAACCGGCGAATCTCCTGAATCAGCTCCTAGTGCTGGACTGTCCAACCCTAAAGAAAATAGAAGAAAGGTGTGAAGGAGGAAGGAAGAAGAAACCGCTCCTTTTGTTATCCGAAAGTGGTCTTCCTGTAGTGGAGTGCAGTCTGGATTCCCAGAAGGGAGGGGCTTCGTTCCAGAGGACCAAGAGACAGTGAAGTTTAGATAGTTCGGTTGAGAGGAAGAAGGTCGAAGTAGTTCTTCCCTAGAAGTTCTCAGAACGTATCTTTAATGTTGGAGATGGGCATCTTAGTTTGGCAAGATTAATCTTCTGGCTCCAAAAACCAAGGAAGACACACTGAAGCTCTTCTATCAGTTTCCTTTATTGTTCTTTAGTTCTGGACAGAAATTTTGCCCAACTAAAGCAAGAGATAATTCAGAGAACTTCCTACGGAGGAGCCATCTTGACTCTCTTCTTCCCAACCAAACTATATAAACCGGGGTGTCCAACCTTGGTAACTTTTGAGACCTCTGGACTTCAATTCCCAGAATTCCCCCGCCAGCATGGTAGGGACCTTAGACGTCTTCTAGTCCAACCTCCGACTCAAAAGCAGGAAACCCTATACCCATGATGGCGAACCTATGGCACATGTAGCCATATCTGTGGGCACATGAATGTTGCCCTAGCTCAGTTCCAGCACGCATGCACTCACCAGCCAACTGATTTTCGGGCCTTCAAGGCCCATTGGAAATCGGGAAACGGGCTGTTTCTGGCCTCTGGGGGGCCTCCAGAGATGTGGGGAAGGCTGTTTTTGCCCCCCAAGCTCCAAGAAAGCCTCTGGAGCCTGGGGAGGGCGAAAAACAGGCCTACCGGGCCACCATGTGCCAAAAGCGGGGGTCGTGCAGGGGGCCCTGCGCATGCACTCACATTTGCAAACCAGTAGCGAAGGTAAGTGAATACCACCCCTGGTGCAGAGGTCTTAAAAGTTGCCAAGGTTGGACACCCTTGATCCAAATTTTGCTTCCTCTTGGTCCTCAGGAAAGCATCCCCTCCCTTCTGGGAACCCAGACCACGTTCCACCACACTTCCTTCCTCCAGTTCATCCCCTCGCTCACCCTGCTCTCCGTCATTGCTCTCTCCAGGTGGGGGATGCACCGTGACAGACACACCAGAGGGATCCTGCATCGACGGGGTCCCTTTGCTACGCCCGGAGGTTCCTTCTGTTAACTTGGCTTTTTTATCCAAGGCTGGTGTCTTCTCAGCTGCTTCAAGGAGAAAAATGACAGAGAAATCAAACAGTGCCAAGGAGCCATTGCCACCTCTGCTGAATTGCTCTTTCCCACCACACCCTTCGCAATGGACTTATGCACAGATTAGGACACTCTAGATCGAGAACAGCTTCAACAAGAGGCGAGGAAGGTCCCTCTCTCCTTGCTTGGTGTAATGGGAGGCATGAGTAGCCTTCAGCAAAGGGAAGAGGAGATGCTGCCCAGGGAACACTTTATAATGCCTTCATAAGGCCACACTTGGAATACTGCATCCTGTTTTGATCGCCATGATATAAAAAAAAAATGTTGAGACTCTAGAAAGAGTGCAGAGAAGAGCAGCAAAGATGTTTAGAGGACTGGAGGCTAAAACCTACGAAGAACGGTTGCAGGAACTGGGTATGTCTAGTCTGATGAAAAGAAGGACCAGGGGTGACATAATAGCAGTCTTCTAATATCTCAGGGGCTGCCACAAAGAAGAGGGAGTCAAGCTGTTCTCCAAAGCACCTGAAGGCAGGACAAGAAGCAACGGATGGAAAACTGATCACGGAGAGAACCAACCTAGAACTAAGGAGAAATTTCTTGACAGTGGAACAACTTGCTACCAGAAGTTGTGAATGCTCCAACACTGGAGGTTTTTTAAAAAAGATTGGACCACCATTTGTCTGAAACGATACAGGGTTTCCTGCCTGAGTAGGGGGTTGGACTAGAAGACCTCCAAGGTCCCTTCCAACTCTGTTATTTTGATATTCTGAACAGTCAGGTAAGAGAGGGCACAGCCCACACAGCTATAAAACGGGCAGAGAAAAGAAACACAAAAAGGGATCCTTCCTAACGCAGGCCGTAAAACGAAAGAGCGGGAGGTTTGCATTTTCAGACTTACAAGATTCCATTAATGTAGCCTTCATAAAGTACATGTAGCTTTTCATTTTTCTTTTGTTTCCTGTCCAGTTTACTTGGCTGATTTCAATCGGGCAAGTCTGAAAGCATAAATTTCCTGCCTGCCATTTTTAACTCCCAGACCAGTGATGGCGAACCTTTTCAGCACCAAGTAGCCCAAACTGCATATTCGCGCATGTGCATGTGCCGGAGCACCGGAAACTCGAAGACCAGCTGGCTGGCGTGCACATGCCTGTTTTGGGGGCATTTTTTGGCTGTTTCAGGCTGTTTTTTGGGCCAAAAACGGCCCCAAAAAACAGCCCGAGAAATAACCCAAAAAACAGTCTGAAAACAGTCTGAAAACAGCCCAGAAAATGGCCTATTTTTAGGCCACTTTTTTGGCTGTTTTCAGCCATTTTATTCGGGAAAAAAACAGCCTGAAAACGGCCTGAAAAACAACCCAAAAAGCACCCCAAAAATGGCCTGAAAGCAGCTTGAAAACAGCCCGAAAAACAGCCTGAAAATGCCCCCAAAACAGCCTGAAAAACGGCCTGTTTTTTGGCCATTTTTGTCTGTCTTTCGGGCCAGTTTCAGGCTGTTTTCAGGTACTCCGGCACCTGTGAAGACCAGCTGGTGGGTGCCGGAAACCAGAAGAACAGCTGGCAACAGCACACATGCCCACAGAGAGGGCTCTGCGTGCCACCTCTGGCATTCGTGCCATAGGTTCGCCATCACGATCCTAGACCCTCTAGGGCAGTTCCTTCCTAAGTGTCTTTCCTTGACCATTAAACAATTGTGGGCTCCTGCCTCTCTTATCTGATGGCTTCGTAGGCAGCATCTCCTCTCTCCTTGCCTCAAGGTTATCCATGAACTGCATTACACTGGAGAAAGCGAACCATAACTTGCTCAAGGCAACCGAGCGTCTCCTGGGTGGGGCCATAATGCTCAGGTGGATTAAAAATTTGATGGCCAGGTCATCATCCACTTTCTCTAAGCCAGGACAAGGGCCAAGGTGCTATGTGCAGCTCAGAGAAGAGATGTAAACTCCCGTTAGAGAGGATTGATGGTCGTTGAATAAGAGTTTACTCAGCTTTCTTCTGACTGGCAGACAAGGCCCCTAAAATAAATGAGCTTGTTGCCAACCCTTTTGGGAAATTAATATGGGATTGACGGGCAAATTAGGTGGTGTGCAGAGTACCGTAATTATTCCTCTCGTTTTACAGTGTTTTATTCCTTCCACTTTGTTCGTGCTCTTATCTTATTTTACTGAACTTTAGTCTGTTGTTTTTATGCTCGGTGGGCCCTGTGAACTGTAATAAGGGCACTGAACTGAATACTGATAAAGAGACTTCCTTTAAACCAGTGCTTCTCAAATAGTGGGGCGCGCCCCCCAGGGGGGGCGCGAGGCTCCGTAAAAGGGGGCGCGTTTGACCTCGGCAAACACTGTCATAACAAGCTAAGCCCCGTGTTTATGTCTCTGTATTTAATCAGAGAACAACGGGAGCATCTGATTGGCTGTCCAAAACCCTTGTGACACGAGCCTGTCGGAGCCATTTTAGTGTGGGACGTCCGTCCACACTTACTTTGTTGCCCGACGGATGTGCGCCCCATTGATGCTCAAATGACTGACAATGACCTTCTCCTGTGAAACATAACGCTGCCCCAATTAATCAATCTTGCTAAAGAAATCGGGCTACCGCTGCTGACATTTGCATTGATAGTGAGCATTAAGCCAGTACATGTGACTGCGCATGCTCCTCCCTTTCAAGGAGAACAGACCTTTTTCTAATAATGATACTATTTACAGTCGCGCGGGGGGCGCGAAAAATGTTTTCTTCTTCCTAGGGGGGCGTGACAGAAAATAATCGAGAAGCACTGCTTTAAACGTACCAAGGGCAAAGTACGAGGGATGGAAAAAAACCCCTGGACCTATCATACTAAAACCACAACCATGTCTGCTTGGTTTTAGCACGCTCTGTGTACCCAAATGCGTTTGGTGGGTGTTCATAGAAAGGCTAGCGCGGGATTATTTGGTTAAATTTGGCAGCTACTGTGAGAGATATTTTTCAAGAGCCAGCAGCAATCAAGGCGGAGATGTCATTACATCAGCAATAAAGAATCACACACTTTCAATCAATACCTTCATTTCGATAACAGGGAAATCAACGGTTTGCTATGGCAGGATCCAATCTGGGTCGGTCAATGGGACCAGAGCTTTTCTCTTCCGAGCTTTCGGACTCATGCTGGAGCCAGAGGTGGGATTCAGCCGGTTCGAACCTAATTTTATATCTGGTTCGCCGAACTGGTAGTTGCAAGGACTGCCTGGCCCTGCCCACCCCAACCCTTCCCTCCCAGGAGTCTCCACGCGGCCCGTTTTGGATGCCAGGTAAGTGCAGGGCCTGCACAGAGGCTCTTGGGGGTGTGTGTGTGAAAAATAGGCCTCCCAGAAGTCCGAAAACGAACTTGTTTCTGGCCTCCGGAGGCTCTCTGAGCTCAGGGGAGACTGTTTTCGCCCTCTCGGAGGCTTGAGTAAAGCCTCTTGAGCTTGGGGAGGGTGAAAATGCCACATACACCCCGCCGTGGTGCAGGAGACTGAGTAGGCCACCCCCACCCAGCAACCGGGCAGAGAACCGGTTGCTAAAATTTTTGAATCCCACTCCTAGCTGGAGCCCATCCTCAGGGGAAACTCTTTCTCACCAGAATGTGGTGAGTGAAATTCTTTGAGGATGGGCCGTAGCATGAGTCCACAAACTCAAAAGACTAAACCTCTGGCTCCGTTTACCAACCCACATTGGATCCTGGAACATTATCCTGGGACACATATATTTGCCTTTATTTATGTTTGCTGTGGCTTGACTCTAGTTTGCAATTACCATTCCGTGGCACGTAATAGTCAGTTCCTGGATTAATAAAGGTTCTGGAGATGTTTACGAAAACAGCCAGCTGCAAGCTACCCCAAGCAAAGAGACCACTTCACCAGTTCGTAGCAGAGCTGTTAGGAGATCAGGACATTTCTGCCTAATGTACACAGGGATGTATTGTTTCTAGATTCCATTTGCTGGAATTCATGTATTTTCTTCTCTTTCACCAACCATAAATCTTGCTAAATGTCTATGGGGATTTCTCAGTCCTTCAGGTCAGAGTTCTCCAACCTTGGCAACTTTAAGACCCAGAATTCCTCAGCCAGCAAAGCTCCACAAGTCTTAAGGTTGCCAAGGTTGGAGACCCCTGCTCCATCCAGGTCATGGTTGTCCCAAAGGTGCTTTTTCAAAAAGCAACTGGGCTTTGTTTTTCCTTGAAGACATTTCGCTTCTCATCCAAGAAGCTTCTTCAGTTCTGACTGAATGGTGGTGGATGGAAGGATTTATATTCCTTGCAGTCCTCTGGTCGTTAGGGCTCCCTCTGAGAGTCCTTGAGGCCACTTGGTGGTTTATCGGTGCCCTCAGGGTCACCTGAATAATATCCTGTTTACAACACAGTCCTTTCAGCAGTTCCAAGAAGGTTCCACGCCCATTTTTGCAACCATTCAGCTTGCCTTTTGAAAAAAAGCACTTTTGGGACATAAAATCTTGTTAAAAATTACTCTGCTTGGAAAACAGTCACGTTCAGTTTTACTCAGATGCCGAAGAAACGAAGAGCAGAACCAAGAAAGTTCAGCTAAGCCAGAATCAAGCAGCCAAACCAAGCTGGGCAAAATTGTAATTCTGAGATTTCCTGCCGAGTCCTGCTCTTCTAAATTGAGAGAAGAGTGGGGTTTTTTTCCTTACCACCACCAAAGTTTGACCCCTAATATTAACTATCTACATATGAAGTGAATGCACCCTGGGAAGTAAAACCGAGCAAGTGCTTAATTTGTACATAAGCCATAATTTGTGCATAAGCCATAGAGAAAAATGGTAGAATCTGTGCTTTATTCCCCTCTTTGCTGATTCAATGCGGGATCCATTGGGGGACAGACAGACAAGAGGTGCACACAATAAGCAATCGCATGCCAAGAATTTTCTTTGGGAACATGACAGGTGTGATGAACTTTCGTAGGCGTGTGTATGATTCTCATTAGTATATTACTTGATGGGTGAGAGTGCAACAGTGGATTAAAACGTTAGTGGCAGAGGTTACAAGAGGCAGATTAGTTCTACGTGGCTTCCTGATCAGAGGGATGGATGGGTACACGGGGTGCCATGCGTTACTACAGAGCTGGTAAGAGGAGGAAAAAGTGGGGTGCTAGTACCTTCACCCTCAGGTTTGGGCTGTCTGTAATCAGAATCTACAAAAAAAAATGCAGCAATATATATATAGATATATATATAAAATGGAGAAAGATGGGGAAAGAGACGTCATATTAATCCCTTCCTAGCTATTGCCCAAAATTGCTTTTGGGCAAATCCCATGCCAGACTCACCAACCAGATGATCCTATGCATACAAATGGATCACATGTTTTGTGGGCTGGTGGGATTTGTATTCCTTATTTGCCTAGCAACAATAACCACAAGCTTTCAAAAGAAAGAAAAAAAGAAAAAAAGAGAAGAAAATAGCCAGTTTCCAAAAGATGCTTCTGAAAACTTTAGTTGAGGTTGTCCCTAGGATGAGTCCTAAGCCAATGCTGGCACCCAGTGGAACTGGAGTAAATCCAGTTGTGCTCCAAATTACTTTTATTTTTTTTCTGAAAGGACAAGTAATTTAGTTTTCTTCTTCCTTCTGCCTCGAAAAGGAATATCTTAATGATTGGTTAAAGCTATGTGAGTCTGCTATTGAGTGTGTGCTTTGCGCGCCTGAGGCGCGCCCACGCAGCACTAAAAAAGGAACATTTTGAAGCCTTCCGAGTCTGCAAAGGTAAGTAGAACAGCGAGGGGGAAGGAAGGGAGGAATCCGCTGTGCCATGCGATTTAGATTAGCTAGAAAGCAGGAAATCCGACGATTCTAGCTAATATAAATAGCGCGTCACAGCTGATCATCACCCAACTGATCATCGGAAATACCGGTTCGCCCAAACCGGTCCGAACCACTAGCATTTCACCCCTGGATGAGAGGGAGGGCTACATAAAGGTTTTTTTTTTTTTTTTGCAAAAGTATGTCATGGAAATATTTCTGGAATTGTGGGATTCTACCTGTTTGAGAGAGAAGATCTTTCCCAGTGCAAATTCTGTTAAACTTACTCGAGGTTCAGTTTTAACTGTTATTTGTTTTAAAATTAAAACAAAAACAAAATCAAAAACCACAGCTAAGGTAGCCCTTGACTTAGAACCACAATTGAGCCCAAATTTCATTGCTTTTTCTTTCTTTTTTTGCTGCTTCCTCAGAACACTTTTTTTTCCTCCAAGTTTTTATTTTATCTTATTTTACATGTACACATCATTGCGTGCTCAGTGTGGCATCTGGGTATCATAGATTTTGGTGCAAATAAGAATAACAACATTAATCGTATTTGTTACATTCATCAAACTTACATACTTTCATTGCTAAGCAAGTCCGTTGTTAAGGGAGTTTTGCCCTATTTTATGACTTTTTCGCCACCATTGTTAAGTGAATCACTGCAGGTCGTTCAGTGAATCTGGCTTCTCCCACTGACGTTGCTCGTCGAAAAGACGGCTGGGAGGTTTACAGGCAGTGATCATATGACCACGGGACCATGCAACCGTCATAAATACATGCCAGTTGCTAACTACCCAAATTTTGATAGTGCGACCATGGGGATGCTGCAATGGTCGTAAGTGTGAAAACAAGTCCTAAGTCACTTTTTTTCAATGTAGTTGGAACTTCACACAGTCACTAACTGAATAGTTGTAAGTCAAGGACTACCTATAGTTTGACAGTTCAATCTCGGGGAGATTCCAGGAGCTTCAAAGATGTGGCTCGGATTGCACGGGGCCAGACCCTCGTCCTAAGGAAATTGGGGGTTTAGGACAGCAAGTTCAATAAAGGGCTTGGGGTTGCCTCTGAAGCAGGGCAAAGGAATTCGTTTTGCGTACTTACAATGGGAATCCCCACGGTTCCAGCGGGTTGGGTCTAAAATGCTGAAGCCTTTCTTTGGTTTGAGAGCTTCGTCTGGTTTCTTGGTCACCGAAATCTGGATTAAATCAGAGAAGAGAAACTGATCACCCGTTTCCAAATCCCAGGTGTGCAGGTGTCATAATCTCTCCTGCAGGAGCTGCACTGGCTCTGGGTGTACTTTAAGGTGCTAGTTGTCAACTTTAAAGTCCTTCACAGCTTGGGACCAGGTTATCCAGAATTCCCCAGCCAGCATTGTTTCTCATCCTTGGCCCTTTAAGTTTTTTTCCTGAATGCCATCACTCTGCTAAACAAATAATTCCCTCAACACTGTCAAACTATTTACTAAGTCTGCACTACTATTAATCTTCTCATTGTTCCTATCACCCATCTCCTTCCACTAATGACTGTATGTCTGTAACTTTGTTGCTTGTGTCCTTGTGATTCATGTTGACTGTTTCCTGATATGATTTGATTGCTTATTTGTACCCTATGACTATCATTAAGTGTTGAACTTTATGATTCTTGACGAATGTATCTTTTCTTTTATGTACACTGAGAGCTTATGCACCAAGACCAATTCCTTGTGTGTCCAATCACACTTGGCCAATAAATTATTCTATTCTATTCTATTCTATTCTATTCTATTCTATTCTATTCTA
>WNWU01000046.1:2045449-2056198 GCA_012654045.1 Ptyas mucosa | reverse complement strand
CTATTCTATTCTATTCTATTCTATTCTATTCTATTCTATTCTATTCTTATTTGTACCCTATGACTATCATTAAGTGTTGTACCTTATGATCCTTGATGAATGTATCTTGTCTTTTTATGTACACTGAGAGCATATGTACCAAAGACAAATTCCTTGTGTGTCCAATCACACTTGGCCAATAAGGAATTCAATTCAATTCAATTCAATTCAATTCAAAGGTTGACTCAGCCTTCCATCCTTTCTAAGGTGGGTTAAAATGAGGACCCGGTTTGTGGGGGCAATAAGCTGACTTTGTATAAATATACAAAAGTATGAAGGCTATTGCTTAACGCATTGTAAGCTGCCCTGAGTCTCCGGAGAAGGGTGGCATATAAATATTAAAAAATAAAATAAAATAAAATTCTATTCTATTCTATTCTAGTATTCTGTTTATTCTATTCTATTTAAGATGAGTGGACTTCAACACCCAGAATTCTCCAGTGAGCCATGCTGGCTGGAGAATTCTGAGAGTTGAAGTCCACGTCTCAAGGTTGCCAAAATTGAGCAATAGTAGTATAAAGAAAACAGCGGTGAGTGGCAGAAGGACAGTTTGTCAACTCAGTTCTTGAGCACTACCCTCGCCCAAGGCCCAAAAAGAACTTCTTGCATTAAGAATCCAACTCTATTTTGTCTTAATACACCAATTATTTCGAAGTCTGCTTATTTTATTTTTATTTTTCAGATTTCTATGCCGCCCACTCTCCGAGGACTTTGGGCGGCTTACACCAAAGACAGTATACTAAATAGCATATTGCCCCCAACAATCTGGGTCCTCATTTTACCCACCTCGGAAGGATGGAAGGCTGAGTCAACCTTGAGCCGGTGAGATTTGATCCGCTGATCTGCTGAACTAGCAGTCAGCTGAAGTAGCTGCAGTACTGCACTCTAACTACTGCGCCACCCCAGCTCTTGAGCAAGGGGCTGGACTAGAAGACCTCCAAGGTCCCTTCCAACTCTGTTATCCTCTTTAAGCCTACCTTTTTGCGGAAAAAGTTAGCTTTCGACTTCTTGTTATCGGCTGTCTTTGTCTTAACCCCCAGATGCTTCATATAGGTGACAATGGCGGTAAAGATGGCAGAGCTAAAAGGACAGAGCAGAGGAAAACGATTGTTAAAGTTAACGCAAAACACACTGCACAAGGCTGCCAGCTCAGAAGATTCAAGGCAGCATCTGGTTAAAAAGACACAACCCAATGCAGAAACTTAGGCGCTTAACTGAACAGGGACTCGACACATATAGAACAGGAGTAAACAAGCTTTGTTGTGGCCTGCCTTGCATTACTTCCTTTTTCCAGCCCTGAGAGTTATTAAGAAACCTGCCAAATTTTACTTTTTTCCCCTTTTCCCTTTTGCTAAATATGCATATGTGTGTGGAAAATCTAAGCAAGATTTGGCAAAAAGAAAAAGAGCGCTTAAGATATTTTCCAATTCACAAATCTGTTACGTCCCACAGTTCTCGCCCCTTCCCCTGCTGATTTTGGGAAGTGTGATCCGGGTCACCAATGGGGGGGCGGGGGGGGGCAACAAGTGAGGTCATGCGTCCAGAGACACTCCTGACCACAGGTGGTCCTCGACTTACGGCAGTTCATTTAGTGACGGTTCAGAGTTACAACAGCACTGAGAAAAGTGACTTATGACATTTTTCACACTTAACGACTGTTGCAGGATTCCCATGCTCAAAATTCAGACGCTTGGCAACTGACTCGTATTTATGACGGTTGCAGTGTCCCGGGGTCATGTGATTTCCCTTTTGAGACTTTCTGACAAGCAAAATCAATGGGGAAGCCGGATGCACTTAGCAAAAGTATTATTCAATTAACAACCGAATCACTGATTTGCTTTAACAACGGTGGCAAGGAAGGTCATGAAATGGAGCAAAAAATTTTCACTGAATCATTGTCTCGCTTAGCAACTTAGAAATTTTGGGCTCAATTGTGGTCGTAAGTCGAGGACCACTTGCAGTGTGAGCAAATGGTCGGGACATTGGTGAAAGTTGATTTTGATGCTTTTAAGCAGCCAGGACTTTCTCAGAACCAAAACCTGGAAGGGTTAAATGACTGATTCTTTTCTTCCCCTCCTCCAACTTCCTGAGACACAGAACTCAATGTGCTGCAAAGCCACATCCGGCTGCATGTAGGGGAGTGCAAAAGTGTATTTCCATGCCCCCCCCCCTTCCAGAAAAACACACACAAGCACACACACACACACACCACTCTGCACCTGTTGGTTGCCTACCTTTTTTCCTCGTCGGCAGAAATGGTGAGGCTGGAACCAACGTGGAGAGAAAAGAGAAAAGGAAAAAGAAAAAGAAAAAAAAAATCAGGGAGCGAAGGACACATTCGGGCTACCTTTGCAATCCTTCCAACCCAGCTGTTTGTCCAGAGGTTAACAGCTGGCCTACAGCGCTGCGAGGAAGTGGGGATTTCAACCCTCTGTCCTCTGCCACTCTCTGCCTTTAACTATTTGATCTGCCAGTTGATTCTTTGGGATCCACTCCCATGATCCCTTGTTGCCGGTTGGGGCTGATGGGGAATTGTGGTCCAAAGCCTCTGAAAGATAACAGTATGCCTGGCCCTCCACCCAAGAGCGATGCCCCCTTTCTCCCTCTGGGACAGGAGCCTCTCAAAGCCACCCGATGCCCCATGCCCCCCCCTTCTTTTCGTTTCTGGAAAACTCACCGGTAATAAAGCCCCATTTTTGCTCAGTAGAAGCAGAAAAGTATTCAAAAGGCAAATAAACATGTTCTGTCTAGCGGAGAGAAAGCGGCTGCTGGATGGACTGGCAAAGAGCAACTGAAGGGGGAAGGGGGCCGCCAGGGGCGTTTATACACTCGGCAAGGATGATGCAACCAGAGGCAACATCCCGGGATGGGTGGGGAACACCCCCCCCCCCACTTCTCCTCCCCTCCTGCCCTCTGGATCCTATTATCCGGCAGGGATTTGCCAGGGACGCCACCGATGATCTGGCTGGCTCTTCGCTCTCATCCCAGCCCTGATGGGATGGCTGCCAGAACCAGAGGCTCCATCCCTGGGAAAAAAGGGGTGGGAGGAAAAAAAAAAGGGCTAGGAAGGAGATCCCGATTGGCAGGGAGAGGGAGAGCTTGCTTGAAATAGAAACCCTGGATGGGATCTGCAGCTGGAATAGAATAGAGGATAGTCCACTACAAAGGCAGACCGGCAGGGACAGCTACTCAAAGCCAAATGGCTGCAAACTAACAGAGCTGGAAGGGACCTTGGAGGTCTTCTAGTGCAACCCCCTGCTCAAGCAGGAAACCCTATACCCATGATGGCGAACCTATGGCACGTGTGCCAGAGGCGGCAACGAAGAGCCCTCTCTGTGGGCAGGTGCGCCGTCGCCAGCTGCTCTTCTGGTTTCCAGTGCGCAGCTGGTCTTCGCGGGTGCCGGAGCACCAGAAAACTGCCTGAAAATGTCCCAGAAAACAGCCTAAAACAGCTCAGAAAACGGCCTAAAAATGGCCAGAAAAACAGCCTGAAAACAGCCAGAAAAACAGCCTGAAAATGTCCTGAAAGTGGCCCAAAAAAAGGCATGCACATACCAGCCAGCTGGTCTTTGGGTTTCCCCATGTTCCAGTTTGGACACTCGGCCCTGAAAAAGTTCACCATCACTGCCCTATATTATTTCAAACAAATAGCTGTCCAATCTCTTCCTAAAAACCTCCAGTGTTTTCACAACTTCTGGAGGCAAGTTGTTCCACTGGTTAACTGTTCTCACTGTCAGGAAATTTCTCCTTAGTTCTACGTTGCTTCTCTCTCTCCTTGGTGGTTGAGAATGATGGGTGTTTTCTGCACCCAGCCCGGCTTCAGGCCCCCAACGGAAGAGACAAAATCCTCCGGGAAGGTGACACCTGCAGCTAGGTATGGAGGTAAGGTCCCATTTAGGACTCTTTCCCAGCCTGCTCTGATGGATGTGAACGGCCACCTTCCAAAGCATGGTGACAAAACCTAGGAGTCAAGATGGCGCCCGGGAGAGATGCAGGGTTGCAGAAGGAACTCAGGGGGTGCAAGAAGAAGGGTATGAGGTCTTGACCGTAGCCAGCACAACGTCGAAGAAGGAACGCCATCTCTGCTACGGTGAAGGAGGAAGCTGAAAGGGCAAGCTAAGAGTCTATGCATAGCAGTATAAGCCAGGATAACTTCACTCACTGCATCTCCTCCAGTTTGACCATCAGCTGTTCGGCCAGCTGTTTCTCTTTGGCCTCTCTGATGCCTTTGTCTTTGGTCCGATAGCCTTCCAGTTCGAAAAGCTCCTTCTCTCCTGGGGTCATTCCCATTTTCCTTTTTTCCCTGTGGAAACAAAAGAACAGGCGGTCGAGCGCTGTACGTTGGATGGCGTTAATAGATTTAATTCGACTGAATTAAATCCATTTCCAGAGCTGGCACAAAGCTTGGAGTCATCAGCCGAGCCCTGAGCACAACACGCTAAGCTGCAGAGAAACCTAATTAAGTGTGAAACTAACCAATCCTAGCGAGCTGTGCAAATGCTTTTCCCAGCGTAGTTGCCTGTTGCTGCCTGAAGCCATCAATGATTGTTCACACAACACACTGAGTTTGTGTAACATAAAAGATAAACTCGTGCCGACTCTAGAGAAAGTGAGGCTCATCACCATTTCTTAGTTGAGGGAGCCAGCGTTGCCTGAAGACGCTTCTGTGATCATGTGGCCAGTGTGGCTGTAGGGTGAGGCACACGGAACACTGTTACCTTCCCACTGAAGTGGTACCTATTGATCTACTCGCATTGGCACGCTTTCTAATGCTAAGTGGGCAGGACCTGCGGTGAGTAACGGGAGCTCACCCTATCACACGGTGCTTGGGTCTTGAACCTGGGCTGTCAGCTTTCCTTTAACCGCTGAGCCATCGCGGTTATACCTTTACCGTTTGTATAACATACTGAGCCAGGCTGTATGGCTTTGGTTGATGTGCAAACGGAAGAGATCCCAAAGGTGCTTTTTCAAGAGAGGCAACTGGACTCAACTTCTAAAGCTTCGTGGATGAGAAGCGATGGGGAAACAAAACCACCACTTCTCAAGCGCATGGCCCAACATAGGAGAACAAACCCATCAGGACAAGATTCAGCAGCCCATCTGCATTTGAAAGACTAAGGCCACTCTTTTGAAGACACATTTTGGATAAAGAGGACCGATGGTTTGAAAGAGGGATCGAAGAGGCCATTGAGGTCCAAATTGAACAGCCCTCTCTCAACAGAGAGGGAGGGATACGACATCATCTATCTCCAATCTGCAACACAGCCCTTTCAACAGCTCCAAGAGGGCTCCACGTCCATTTGCACCACTCAGGTGACCCTGAGGACACAGATAAACCTCCAGGTAGCCTTAACGACCCTCTAAAAGGATGCAAATGTCCAGCTGTCTGCAAGGAGTATAAATCCTTCCGTTCCCTCCCTATCCTGTCAGAGCTAAAGAAGCTTCTTGGATGAGAAGCGAAACGTCTTCAAAGAAAAAACAGAAAGTCCAGCTGATTCTTGAAAAGGCTCCTTTGGGACAACCATGACCTGGATGTCTTAGAATCTCCACAGACAAAGGGAAGAGATCCAGGACTTCATGCAGGTCTGAATCAGAAAACATGCTTCAGAGAGAGGTTAAGGGTATTCAGTAGACCTGCTGACATCTCCTTAAAGAAGGTATACCTTTCCCCACCATTGCACTGCAGCCCTACAGCACCAGGAAAATACAGGCAGTCCACAACTTACAACATACATTCGTTTTGCGACCGTTTGCCGTTCCAAGGGCACTGCAAAAAGTGACTTATGACTGATCCTGGCACTTATGACCGTTCACAGCAACTCCACAGCCATGTCATCGGAATTTGGGCTCTTGGCAACCGGCCCATATTTACAATGGCTGCAGTTTCCCAGAGTCACGTGATCGTCATTTGCGATCCCCCCCCTTCCCTGCCAGAAGGATTCCTTCCGACAAGCAAAGTCAATGGGGGAAGCCGGATTCTCTTAACGACTTGCATGATTCACTTAACAACCCTGCTCCCCCCCCAAAAAAAGGTTGCAAAATCGGGGCACAAGTCACTTCACCACTGCCTTGCTTAGTAATGGAAATTCTGATTCCAGAATTTGTCATAAATTGAGGACGATCTGTGCACCAGGGTGGTCAGCTGTGACAACTTCTCTACACTTTGCTGGTACCACTTATTTCCTATATTATTATTACTATACTATAACTATACTATTACTATAATCATACTATTACTATACTATAACTATATTATTACTATTACTATTACTATTACTATACTATACATTTCCTAGGACTTTGCTGTACTGGGCAACCCTAAGAAAAGCTGAAGCCTCTTTAAGGGAGCATTAATAGGGGCTGTAGGCCCCCTCAAAAGTCTCCTTTCCTCTTTGAATCTACAACACAACCCATCCTTACAATTAACTCAGTCACTTATTTCTAGCTTTTGGAATCAAAAGCCTTATTAAGATATTTAAATTTAGTAGCTGGAGTAGTGAGATTGAACAGTGAGCCAAATCACACCGTCGTGGTTGATTGATTGGAGGGGACTGACTCATGCCTGAGGCATGCCTGCGCTGCGATTGGTTACTGTGGGTGTAAAGGGGGAGTTTCCTTTTTTCCCGCCTTTTTTCATCTGTGTGCTTTGTGATTTACCTGATGGTGCTCCCGTTTGCCTGACTGTCTTATTTGCTGTAAATCCAGATGTTAAATATATTCATATATATAAAACTATAAATTTGTGTCAGCGGTTCTGACTTCATTTGGACACCTGTTGAGCAATTCCCTGACCAGCCAAGTTCAGATTACCCAAAGCCTTCTGCCAATGGTGGTTCTTAAACTTTTTGACCCAATTATAGGCAGTCCTCACTTAACAACGGTGATTGAGGCTAGAATTTCCATTATTAAGTGATGTGGTCGGTGAAATGTGCCCCTTAGTGACAGCAGTTCTGGCATTTCCGGTTGCCGTCATGAAATGAATCCCATGTGGGCATTAAGCACAATGCCACAGGGCCGGTATTTGGGACCTCCTGCTTGTGATTTTGATTGTCGGAAGGTGCAGCGAAGGCTTTTTTTTGGGGGGGGGGTGTCTTGAGAATTGTCAATTGCAAACCTGAAGTCCTCCAACTGCTGGGAGATCTCCATTTCTTGAAAGGATTGGATGTCCTGCAAATATTTTTTCAGTTGGTCTTCTGGGATGAGATCAGGCCTGTTTCGGTCTGCAATCAGAGAAGAAGAGAAAAAAAACCCCTAAAATTCACAGCCAATGTTCGGCAATCACGGTTTAAGACAGCTTTGGGGGCAAGGAAAAAGAGCCACAAGAGCCCTATGCAACACATAACCCCAAGTTCTGTGGGGTCCTTGATGCACTCTGAGCTTGGTTGTTTTCTTCCAGACATTTCATTACCAAACTAGGTAACTTCTTCAGTGCTAGAAGAAGGGTCGTGATGGTGAACCTATGGCACGCGTGCCAGAGGCGGCATGCAGAGCCCTCTCTGTGAACACGCGTGCCGTCACTAGCTTCTCTTCTGGTTTCCAGCGCACCAGCCAGCTGATCTTCGCGGGCACCTGAACACCGGGAAACAGCCTGAAAATGGCCTGAAAAACGTCCCAAAACGCCCCCCAAAAAGGCTGTTTTCTGGCCATTTTTCAGGCGACTTGAAAACAGCCTGAAAAATGGCCTGAAAAGAGCCCGAAAAGTGGCCATAAACAACCAAAAAACAGGCATGCACGCACCAGCCAGCTGGTCTTCAGGTTTCCGGCGCTGGGTTTGGGCACTCGGTGCAGAAAAGGTTCGCAATCACTGGAGTAGAGTTTCGGAGGAGAATGAGGTCCTTCAGAGGAGAATGAGGTGCTCTCTGAACTTGGTTGTTTTCTTCCAGACATTTCATTACCCAACTAGGTAACTTCATCAGTGATAAAAGGAAGTGGAATTTGCTCTCCCTTCTAGCACTGATGGCATCGCCTAGTTTGGTATAATGAAACATCTGCAAGAAAATAACCAAGCTCAGAGAGCACCAATGACCCCACAGTCTTTCTCCTCCTCCACTTTGCACACCCTGCTCCCTTCTAGCACTGATGATGTTACCTAGTTGGGTAATGAAACGTCTGCAAGAAAACCACCAAGCTCAGCGAGCCATTAAGGAGCCCACAGTTCTCCTCCTCCTCTCCATAAATCTCACTCTAGTTCTGATGATGTTCTCTTGTTAATGAAACATCTGCAATAAAACCACCAAACTCAGAGGGCACCCATACTTCTACCCTGAACTACGAATATTCTCTTCTATCGGCAACCTCAAGTTTCCCAGCCTTAGCCTAGCCAAAGCTTGCAAAGATTTTGTCAGTTCGACACTGAAAGAATCCATTTCCAACGTGGATTTTCCACGGCTCCAATTCACAAAGGTTCTTGGTGGTGATTCCCTTCCTGTTCCATCCCATGTCTGAATTCATCCAGCCATAAAGAGCCCCTGTGAAACGCTGCATTGCTCGGACTTTTTTTTTTTTTTTTTTTTGGTGGTTAGCGGCACTTCCAAGTCCAGGGAGATAGTTTTGCTGCTATATTTGTACAAATACAGCAATAAAGGAAGACGCAGACCAAAAAAGAAGACGTGACATAAACCTAGAATAAATCTCCCCAAAGCTTTCCCAGCTGTCTTGGCAACTGGCCTGCAGGATAAATAGGAGGGCTTGGTCTGCTGTGGTGAGCTGGGAACCACTGTGGGATTTGAAGCCCCCTTCCAAGGGGAGGGACCTCGCCTGTGATCTTTGTGCAAACACAGCAAGAGCAAGGCAAATTGTTCGCAGCTGCTCCCATGCCACGGTCCCTGATCTGCTCCCATAAAGGAAGTTGTCCCGGGAGCAGGAAAAAAAAAATCCTTGCTTAGAATTACAAGGCAACCATTTGTAGGGTAGGTGGTGCAGCTGTCGGAAGACACATGCTCCTCTCCAACACATGGAAGAGGGAACAATTCTGGGTTTGATCTGCAGTTGATCTCCTCCGTGAGATCCATATGGCGGTGATCTGGTGAGGCCCGAGATGTATCTCGGATCAAAAATAAGAACATGGGGAAAAATATTGGCGAGGGAGAGAGAAAGCTATTCATAGTTATGGCAGCGGTTTTTTTTTTCAACCTTGGCAAAAATTATTTGGATGTCAACTTCCAGCATGCTGGTTGGAGAATTCTCACTTCTCCCTTTAGGATTAGAGTTTTACCACTTGCTAAAGGTTTGCAATTATTTAATATGCATTTATTCTATACTGGTCCAGTGGTGAAGGCGCCAGTCTAGAAAGAAGGAGGCTGTGAGTTCTAGTCTTGTCCTAGGCATGAAAGCCAGCTGGGTGATTTGGGCGCAGTCACCAGGAGACAGTGAGTTCTAGTTCTGCCTTAGGCATGAAAGACAACTGGATGACTTTGGGCCAATCCCTCTCGCGCTCAGCTCAATCCACCTCACAGGGTGGTTGTTGTGGGGAAAATAAGAAGAGGATGGAGCATTAGATATATTCCTAGCTTTGACTTGTTTATAAAAATAAAGGCGGGATTTTAAAAAAAAAACCCTAAAATAAATAAATAAATACTTATGCAGAACATAAATAAAATGAGAGTTTCTGGCAACTTTTTCTAAATCAGGAACCTCAGCTATGCTTCAGCTTCTCTCTCTTTCTCTCTCCCCCCTTTTCTTTCATTCTCTCCTCTTTCATTCTCTCTCATTCTCTCCTCTCCCTCTTTCTTGCTCTCTCATTCCCTCTCTCTCTCTCATTCTCGCTCCTCTCTCTCATTCTCTCTCCCTTTCTCTCATTCCCTCCTCTTTCTCTCTCCCTCTTTCTCTATCTCTCATTCCCTCTCTCCCTCTCCCTCATTCTTTCTCTCTCTCTTATTCCTTCTCTTTCTCATTCCCTCTCTCCTCTCTCCCTTTCTCTCTCCTTCTTTCTTTCTCTCTCATTCCCTCTCCTCTCTCTTCCTCTCTCTCTTTCTCCCTCCCTCCCTCTCTCTCTTCTCTCTCTCATTCTCTTTCTTTGTCTCTCATTCTCTCTCTCCTCTTCCTCTCTCTCTCTCTCTGTACAACTAAGAGACCTTCATTACAGAAAACAGAGACAGGATGTCTCTCAGCCCTTCCCCGCCTTAGTCTTTTGGGCAAGGAGTGCTTTCTGCACAGCTCAAAGCTCTTCCCCACCCCGGAAATGAGATTCATGCTCTGCCTACAGAGCTTCTAACTGACCTCCTAACCCCTCCTGCCATTTCAGGATCCCTTTGAGTGAAAAAAAAAGGGGGGGAGGGGGAACAGCCTTCCGAGCTTGTGTTGGTATGTGTCCTCAGCGCCCGCAAGCGTGTGGCTTTGCTCAGGCATGGTGTTGCAACCTGCAGGTGTGGCCGCTAGGTGACACTCGGAAGCTATGAAACTAGGTGGCCCTACACCCCCACCCACCCCAACAGGCTCCTGTCCTTCCCTGCATGGCAGAGAAGAGAAGAAGAAAAAAACTCAGATGAGATGAGCTAATTGTTGGCAGGAAAACAGTGGCTCTCCCCACTGTTCTTTAAACTCTTTTAGCTTCCTGTCTTTCATTTAGTTTCGCCCGTCCCAGCAGCTGTAGCAAAACCAAGGGGTTTTGTTTTAGTGTGTGTGTGTGTGTGTGTGTGTGTGTGTGTAGGGTGGGTTGGTGAGGGGAGAGGAGAGGAGAGGAGAGGAGAGGAGAGGAGAGGAGAGGAGAGG
>WNWU01000046.1:1991089-2013305 GCA_012654045.1 Ptyas mucosa | reverse complement strand
GGAGTGGAGAGGGAATGGGGATTTTGCAGTATTCTTCCCTTGGAGTGTGGAGGGAATGGAGATTTTGCAATGTCCTTCCCCCAGGAATGGGGATTTTGCAGTATCCTTCCGCAGCCACGCCCACAGAACCAATGGTAAAAAAAATTGGATTTCACCACCAGGATGCTGCAATGGTCATAAATGGGAGGACCGGTCATAAGTCACTTTTGGGGGGGCTGTTGCAACCAGTCACTAAGGGAATGGTGGTAAATTCAGAACTCCCTATATTTTGCTGATAAAGCAAACACTGAAAACCCAGGGCAGGTGGCTCCAGGAGAAAAATTCTACCTTGAGGCTGTTTCTCACTGCCAGGTGGATATGCTGCCACCCTATCTTTGAATAAACAAATATCGGCCGTGATGACCTTTGTGCTTCTTGTTGCCTATCTTTCCTCCTGCCAGTCATCTGATTTCCCTACATGAGAGAGGCGATAAAGCCAGTCCCAGACCTTCCGCCTGCCCTTGGATGTCAGAATAAGAAGAAAACAAGAAAAAGAAATCTGCTTCTGCCTCCCAGCAATTTTGCCTCATTGCCGCAAACAGCCTGCTTTCCTTTCGTTTTCGTTTTCAGCATAGCTTGATTAGCACAAGAAGAAAAAAAATCTGCTCCCAGCAATTTACCTCCTTGCACCAAGCAGCAGAGGCCCCGGCAAAACAGCTGAGAGCAAAACAGCTGAGAGTCGGGAGGCCGATCCAATCAACTTGTGCTAGTTAGGCTGTGCTGAAGCTGAAAGGATCTGTTTCTTCTTGCTGCTTGCTGCAAGGAGGTAAACGGCTGGGAGGCAGAGGCCAAAGGGTGGGGGCCAGTGGGTGGGCGGGGCTACATTCGGTGTATAAGACGCACCTAAATTTTCACCCCTTTTTAGGGGGGTAAAAAGATGCGTCTTATACTTCAAAAAATAATTTAACAACCGGTTCTCTGCCCTAATGACCGGCTGGGTGGGCGTGGTCATGGTGGGTGTGGCCAGGGGGTGTGACAGGCAGCACTCGGCTTCCTGCACCCCCCTGGGAGCAAAAACAGGCCAACAGGGGGCCTAGTGGGCCTCCCTGCATTTACCTGGGAGCCAATGGGACGTGGGGGGGACTCCTGGAAGGGGCGGGGTGGGGAGGGGCGGAGCCAGCCAGCAATTTGCTTAGGACCATTTTTCACACTCAGGACCGTTGCAGCATCCATCCCCAGAGTCAAGTAATCAACATGCTGCTAAGGGTGGCTCAAGCCTTCTCCCTCCTGGGCTGGAGATGAATTAAGGTTAAGAGCAGGGGTGAAATGCTACCGGTTCACTCCAGTTCTGGCGAACCGGTAGTAACAATGCTTTAAAAAGTAAAAAAAAAAAAAGGTTACGACGATCGCGCAGCACAGCTGTGATTGTCAGAACCTTTTAAACACTTTTTAAAAGCATTTTTTTTACTATCGGTTCGGTTGAATAGGTAGTAAAAATGCTTTAAAAAGTAGGGTAAAAAATGGGCCACGCCCACCCAGTCACATGACTCTCCCATAAGCCACGCCCATCAGCCACGCCCACAGAACAGGTAGCAAAAATCTTTACATTTCACCACTGGTAAGAAAGCGGGGAATAGCAGAAAACAGAGATTGCCACAGCAAAGTGGGGGGGGGAGAGAAGGGTTTGGTTCCACATTTATCTGCAAATGAGGTTTTTGCAGAAGGTACTTTAAATATAGTACTGTAATACTATATTTATAGTACTGTAATAGTAGCAATAGTGACCTCTGTTGGTGAAATAGAGACATGAACTTTTCAAAAAAAATATTTGTGCTGGACAGAACAGAACAGTGGAACTTTTGATTTCCAAGGAAATGTATTTGAACAGAAGATTCTGCAGGGAGGGGGCCCAGAAAGGCAAGATAGTGGGTGCAAGTGAAGCCCCACCCTGGTTTATATGTGTGGGTTGCAAACCACAACCGCCCAGCTTGACTTTTTTTGACATACATAGCAGTGGTGGGTTTCCAAAAATTTTTACTACCGGTTCTGTCGGTGTGGCTTGGTGGGCATGGCAGGGGAAGGGTACTGTAAAATCTCCATTCCCACCCAACTCCGGGGGAAGGATACTACAAAATCCCCATTTCCTCCCAATCAGCTGGGACTTGGGAGGCAGAGAATAGATGGGGGCAGGGCCAGTCAGAATTTTTACTACCAGTTCTCTGAACTACTCAAAATTTCCAGCACTGGTTCTCCAGAACTGGTCCGAACCTGCTGAAACCCACCTCTGGAATGGAGATTTTACAGTATCCTTCCCCTGCCGTGCCCACCAAGCCATGCCATGCCTACCAAGCCATACCCAAAGAACCGGTAGTAAACATTTTTGAAACCCACCACTGCTGCTAAGCCCAATCATGGTTTTGGTTTAGCAGGCATGAACCAAATCCTTTTTTCCAGTTGCAAGAGGCTTCTCCGAGTGGTTTAATTCGGGAAGGATTAGGCTGGAATTTGATCCTTTGCGCATATGTATGCTAATTCTGACCTTACATGCAAAACAGGAGGCCTTTTCTGTGCTTTCTTACCGTAATTCCTGCTCAATTTTGCTGGTTTGGAGTGGGAGGAGGCTCATTTGATATGGTTGGTTAGATGATCGAGTTCTGTAAGTTGGTACATTATTAGAGTTTGCATTATTTTAATCAACGATGTAGACCTTTGCTCTAGAGTTCGCGCAAAGGAAACGTACGACTTGCTAGAAAAGGGGAAAAAAAAGTAATCTGTAGGAGCATCTTAAAATGGGATTTTCTGCAAAGAGAGATTGGAAACAAATTAAAACAAGCAGAGTCTTGATTAATTGCTTTTTAAATGGTTAGCCTTGCTTTCCCTATGCATGTCCTCAATTCCACAGAAAGACTTCATTCAAGCAACCTCTTAATCAGATTACCAAATTAATTTATGCTCTAGATTCACACAATATTGGGGTTAGATTGGTAGCCCCGCCAAAAAACCCTAACCAAGTTTAAAGTTAATCAAGTTCATTGTATAAAGTATATTTACAGCCTCGTCGTTTCCTTTGTCCCCGTTTTTGGTATCTCTATTTTGTTCCTATTTTGCTATTAGGGAAAATGTCCTTAAACAATATTAGAATAATGATTATGTCAGGTTTCGGCGTAATCTCAAATAAACTTCATTCTCAAACACAAAGTCTTTGATGAATCTCTCATTTATTAAAGAATTTATGATCCAACCTAAACTCATATGCAGCCAAAACTGATTCTCTGAAACCAAACCCCTCCCCTTCTGCCTCACAATATCTCAATGCCCATTGGCCATCTTCCAAGTCCGTCTCTTCTGCCCACTACTTCAGATCACAGGAATGTCCCCCTCCCTTCATCACCTGGGTAACCCTATCTATTAAGGGAGGGGGAGAAGGACAATATCTCAAATGCCAAGCACTAAATTTCAAACTGTACTGCTAGCTCCGGGGTTTTTTTTTCCTTTTCTCTTTGATTATGGCAGCGATGAAAAAATGCAACTTAGGTCGCTGACAGATTATGGTTTACAATCAATATATCATTGGTTATATGATTGTATGTTAAAAAGGTCAGACATCTTGTTGATAACAATATTGATTGTAAGTAGAACAAACTAAACCAATTTATACATCAGCCAAACCCACACACAGTGACTCCAGGCGGCTTACAACAATAAAAATCCACAACATTAAAAACCACACTAATACCACCATCGATGGCAGCAGAAACAATCAGATCAGCCACTTGATAGGTTCGATCTCCACTTGGGTGCCCCGGCCCCACTGACAAAACCAGGCTCTTAAGCCCTTGTGGAAAAGCAGCAAAATCAATGTTAGGGTTTTTTTTTCTTCAAATAAAGTTCTTTTTATTTTTTAAGACAGACAAACATTTAATACATCAATCCTCCCTTCCCTGTGACGTCTCTGTATTATCTTCTAGGCTTCTTTTCCATCTTCCATGAGTTTCTCCTATCTTTATAGTCATCCAAACCATTCTAACAGTTCATTTCTAAATTCAATATTATAATCATCATTTGTACATAATTACAGTATCAATCTTCGTATCTCTTTTCCAACCAACTATAAAAATAGTTCCATGTTTTAAAATATTCCTCCTTATCTTTGATCATCAAAGTTAATCTATTCATGTCTGCACAGTCTAAAAAAAATTTTTATTACTTCTTCTTCCAAAGGTATTTTCTCGGATTTCCAATTTTGAGCATACACAATTCTTGCAGCTGTTATTACATGTATAATCAAATATGCATTTTTCTTACTAATTTTTTTCTGGAAAGATACCCAGTAGGAACAACTCTAAAACCAATGTTAGTTATTGGGGACTGAGGTTCCAAAGGGAAAGAGCCACCCCAGAGAAGGCTCTTCTCCTATAACCGTGATGGCGAACCTATGGCACGGGTGCCACAGGTGGCACGCGGAGCCATATCGGTGGGCACGCGAGCTCAGCTCCAGCATGCATGCATGTGCCAGCCAGCTGATTTTCGGGCCTTCTGGGCCCACCAGAAGTCAGGAAACACACTGTTTCTGGCCTCTGGAGGGGGTGGGGAAGGCCGTTTTTGCCCTCCCCAGGCTCCTATAAAGGCTCTGGAGCCTGGGGAGAGCAAAAAAATAGGCCTACCAGGCCCACTGTGCCATCACGTGCCAAAAGCGGGGGGAGCATGGGGGGGGCAGGGCGCGTAGAATTATGGATGTGGGCACACATGCGTGTGACCCCACCATGCTCCTCCCGTTTTTGGCACGCGATGGCAAAAAGGTTAGCCATCACTGTCCTATAAGATATATTCCCCATAAAATATGATAAAGATATGACAGCCTCAGTCTGGGCAGGGCAAGCAGGGGCGGGGCCAGCCAGAGATGGTATTTGCTGGTTCTCTGAACTACTCAAAATGTCTGCTACCGGTCCGAACCTGCCTGAATTGGTCCGAACTTGCTGAATACCATCTCTGGACAGCCTTATGATGTCGATAAGATGGAGCAGAACTTCTTAGAACTTAGAATAACTTTATTGTCACTTCGAATGTACACTAATCGCGTACATTCAGATGAAATTTCTTTGTGTGCAGCTCTCAAAGGGTCACCACTTCCAATATACACGACTTCATCAACATGACAAAATAAATAAATAAATACAAAATTACGCATATACCCACATATGTTATATGACACAGAGAAACAACACAGTCTAGTCTGGATGTATATATGTATTGTGATTTCCACCTTGCTCAGGTACGATGTCACAGTGTTCCTGTTATGTCTCTGGTCATCAGATGCTCTTTCCCTAAGTGGAGAACCATTACTCTGACACAAAAGAAACTCTCATGCCCCCATCAGTGTCTTAATCCGAGGGGGAAGACGAACAGCTGAGAGAGAGCGGGAGAGTGGCTCCGTTGGTTGCGGAGGAAACTGGGGAAGGGCAAAGTCAGGCTGGGCAGAGCAGGGGAGAGGTAGAACAAGGGAGAGGGGGTTCAGATGAAGACCAAGCCCCCCCCCCTCCTCATCCTAGGGACTCAGGGAAGAACGCAGAAAAGAGCAATGTAGATTGTGTGGCTTACAAGGAAGAAAAGGCCCCCGATTCCTTTCACAAGGCACACCTGGGGATGGAGTTTAAAGGAGAGGCAGTTGGGAGGGGTGTTTGTCGGAAACAAACCCTGAATTCATCTAGTGTTAAGAGTTGCGGCCTGCATTCCTGGCGTTCCTCCTGACTGTTTGAATTATAGTCGTGCTTCTGTGTGCTTATCTTGTCTTGCTGGAATTATTGCCGTGAATGCCCTGCTGGAGTGATTGATTTGCAGTCATTCTGCTTAAAGCATTTGGACTGGAGTATCTGCAGACAGAAGTTGCTGCAGGTTTGTGGGAGAGCTTTTCTCCAGGCTGGAGAGTAAACGGGATGTTGGGGGCAAAGTTGGTGCCAATGAAGGGTCTCATACCGGTTCTCTGGCTGTGTTGCCTTTGTGCCGCACCCCGGGTCATCACAGAAACTCTTTAGATCCATAAGATCTTTGCTCTTCCAAAAAGACTCAACATCGAATCTCATTCATTCCATCCACCCTTCCAGGTTCCCAAATTCACTATAGGTAGTCATCGATTTACAACCAGATTTGGGCCCCAGAATGTCTGTTGCTAAGCAAGGTGGTTGTTAAGTGAGTCACATCCAATTTAATAACATTTTTGCCTCGGTTGTTAAGTGAATCACCCGTTGTTAAGCAAATCTGGCTTCCCACTGTTGAACTTTGTCAGAAGCCTGCTGGGAAGGTTGCAAATGATGATCACATGACACTGGGATGCTTCAACCATCATAAACACATGCTGGTTACCTAACACTTGAATTTTGATCATGTAACCTTAGGGATGCTGCAACAGTCATAAGTGCAAGGACTGGTTATAAGCAGGGGTGAAATGTAAAATTTGTTACTACCGGTTCTGTGGGTGTGGCTTGGTGGTGGTGGGGGGTGTAAAGTGACTGTGTGGGCATGGCCAACTTTTAAAACCATTTTTTTCTACAACCTCTTCGGCCAAAGAGATTGCAGAAAAAAATGCTTTTATTTTTATTTTATTTTATTTTTTTAAAACAAACTTTATTCAATATAAAAAGATAAAAATCTTACAAAACATTCTTAGCTCTAAAAATACAATTCAAAACTACTTACAAACAAAACTAACAAACAGGATTACCTATCTATAATATATAAACATACAAATATATACATTAACCTTTGCTTCTTAATGACGGTGTATATTTATTACCTTTGATTTCTTACTATATTTGACATTACCTTACAAAAAATGCTTTTAAAAGCCACTGATGATCAGGCAACTCAGCTGGGATCGTCAGAGCCTTTTAAAAGCATTTTTTTAACAACCTCTTCAGCCCGAAGAGGTTGTAGAAAAAATGCTTTTAAAAATTAAAAAAAAAAACCCCTCTGATGATTGCACGGCTCAGCTGGGCATGGGGTGGGGGGCCAGGGATTTTTGCTACCGGTTCTCCGAACCATCCGCCACCATCGCTACCAGATCAGGCGATCTGGTCTGAACCGGGAGCATTTCACCCCTGGTTATAAGTCATTTTTTTTAATTGGCATCGTAACTTCGAACGTTTTCTAAACGAATGGTTGTAGATCAATGTCTACCTGTATGTTCGCATCTGCCAGGCAGGTAACCGCTGGCAGAGAACTTCGTAAAGAGACATTCTTGCTTTTAGCTGTAAAATGTCCTAAGGACGAAACTCTTGACTGTCCCTTTTGCAGAAGCTGAAGACCTCAGATTGAAGCTTCAGTGCATAACAAACAAAAACCAAAAAACCGGCCAACTTCTTCTCTGGGTGGAGCAAAGAAGCACCCAGGCGCATCGCCTGAAATCTACTTAAAACAGGAAAAGAAGAAAGAAGAAAAAACCTAAACAACTAAAACAAGTGTGGAGTCCAACCGTGACTGCAGCATAGATGCTGCGGACAATCGTCTCTGTGGGATAGTTGAACAGGATGGAAGTTGGCCGATACCATTTGTGGTCCCTGCTTCTCCTGGGAGCCCTTTCAGGTAAGATACATCTTAGCGGCTGTAACCTAAGGACTGGTGGCTGTGAAAACATGGGTAGCAAAGTCCACGAGTTAAAATCCTTTCTTCGCGATTCCCACAGAAAGCTGCTGGTTTTGTGTTCACCTGTCTTTAAAGGCCGAGGTGCCATGGGGACGGGGGTATACAGGTGTACGTTGGGCAACTGCAACTCTATCCTTCAGGCAGTGGTCGGTTCCAACCGGTGTTACCACCGGTTCTCTTCACACACGCCCTTTGAGTACGATCGCCAAGCGCGTTAGGTTTCTGCCCAGCTGAGGTGTGGCAATCCACTCTGCCGCGCCCTATCAGCTGGGTTAAAAAACAAGAAATAAAGGTAGCAATAAAGCAGGTGTGAGCGGGAGGGCCCAGCTCCCAATGAAAGAGAACCGGTTCGGTGACGTCACATCGTCACCACTACCGGCTCTCCTGAACCGGGCCGAACCAGGAGCAACTCACCACTGCCTTTAGGTCAGGGGTGTCAAATTCCATTTCATTGAGGGCTGCATCAGGGTTGTGTTTGACCTCGGGGGGCCAGGGTAGGCGTGGCCAGGGTGGCCATGGCCAGCTTGATGTCACTCATGTCAGGGGCGCCTATAGTGGCCCGAGCACTCTGCAATGAAAACGGGTTCCTGAGCTCCGTTTTCAGCTGCCATGGCCTCCTGAAACCCTCTGCAGGCGAAAACGGAGCTGTGTTTTTGCTGGCAGAACCACGGGCCGGTCCTTTGTTGTTTCCAGGGCAGCCCCACAGGCCAGATCTAAGTGCCCCGCGGGCCAGATCCGGCCCCCGGGCCTTGAGTTTAACACCCCTGCCCTAGGTTCAAAGATGAATCCTGGAAGTTCATCAGTTTTATAAATGGGAAAGGCTTGGGAGGAGAGGAGGCTGTTTTGGCCCCGATTCCTGATGGTGACATGGATGAGGTTTTCTTGGATACCTTTTCAGAAGTGGTTGGCCATTATTTCCTTCTTGAGAAAGAGGGATTGGCCTAAAGTCACCCAGCCTAACTAAGAGAGGATTAGAAATCAATTTCATCACTGCTTCTCTCTTTATGGTAGGCTAACAGCATTGCCAAAAAGGCATTAAGAGTCGTTAACCTAATCTTGCGAAGCTTCGTCTCCGGTAATATTGTACTGCAAACTAGGGCATAGAAAACCTTTGCTAGACCAATTCTCGAATACAGCTCGTCTGTCTGGAATCCGCACTGTATATCGGACAGTAATACAATTGAGTGAGTCCAGCAGAGGTGGGTTTCAGCAGGTTCTGACCAGTTCTGGAGAACTGATAGGGGAAATTTTGAGTAGTTCAGAGAACCGGTAGTAAAAATTCTGACTGGACCTGCCCCCATCTATTCTCTGCCTTCCAAGTCCCATCTGATTGGGAGGAAATGGGGATTTTGCGATAACCTTCCCCTGGAGTGGGGTGGGAATGGAGATTTTACAGTATCCTTCCCCTGCCACGCCCACCAAGCCACACCCACCAAGCCATGCCACACCTACAGAACCGGTAGTAAAAAATTTCAAAACCCACCACTGAAATCCAGAGGTATTTCACGAGAAGAGTCCTCCACTCCTCTGCTCGCAACAGAATGCCACCAGGCTTGAAATTTTGGGCTTAGACAACCTAGAACTCCGCTGTCTCAGGTCTGACCTAAGTGTAGTACATACAATTATCTGCTACAATGTTCTACCTGTCAATGACTACTTCAGCTTCAACCGCAACAATACACGAGTACGCAACAGATACAAACTTATGGTAAACCACTCCAAACTCGATTGCAGGAAATACGAATTCAGCAACAGAGTGGTCAATGCCTGGAATGCACTACCTGACTCTGTGGTTTCATCCCCAAACCCCCCAAAATTTAACCTTAGACTGTCTACTGTCGACCTCACCCCATTCCTAAGAAGTCTGTAAGGGGTGTGCATAAATGCACCAATATGCCTACCGCCCCTGTCCTAATGTCCCCATTTATTGGTATCCATTTCATGTATTCATAATTATGTTTACACTTATATCTGTTATTTTCTACATGCTTGACAAACTAAATCAAATAAAATAAAGTGTGAATCTGGAACAGGCATTCCAAGAAGATTCAAGACAGACCAATTTTAACAGGAAGGGCTGCAAGCCTTGTTCTGATACGGGATGAAAGAGAAAAAGTTGGAACAAAAAAGGACTTTTCTTATAATTAAGAGAATACAGAGTTGGAATGGACCTTGGAGGTCTTCTAGTCCAACCCCATGCTCAAGCAGGAGACCCTCTACCATTCCAGACACATGGTTGTCCAATCTCTTCTTAAAAGCCTCCAGGGATGGAGCAGCCACAACTCCTGGTGGCAAACCATTCCACTGGTTCATTGTTCATCTCACTGTTAAGAAATTTCTCCTTATTTCTAAGTTTCTTCTCTCCTTGGTTAGTTTCCATCCATTGCTTCTTGTCCTGCCCTCAGGTGCTTTGGAGAAGAGCTTGACTCCCTTTGCTTTGTGGCAGGATCCCCAATGTAATCACCATTGAAGATCATTATTTTTATTCATAGGAGAAACGATTAACTGTTCGCCCATCAATATAACAAATACATTTCCTTAGGGTTTGCTTATCTGGCATCATGATCGAATAGAGAGACTGCTGGGTTCTTTTTAAAATTGAATCTGATTGAGTAGATTTGGGACTCAATGTCACATAAATAAAGTATCTGTGCAGATTTAGGACTGTTTGATTAAGACTTCGGAAAAGAAAATGGATGTCTGTATTGATCCAAAATATATTTCTATTGAATACATCACTGTGTTTTAAGGGGGCTTACTGTATCCTGAATAGTTATGTATGATCAGTGGTGGGATTCAGCCAGTTCGCACCTATTCGGGAGAACCAGTTGTTAACTTTCTAAGCACTTCAGAGAACCGATTGTTGGAAGAAATCTTATTTTGTTTTTTTCCCACTTGACAGGGCTAATCCTGTAAGGAACGCAGGAAGGAAACATTCTGCTGATATTTCTAGCCTGATCTTTATTGCCCTGTTTACAGAAACTGCCTCTCTGGTTAACCCTTATTACATTGTAACAGCTAAGGCGAAGCGCCCATCGACATGAGTGACGTTGAGTTGGCCACGCCCACACGGTCACATGACCACTGAGCCACGCGTATCCAGCTGGTCATTAGGGCAGAGAACTGGTTTTTAAATTATTTGAATCCCACCACTGTGTATAATCTTATAGTGCAGCCTTCTGCATATTGACTCAGTCATTCCATTGCTTTAATGAGACTTACTTCCAGGTATTTCCATAGATAGTCCATAGTCTCTTTTCTTAAGACATTCTCTAAAGCAGTCTTCGGCGACTTTAAGATGTGTGGTCTTCAAATCCCAGAATTCTCCAGCCAGCATTGCTGGCTAGGGAATTCTGGGAATTGAAATCCACCCATTTTGAAGTTGTTGAAGTTGAAAAACACTGCTGTAAAGCAATAGAGCCAGTTTGGTATAGTGGATAAGATGCTAGTCTAGAAACCAGGAGACAGTGAGTTCTAGTTCCACCTTAGGCATGAAACCCGGCTGGATGACTTTGGGCCAATCTCCGGGAGACTGGGAGTTCTAGTCCTGCCTTAGGCATGAAAATTGATTGAGTGACTTTGGGTCAGTCACTCTCTTTCAATGGAACCCAGGTTTATTGTGGTGGGAAAAATAGGAGGAAGAAGGAGGATTAAGTATGTTTGCTGCCTTGAATTATTAATTGAGTAATAAAGGCGGGATAAAAATCTAATTCATTAATGTTCACTAAAGCCCTGTCAGTCCCCCAAGAGAGGCCAAATCTGGCAAGGATACTGCATGAACCATTAGGACTCTATTGCCAGAGGGTATGTAATAAAAATCTTGAAAGCCTGCAGAGATGTTCTCTCTTTCCTTGCTTATACTAAAGAAAATCAAGCCAGAACAGTCTTGATTTTCTTCCTCACCCTGTCCTGTCTATTCAGGAAAAACTGGGGTTTAGATAATGGTTGCTAAATTCCTTTTTCAAGGCCATCTCTGTACTTCTCCATAGCCCTAACTTTTTAGATGTCTAGGGAGATTCTCAGTCACCCAAGTCATGGTTATCCCAAAAGTGGCTCACTGGCTAAGACGCTGAGCTTGTTGATCAGAAAGGTTGGCAGTTTGGCGGTTCGAATCCCTAGTACAGGTCTCCTGTGTGAGCAGGGGGTTGGACTAGATGGCCTCCAAGGTCCCTTCCAGCTCTGTTACTCAAAAGGTAACTGGACTTTCTTTGTTTCTCCTTGAAGATGTTCCCATCCAAGAAGGTTCCGAAAAAAGCTTTTGAAAAAGCACTTTTGGGACAAAGGTTTTAGAGATATAACCGTAGTTCCTCTGAAAACTTCTCAAATCTGGTTCCAGCTGACTTTGCGAGACTTCTGCATACCTGCAAGGGTGGGCCATAAACTTTCCGCCTTATAACGAGTGGTCCTCTTCTGTTTCCTGTCAACAGAGGCAGGAAAAGGGAACTAAAACCACCAGCAGCCCCTTGGGGAATGCGACGAGGGGCGGCATTCTGGCATGGAGATGTGGTTCAGTGGCTTTACCAGCAGGGAAGGCACTCTGGGGAGGGTTTGTTATTGGAAAGATTGCAAGATATATTGGGAAATATGACCCTTTTGCCTCCATTTTTGTGCAACTCTTATTTCTCAACCCGACATACAAATATTCAGAGGAATTTCCTCTGGTTCGCCCTACTGAATTTCCACCAAGCATCCAGCTACCATAAAAAGTACATTGTTGTACTTGATTGTCTTATGAGTCAGTGTGTTGGGTGAATTGACCAAATGGTTCAATCAGAATAGAGCTGGAAGGGACCTTGGAGGTCTTCTAGTCCAACCCCCTGTTCAAGCAGAAGACCCTATACCATTTCAGACAGTTGGCTGTCCAGCCTCTTCTTAAAAACTTCCAGTGATGAAGCACCCACAACTTTTGAAGGCAAGCTCTTCCACTGGTTAATTCTTCTCACTGTTAGGAAATTTCTCCCAGGTTGCTTCTCTCCTTGGTTAGTTTCCATCCATTGTTTTTTGTCCTGCCTTCTGGTGCTTTGGAAATAAACTTAAATACTGCAGCCTCTCAAATACTGAAATACTGCTATCATGTCACCCCTAGTCCTTCTTTTCTCTAGATTCATACCCAATTCCTGCAACCGTTCTTCATATGTTTTGGTCTCCAGGCCTTTAATCGTCTTAGTTGCTCTTCTCTGAACTTTTTCTAAAGTCTCAGCATCATTTTTGAAATGTGATGACCAAAACTGGATACAGTATTCCAGGTGTGGTCTTACAAAGGATTTATAAAGCGGTACTAATACATCACATGTTTTTGATTCTATGCCTCTGTTTATATAAGGTTTGTAAACCTTAGTTTGTGCTTTACTGTATTGGGTAAAACACAGCCAACTGTATTTGATTCAAGAAACTAAGGCTAAGCGCATGAGAAGTCAGCTAATTTTTGTAACTAATCGTTCTTTAATACATGAAATTGCATACAGTATATAGTTAAGTTAGAATTAGTCCATTTCACCCAGTGAATCCAACAGTCACTCTCCCAGAAACAAAGTAATATGTTGCAGGTGTCAACTTGCAAAGCTTTCAAGTTGCCATAAGCAGGAGGGAGGGAAAACTGATAGAGCTGGTTGATTTCCCTAACTGCAGATACATTCCATACATGCTTCCATACCGCAATCAGAAGGAGGGTGTTGGATTTCACAGCCAACCAAAGTGGTTAATTGGAGAATGTGATTTATGACATGGCCAGGGAGGAGGGGAGAGACAGGGTCATAGGGGACGTAAATCTACGTGGGATTAGTTCTAACTGCATCCGAACATCTGGGAGATGTTCCCTGAGGATGGGCTCTGGCATGAGTCCGAAAGCTTGGAAGACTAAACCTCTGGTCGCAACCCAGATGGGATCCTGCAACATTATTCTGGAACACATATATTTGCCTTCATTCGTGAAAATAATATGTTCCCATGTATGTTCAAACAATCCTTTTAGGCAGGGATAATGTAAATCTCATTGTTTCATGTTTTATATATCAATATTTTTATGTAATCTGGACTGGGACCCAGCTGTGATAAACTTTTGAAGAAAGTTCAAAACATTCTTAAAGATCCATCTCATCCGGGGCACCCTTTTTCTGAACTATTACCATCTGGCAGACGGTACAGGATAAAAAAAACAAGGACAAATAGGCTGAAAAACAGCTTCTATCCCAGAACAGTAACTATATTGAATTCTACTGTACAGCGCAATATTAATACAATATCAGGGGTTTTCAATCCAATTGTACAGAATGTGAAGGATTTATGTTTTGTCTTATTTTTTTATGTATAAGGTACACTGAAGATGGCATTTAATTTCATTGTACGAGCTGCAATGACAACACAACTAAAAAAACCAAACTAAACAATCCTTAATCTAGGCAGAGATAATGTAAATGAAGAATCTCATTATTTCATGTTTTATACACCAACATTTTTATGTAATCAGGACTGGGGCTTCTATGGAATTATGTCTAGAGAGCCCATTGTTGGCATTTTTTATTCTCCCTTCACTTATAGTTTGTATGTTGGGATCTTAGGATATTGATTACGATGGTTTTTATATTTATAATCACCGTTTTCATATTTTCTGTTTTATCCAGGCCCAGAGTCACGTTTGATGAGACGGGCGGCTGCATAAATTTGATTAATTTTTTTCCCTTTCTCCTGTTTGCAGGTTGCATTTGTGACAACCCACCTACTGATACCACTGAAATCATTGCAACAACAAAGGAAGCCAATAGCACAGGTCAAACCCCTACAAGCCCCAAAGAATACGTTGTAACGACCAAGGCTACACCAACGGATTCCACCTGTCAGAATTCCAAACAGGTGATGCAACAGCGTTCCCTGCCGCCCATCATCGTGAAACCCGTAGATACCTCTCGCATCATTTTGGAAGGGAATTCTGCCACCCTGGAGTGTCAGTTTAAGGCCCCGCCGGAAGCATCGGTTTTCTGGAAAAAATCTTGCTCCCCAAATTGTAGCAACAATTTTGACGTCTCCAACACCAGAAACCGCATCATCTCTGCAAACGTCCCTCAGGGCTGGTCAAAGCTCTCCTTTCATTCAACCCAAAAGAACGATACTGGCATGTATTACTGCTTTGTGGTTGCTTCCAGTGGTCATGGGCAATCCTGTGGAACGTTTCTGTGGGTCAGGAGTGAGTATAAAGCTTATACTACTAAGGGTTGAATGGTTGACTTTTGCAAACGGAGAGCAGAGGTACGAATGATGTCCAGATCTCTAGCCTAGATTTTGACTGATTGATTGAGTCAGCATTGACTCTTAATGATCATATAGAACAGGGGTGTCAAACTGGATTTCTTGGAGGGCTGGATCAGCATTGTTAGTTAGTTAGTTAGTTAGTTTTTTTTTTAATTTATATTTATATGCTGCCCTTCTCCGGAGACTCAGGGCGGCTTACAATGCGTTAAGCAATAGCCTTCATACTTTATATATTTATACAAAGTCAGCTTACTGCCCCCACAAGCCGGGTCCTCATTTTACCCACCTTAGAAAGGATGGAAGGCTGAGTCAACCTTGAGCCTGGTGAGATTCGAACTCGCAGTAATTGCAGGCAGCTGGATGTTAAATGCTGCCTTAATAGGAGGCATTAGCCTGCTACGCCACTCAGGCTCTTATCAGTTAGTTTATTGCATTTATATACCGCCCTTCTCCCGAGGGACTCAGGGCGGTGAACAGCCACGGTAAAAACAATATACAACAAGAATTAAAACTAATTAAAATAATTCAATCATTGGCCAAATTTAAAACACCCAGTTAAAATCATTTTAAAACCCCTATCAAAACCCAATTTAAAATCCTTTATTCCGTCAGACCAGCTTGCTGGAATAATAGGGTCTTCAGAGCACGACGGAAGGCACGGAGGTCGGGGATCCTTCGTATGTCCGGGGGCAATTCATTCCATAGGGCCGGGGCCCCCACAGAGAAGGCTCTCCCCCTGGGGGTCGCCAGCCTACATTGTTTGGCCGACGGCACCCTGAGGAGGCCCTCTCTGCGGGAGCGTATTGGTCGGTGGGAGGCAATCAGCGGCAGAATGCGGTCCTGTAGATAACCAGGTCCTAAGCCATGGAGCGCTTTAAAGGTGGTGACCAACACCTTGAAACGCACCCGGAAGACCACAGGGAGCCAGTGCAGCTCACGCAAGAAGGGTGTTACATGGGAGCGATGAGTCGCCCCCATTATTACACGCGCGGCTGCATTCTGGATGAACTGGAGCCTCCGGGTGCTCCATTGTACAGTAGTTGTCCTCTGCGGGCTGGCCGGGGGGAGGAAATGGGACAGACACTCTCCTGCTTCACCTTGCTAGCCAAAACGGGGTGCAGGGCGGCACAGGCAGTCCCCATGCAGCCCGTTTTCAGCCTAGATACCATCCTGCATCACCCTGCTGGCCAAAACGAGGTGCGGGGTGGCACAGGCAGTCTCCGTGCAGCCTATTTTCAGCCTAGATATCCTTCTGCAGCAACCTGCTGGCCAAAATGGGGCACGGGGGTCTGCAGGAGGCCATCCAGACTGAAAATGGGCCACACAGGGGATGTCCACGACTCCCCTTCCCAGGCCTCATTTTCACTAGCACCACAGGTTAATCCTTTGCTATTTCCAGATGGGGACCGTCTACGGGCTGGATTTAAGCACCCCACGGGTCAGATCCAGCCCACGGGCCTTGAGTTTGACCCCCCCTGATATGGAACATGTCCAGGATGGTCTGTCCCTAACCTGGCCTTTCAGGTCTTCCAATGGGGTGCTAAATACCCTTATAATCAAATATGTACAGCTTGCTACTAGTCGTTCCATTTTATTTTTATTTTCCTTCTCCCTTTCTCAGTGTTATAGACTTTTTTAGAGAGCTAGCATAGACATCAACATAAAAAACCAGGTGCAGGTTGGCCCTGTGTCCCCCCAACCTTTTGGGTACCAGGAACTGGGTCCATGGAGACAGGTTTTTCCATGGACCAGAAGGGGCATGGTTTCGTGTGCTGCCTGCATCCCACACATGGGGCTTCATTTGTTTGTGCTGCCCAGTTTCTGGCATTCATAGACCAGTGCCGGTCCGTGGACTGGGGGTTGGGGAACCCTGAGTTAACCAATGGTATTGAGGAAGTCTGAGGATTGAGGTTCATTAGATTTAGATAACGCCTTTCCTCCTCTAAGAGCTCAAGGCAATTCCATCCTCCAGGTTATAAAGTATAAATAAACTCAACAGGTTTATGAAGTGTACAGGGTGCTTTTAGATTTAGTATTTTTACTAAAGAAACATTAGCTTAAGAGAGAATGACTGGCTCAGAGTAATCTACTGAATTGTGAGTGATGGTAGCATGCACGTGCACATGTGCACACTCACACATACACACACACAAAGAGTTATAGTATTTCAGATCTGGAATTATCTTAATAGTCATTGAGTTAGTTGCAAAAACATCTTCCATTATTCTATTTTTCGGAAACAGAATCTTCAATGGAGAAATATACAAACAGCCTTTGGAAGCTTAGAGCTAAAATACAATTAATAAGCTAGTTAGTAGTGGTTGATATAAATATAAATCAAAGCTGATTGGGATAATGCAAATAGAGGATTTCATCTTCTGAAACAAGAAATCCTGTAGGAAAATAGGGTTGGGAAGAGAAACCACACTATTCTCTGAAGGTGTATGAGTGTAAAAATTCTTCCCTTATATAAATTATTGCAGTTTAAATACTGATGATTGTTAACTATTGTATAACTTTCTATTGTGGACATGAAAGAAACACTGGATCAATGCTGTTGACTTGCCAAATATTTAAAACCAGCTAATAATATCCGTGCTTCTGATTTCCTTATCAAATTCCTCATCGCTTGGCAGGAAAATACAAGGCATCTTATGTCTTTCTGGTTTCATTTATAGAATAATTAGAATATGGCATATGGTGAAATAATAGACTACTAGTTATTCATTACTGCTGGAAGCAAAGGCTTAAGTAGCCACTTCCTCATCTTGTATTTCAGCCTCAAAATATAGTAGATAAAGTTTATTGTAGATAAAGATATCTATAAGTCTCTAGAACTAAATTTTTACAAAAATGGAGATTTGTGAAATAATAGTAGCTAATGTAATCAATTCAGAGAACGGGAATTGGGGTGAGTTCTAGATATCGAGGATTCCTTTTTTATTGCATGGTCTTCCACAAGATTTAGATCCCAACATAGCTGTTTTGTTCTTTTGTCTGGCTCAAAATTACAGTATCTCAGTCTTCGTTTTTTTAATATGCTCCATCACAATACACGTTGAATTGGAACTTTCATTTCCTTTTTGAAATTGTTGTTTGTCTGTGATATGATGCACCTCCAGCCCACACAAGTTAAGTTGAAGTTTTGAAACGGTCAGGAGGTGTCTGCAAAGCCTGTTGGAGGAAGAGACGTCTACATAGGAGAAATCCAGACAGCTGGTTTGGCATAGAACTCCAAACTGAGCAAGCAAAGGTTTCATTCAGGACATTGAGTGTCATCTACGCTCTTCTACGCACTTACGCATTTAAGTGCATAAAACACATCAATAAGACCAATATAAGTCTAATTGGTACCATGGATATTTGAGTTAGATAATGCTGCTTGGTTGGATTGGATTGGTTAGTTGGTTGGGAAATATATGAGATTTAAACACGGTACATACATCAATGCATATAAACGTCTGCTCAATAAAACGGAGTCTGTGCCAAGAAAATAATGCCCATAAGCTGGCTATGTTTAGCTAACCTGCTTTAACCAATTACTGAACTAACCCATGTTCTGGGTTTGTATGAAAAAATAAACCCAGCAGTTACTAAATGGCCAGTAATTACACTAAATAAGTCACCCACCATTAACCAGGATTAAAGCTAGGGAAGGTAAGAATGTCGTGCAAATCCAACTGTGGGATTTAAAAATGACCTGTGTCAGTCTTTTTTTGTCAATGTGTTTGCCGTTTTGCAAAAATTGCTATTTGACAAAAGGACCCCTGGGAATTAATAGACATAGCTGTGATTTGCAGCAAGATGAGTTGGCAGCGTAGATAATTCTGAAGAAGAGAATTCCAAGTGGATGGTAAATAGGAAGACCAGGCATGTTATGAGGTTCCAAACCAATTGTCCATTTCTGGCTGTGTTCTAGGACCTCGCCCCGTCTCCTTCTTGAATATGAGTGAATCAATTAAAAACAAGATTATCACTGTGGAGGGATTCCTTCTGCTTATCTGTGCCATTGGTCCTGGCCTTTTTCTGCTCTTCAAGGTGAGCTGTTTTTTCCCTTCACGTATCATTTCCATACATGCATCTATAGTATGACCCATTCTGAATCTGTTTGTGCATAGTTTCCAGTCACCAGATCTTGTTCTGCTTTTGATCACCATGTTAAAGAATGTTCTGCTTCCTCACAGAGGCATTAGCAGGCAATTTACAGTAATGGAAAGATCAACTGGTTTCAAAAGTATCATTAGGAGATTATTATTCTTGGAACTATATTTTGAATTTCTTTTCAATATTTTTTTTCACAATATGGGCATTATGTCAGATCCAATTGGCAGTAATCTAAGTAACTGTTCCTGTGACACAGAATGTCACCTATAGTTGTTAGCTATACACATTAGGAGGAATGTATAGCTGGTTTCTCAAAATAAAATTCTGTTGATGCCTGCTTTTAGTAGAATATTCCTACAGTATAGCATATATCTATTTTTTCTCATCATTTAATGCAAAGCATCAAATGTGTCTCAGTATTTCATCACGGGGATGAAAAATTAGGCCAGACTGTTAGCATAAACAAACAAGCTGCGTCCTGTGTCTTAAATCCATGACCTATTAACTGTCAGATATTTGTTGTTACATACCCATTTTCATATGAAAATCAGTGGACCTATCTACGGTATGCTTAGAACAGCTCCACAATAGCATAAATCCTATTATAGTAAATATTGAATGAAATGGGTTTTAAAAAAATTCTTCCAGTTTATGGTCCAACATGAAGCTCTGCATCCAAGCTCTTCATTATATGACAGTTGAATTTACTCAGCAATGTGACAAGGCTTATTCGAACATCTGTTGTGGTTTATTACCTGCACGTTAATAGTTTTTATTGGTTGATTTTACTTACTTAAATTGTTTTATATACCTTCCTATTTGCTATTATTCTGGGAAGCTAATAAAGGTTCAAAAATAATATATCTATATAGGCATAAAATTCATATGACTGCAGAAGCCATATGAAACATGTGGGATCTATTGCTCTCCTGACCCCCGTGGCTGGGCACAGCCTGGTCTTTGAGGTTTTCTGAAACGTGAGCAATAGGTTTCAAAATTTAATCTAGGGCAGTATGTTTTTCTAGATTGGGGGGGAGGGCAAACTGGACTGGGCTGATGACCGTCCCCGATTAAATGGATTCAGAACTTGCCCATCTAATAGAAATCAAGGGAGTAAGGCACTTAGTTTGCCCTTAAGCATCTTCTATTGACTATGTTTTTATTTGTGTATAGTAGTACAATACATAAGTAGTACAATACATAAGTACAGTACTAAAACATTTTTATACTAATTTCACCAAAGCTGAAGTTAAATATAGAACTATTAGTTGATTTTTCCCCCTGAATCCTAGCCTCTTCTTGTCTTGTTTGCAGAAGAGATGGGAAAATGAGCGGCTCTTGCAGGCCAAGAAGAAAGCTTGTGAAGAGGAGAATCTGTATGAAGTAAGTCAATGGAATGATTCATTGGCATATTGCAGAAGCAAGGGAGATGAAATAATGGGATATATAACAATGAAAACAGAGATTCCAGTTAAGAGACCTATTCTACAATCATTTACAGTACTCTAAATTATAGTGCAAGAATACATAGATAGTGTAGCTATGATGGTGCTAGAGAGAGAGGGGGGCACAAGGGGGAACCTGATATTCATCAATGGAGGGCATTTTTCCAATTGGAAAGATATTAATTTTTTTTATTGTGTGTACTGTATTTGCAGTCCATGCTAAGTAATACAAAGTCACTTAGAATTTTAGCCTTAACTTCCTCAGTACATGACTTTCAGAATAACGAACACTTTGTCTTTTCCTTTTAGGGACTGAATCTGGATGATTGCTCAATGTATGAAGACATCTCCAGGGGTTTACAAGCTACCTACCAAGACATAGGCAATGTCAAAGTGATTGATTTACAGCTAGAGAAACCAGAGAAACCATGAATTAAAAATGCCTGATTGTAATTTTCTCGTTTATTGAAAATGGTTATTTTTAAAAAAAATCTTGGTATCTCTTGCTGATAATGTGTATATATGTGATGGTAATTCTGTATTTTCCTATTCTTAGATAATAATAACTGTATAAATTTAACCTTGAGTAGAGAAGTGAGCTCTAAAAATTGGTTTGAATAGAATATCATTAATGAAATAAGCAAAAACATATTCTTTGATTTTCCAAACAAAAAAATACTCGGATTATATGCTATTTTGTATTTCCGATTCCTAATTGCCATTATTTTAAAAAGAAGCATCTCTCTGAGATTCTGAAACATAAGCAATGGTTAAACATTACCCATGGTGTCATTTACAATCCATTAACTCCTTATGCTTGCTTTCAACCACTCAATTTGAGTAAAAAGAAGCACATCTGTAAACCATATTTGCATTCATTTCAAATTAACATTTTCTCCTCTGAATTGAACATTTAAAAATTATCTCATATTTGTAGAAAAGCCTTATTGTGAATGGTGCTAATTGGTAGTGTGTATGTTCTCACTAAAGAAACAAAGAAAAATGTCATCACATATCCAATATTTGGAGTAGCTGCATATAGCATTTTTTAAAATATAAACCTAATAAAATAAATGTCTCATTTCCCTGCAAAATCAGAAATGGATAACAATATTTGTGATGTTTATATGAAGAAATAAGATATAAGAAGTCTAGGATGTCAGCAACAGTTCTCCCTGGTAGAACATTAATTCTTATGACATCTGCAAAAAGAAAAATAATTAAAAGGAAAAGGTGGAATGATGATGACAAATAACCACTGCAATTTATCCTCACTTTATTTGCCATTTTAATACTTTCCCATTCTTTAAGGGAAAATATAGCTTTATTTATACTGCAGACTTGTGGATACAAGAAGGCCTTTACCTTGTTTTTTTCACAGAGCAAACAATGGTGGTGGGATAAATTCCAAAGACAATGGGTTTTGGCTTTAGTGGATGCCAACAATTTTCATGGGATAACTCTTCAACAATTGACTGTTTTAATCAATCCCGTGTTATAATCCTATGGTAATACAAATATATCTTAAATTTCCCCTTTTCTTAATAAATTTTTCATAAATTTTATTTTTTTATTCAAAATCTATGGCTTTGATATATTCTTAACTGAAGATGTGTTACTCATATCAAAAATACTTCATAATTTATGTTTATATATTTAGCAACACTACTAAAGAGTTGGTCTATGTCAAGCTTGATGAGTACTGGGTTCCACTTGGAGCATTACTGATGAGATACTGAAGCTTTTCCCATACTCCTTCATGAATACGGCCTCTCTCCTGTGTGCGTCCGCATGTGAGTGGTCAG
>WNWU01000046.1:1971007-1991079 GCA_012654045.1 Ptyas mucosa | reverse complement strand
ATGAATACGGCCTCTCTCCTGTGTGCGTCCGCATGTGAGTGGTCAGGATTGCTGAGTGGCTAAAGCTTTTCCCACACTCCCTACATGAATACGGCCTCTCTCCTGTGTGCGTCCGCATGTGAGTGGTCAGGTTTGCTGAGTGGCTAAAGCTTTTCCCACACTCCCTACATGAATACGGCCTCTCTCCTGTGTGTGTCCGCATGTGAGTGTTCAGGGTTGCTGATCGGCTAAAGCTTTTCCCACACTCTCTACATGAGTATGGCTCCTCTCTTACATGTGTTTGCTTCCAAGTGGATAGCCCTGGTGATTGGCTTAAACCTAGTCCATATTTTCTGCATGAATAAAACTTTTTCCCTATATGCCTCCCCTTCTGTCTGATCAGACATAGTAATGATCCATCAACCTTTTTTACATGTTCTTTATATAAATATGGCTTTCTTCTATGTATCTGATTGTGAGTAACCAGCTGAAAATGTTTTTTTTCATTGTTTTTATGATATTTATTCTCTGCTTCTTCATTTCTGTCTTTCAAAAAAAGCATTTCATCATCTTTACCTTTGTTCATGTTGCTTAGTATTCTATATTGCACCATTACTTGGTAGGAAGCATAACTTCTTATTCTGGGTAATGATTTTTCTGTTAGTATTTTTTTTGGTTCTTCAGCAAGTATTATAAATCCAGAATGTTTCCATTTCATATGGCGGATGAGATAATCTTTGCAAGTAAATGCTGTCTCACAACTGGGACACTGATGGCAAACTGTTTGTTTCTTTTTCACCAAGTATGAATTCTGCTTGTAAACTATTTGCAAAGAAAAAACAAAATTATTGGCAAAAAAGGACTATTTATATGAGGAACCTGCTATGATTTATATTTTCTTATTTTTTTATAGCCCAGCAATGAAAAAGTAGGCTTTGGAGTTTATAACTTTTCTTCCACATTAAAGAGTTCACAATTCTTATTATATCAATGCTTATTACTGGTATATAGATAATTTGCAATTACCCATGCAGTATAAAAATAAAGGTAATTATTAATTGTTAATAATTTAATTTTAATTCTTTCAAGGCATAACTTCTTTCTTGGAAGGTTTTACACAAGATATTAAACTATATTTGAGCTCAACAGAATATGATAAACTGGACTGAACAATTTGAATTTGCAAGGCAGTCTTATGAGGATTATTCTATATTAAAAATATACATATTAATATATCTCTGTCAACATATAACCTATTGTGAACAAGAATTTCTTCTGATTAGGTTGCATTTTCTACATGGAAAATATTAAAAAGTCATTAAAAAGGCATCCCTACTTACTTGTAGCCTCAAATAATATTATTTAGTTTTTATTCTGTTGATGAACCAACATATCTAATAGCATAGCTGTCAAATCTGATTAAGTCAGAAAATATGGAAACAATATACTTATAGTAAAAAAGATTTCATAAAAACTGGTAGTGTATAGGGCCAAACAAATGTAACATATATTTCTCCTCCTAAAAGGTAAAAGGAAAAGGTTTCCCTCGCACATATGTGCTAGTCATTCCCGACTCTAGGGGGCGGTGCTTATCTCCGTTTCAAAGCCGAAGAGCCAGCGCTGTCCAAAGACGGCTCCATGATTTCTCCTCCTATCATTATTAAAATAGCATTCAAGACTTGTGTTCGAGAGGAAAACAAGGGCAGGACTTCTAAAGATTTTTTATTCTGTCATCTATTAAAAATAACTCTTACTGCAGGAAAAATATGAGCCATGATTCAATATTCGTATTATGAATGTAACCAATGCCAATTTTTTATGTAATAGCTATAATCATGTTATTATACAGTAATAGTACAAGTACAAATTATCTCTCATCCTTTAAATAAAATGCTACTTAAAAGTGGAATAAGAACTGGCAAAATTCTGGAAGTCACACTAACACCATGTCAAAACATCAGTTGTGTCAACAGACACTGACTAAGTGAAATTGTTCCTAGACGTCTTATGGTGAAGAGCTGCAATTTCATTTGTAAAGCTGGGTTTTTTTTTTACAATATTTTGGCCTAGGGCAGTGATGGCTAACCTTTTTGCCATCAAGTGCCAAAAGCGGGGGAGTCACGCGCACGTGTGCCCACACCCATAATTCTATGTGCCCCTCCCCCTGCGCATGTGTGCACGACTCCCCTGCGCTCCTCCCGCTTTTGGTACGCAATGGCACGGTGGGCCAGGTAGGCCTGTTTTTCGCCCTCCCCAGGCTCCAGAGGCTTTCTAGGAGCCTGGGGAGGGTGAAAACAGCCTTCCCCACTCCCCTGGAGGTCCTCCAGAGGCTGGAAATGGCCCATTTCCCAACTTCCAGTGGGCCTGGAAGGCCCAAAAATCAGCTGGCCGGCATGCGCATGCGCGCTAGAACTGAGCTAGGGCAATACTCGCGTGCCCACAGATATGGCTCCGCGTGCCACCTGTGGCACCCATGCCATAGGTTCGCCATCATGGGCCTAGGGTCTTAAATTACTAGGCACTAAAGGACATGGTGGCTCAGACGCTGAGCTTGTCGATCAGAAAGGTCGGCAGTTCGATGGTTCGAATCCCTAGCGCTGTGTAACAGGATGAGTTCCCGTGACTTGTCCCAGCTTCTGCCAACCTAGCAATTTGAAAGCACATAAAAAATGCAAGTAGAAAAATAGGGACCACCTTTGGTGGGAAGATAACAGCGTTCTGTGCACCTTTGGTGTTTAGTCATGCCAGCCACATGACCCCCGAATCGTCATCAGACAGTGCTGGCTCTTCAGCTTAGAAACGGAGATGAGCACCGCCCCCTAGAGTTGGGAACGATTAGCACGTATATGCGAGGGGAACCTTTACATTTACCTTTAAAGGGCCCATGGAAAAATTAGATAGTTCCTTAGATACTAAGTTTGGGGTCTACAGCTATCTTTATTAATTTAAGCAACAAATCATCTAGCATTATACCATTTAGCGATTTCCATTTAGATTCCCATTTGATGCCAAGTTCCTTTCCATATTCTTCTCCATACCAAACCAAGAGCTCAGAATGAGGTTGAATTTCTTTACATGTTCTGTAGTATATTTCCCCATGATACTGGAAAGCAACAAGATTTTGTTCTTCTTCATTCCTGGCACAGTTAACATACCTATTTTTAAAAGGGTGACTGATATTAAAAGGAAAAGTTGTTATCAAAGAAACCAGGAATTTAATTAGATCTGGGCCAGTCATTCTCTCTCAGTCCAACCTCCCTCACAATATTATTGTAGTGGGAAAAATATAGGTAGCCCTTGACTTACAACAGTTCATTTAGTGACCATTCAAAGTTACAGCAGCACTGAAAAAACTTACAACCATTTTTCACATTTACAACTGTTGTCGCACCTCCATGGTCATATGATTTACATTTGGATGCTTGACCACTGGTTCACATTTATGATGGTTGCAGTGTCCCAAAATCATGTGAACACCTTTTACAAACTTCTGACAAGCAAAGTCAATGGGGAAGCCAGATTTCATTTAACAATCGGGTTACTAACTTAACAATTGCAGTGATTCACTTAACAAATATGGCAAGGAAAGTCATAAAATGGGGCAAAACTCAATCAATTTCTCACTTAGCAACATAAATTTTGGGCTCAATTGTGGTCATAAGATGAGGACTACCCATATGAAGTCACCTTGGAATACTAAATGAAAGGTAGTATATAAATCAAATACATACATGCATGCATACATACATACATACAATTGTGCTATAATAAGTCACAGCCCTAGAATATTACTATCAGTCTTTTTGTCAAAAATTGTATTTTTAATTTTTGTCCTTGCAGAGTAAAATATATCAGTGAGATAGTAGCATGTTCAGTGTTATAGCAATTCTGGTCTCTGGACAAAATCTATTGAGCAAAGAGGTATTTTTGAGACCAGTTCTAATATTCCCAAATCTGGAAAGTGACAACCTGCTTCTAAATTTTGTCCTGTACATGTCAGCGTTCCAGAAAAAACCCAACTCCAATTAAAAACTTGATAATAGCATAGACTTGTGTTTGAATTTAGGATGATTTAAACAAAACTGAAACCAAGAAGTTTTGGGGAACTTCTCAGATCATGAAGGGATGATTATTTGTACACTTATTTAAAAATTATCCCCAGCAAATGTAGAATAATCTGGGGGATGGCCAAAATGAAGGAGAAATAGTTTTAAAAGTCCAGATTCATTTATATTCATAAAGAAAATAATGAAGACAATACATAATATATGAAATATTAATATTTTATATTATTTAGCCATTGCTATTACAAATAGCTGTTATTCAGCTATTATTTTCAGCTAGAGAAAGACCAAAGGAAGCTAAATTAGAAAGGTTGTGTGATCATTTTTTCCAGTTGTGTCCTTTCTCAGGTAAAGATCACTTTTTTATAAATAGAGAAAAGGTTTCACATACATGGGAAGTGAAATATATTCACCATTTATAGTTATATCAAACTGTTCCCATTAAAAAAACAATAAAACTTGTGGGCAGAAGTATTAAAATTCCAGTACATTTTGGAAGCTATTGATATCCTGATTGTACCAACTGAAGATTTCTTCAAACTTTTGTTCAATATTTATCCTTATTTTCTGATATCACTATAATTCAATTTATCTATGTGTTGATCTACCTCTATTATTAATCATTATATTAGTCCATTTTAAGCAAGTAATTTCCTTTGTTCAAAATATCATGGTTTGTCACACTGAAAGCTTGATGACACTTATCAAAGATATTGGAAACAATTTCATTGTACAACATTGTACAATGTTCCTCTATTATAATAAAATTACTATATATATTATAATGCAAGTATAGCTGAGTGGGCAGAAATACACTGTTCTAATTTTGACTTATTTCTCTCTCTATATATAATTATACCAAGTGTGCCTTGCAAAATATTTTGTTTCTTACAATTCAAACTTATACAACTGTGACTTATAAAACTAACACCTGGAATTTCATTTAGATAAATGAAACATCCTTATATTCACAAAGTTGATATGGTACGGTATAGCTGTATTACATGGTATTAAAATCAAGTAATTTAGCTTAGATAGTTTGCAGGTTGACTTCTTTGTAGTATAGGTCTGCGATCTCCAACCTTTCCAGCTTTGCAGGGTGGTGAGGGAGGGAAGTAGACGGAATGGTTCTGGGAACATGCTAGGTGACCACAGGCACACACAGCTCTATTTAAAAATACAAAAATCTGTTTAATTTTATCAAAGATTTTTACCTCATCCAGTTGGAATTAGTTTCATTTTTTCCATCAACATAAATGTAATAATTCTGCTCTCTGGTAATCTGTAAATATAATAGATATGAACTATGTATATCAATGTGGAATTTACACAATTATGAATAAGAATTTCATTGTAATATAGAAATAATATAATAACCTTAATTAATCTCTAGGTAAAAGGGATTTTTTTTTACTTAATGATAAGAAAATAATATCAAAACATATTTCCCTACTTTATATTTTATTAAATATTAAAACTTGTTTAATTCAAGCAAATTGCAAAAGCAACAAATCAATAAAACTTCTCTAGAGAGGGGTTTCCATGGTCATGCATCACAATGGAGAAAATACTGTTTAATGTTATTACAGACTAGCATACTTAAAGGAAAGGAAAAACATTAAGTACAGGTCGTCCTCAACTTGTAACCATTTGTTCAGTAACCATTATAAGTTATGATAGTGCTAAATAAAGGGACTTAAAACCTGTGCCCAAAGTTATGGATGTTCCAGTACCCCTGCAGTCATGAGTTATAAACTCAGATGCTTGGCAGTTCCTGTACTTATGACCTCAGGGGTGCTTCAATTTTCCCCACCCGTGTATCTCTCTCCCCCATCTATGCCTTTTTGGCCCTCTGCCACCCTGTGCTGTAACCACCCAGGCTGACCTTCACCATCTTGCTCTCGCTGCTGATCAGGCATATGGTATGGCTTGGATTGGGATAAGTATTCCCATGACTCACAATTTTCAGTTAAAGATGGTAACTAGGACTGCTGCAGGGGTGGGTTCTAAATTTTTTTACTATCGGTTCTGTGGGTGTGGCTTATTTTGTGGACATGGCTTGGTGGGTGGGTAATGTGACTGAGTGGGCATGGCCAACTTTTTTTTTTTACTTTATTTTTAAAAACAGTTTTTCTACAACCTTAAGAGGTTGCAGAAAAAAATGCTTTTAGAAGCCTCTGACAATCAGGCAACTCAGCTGGGATCACCAGAGGCTTTTAAAGGCTTTTTTTTTTCCTGCAACCTCTTTGGCCAAAGAGGTTGCAGGAAAAAATGCTTTTAAAAGTTTTTTTTAAAAAAGCCTTTGATAAGGTGGGCGGGGTAAGCAAGTGGTGACCTGGCTGGGAACCGGTTCGGAGGCATGGCTAGCCAATGTTATTACTGGTTCTCCGAACTACTACAAATTTTTACTACTGGTTCTTGCAAACCGGTGCGAACCGGGAGCAACCCATCACTGGACTACTGGAATTATAGTCACTAAGTGATAGTCATATGAGATCTTGTCTTATCACCATATTGCTTAGCAATCACAATTCTGAACCCAGTTGTAATTATAAGTCAAGAACTACCTAAAAACAACATGGTACTGTAACACAAATTAGGCTTGCTTAGTCACTGAAAATGAATATTACATGAAATTGCTGTAAAATCGAAGTACTGTGATCATACCAGCCAGGAATAGCCACTGTTTGCTGCTGCTTCTTCCTCTGTCCTTGTCCCTTCATATGGTCCAAAATGAATTCCTGGCGTCAATGTTTCCTTTTCATTCCAGACTCCAAAACCAGCTCTGGGAATACTTGAAAGACCAATTCTAAAACCTGAAGGTAAAGTGCAGGTGGCTCTATTTGGCAGTCCTAGTTCAGCAACTGTGTCTCTGGTGAAAAGTGGAGCACCATGAACAGAACACTCATCAACAAAGAAAGTCTGGCAATATTCACAAACTAAGGAAGTGAAAAGAGATGTGAATATGGAGTGAGAGTCTAACAAATTATCTTTTGTTAAATTCAGTTTTCTTAGTTTTCTATAGGCAATATATATTATGAATATGACTTGAAATGTTTGCATTTCAGTGAAGATCTCAGGATCCATTTATGATTTTTGTCCTACCCATTTTTATGCCTACTAATTATGTAAACAACAAAATATCAAATGAGTTAAGGTTCAAGGCTCAGGAGGTGACAGCCGCTGGCTAGTCTTGTCTGGTTGGAAACTAAGCAAGGTAGGGACTATTTAATACTTGAAAATGACATTACCAGAAAATCCTAAAGCTGTAGGCTAGACTAGGAAGCTAAAGAATGAATCCTGGCAAAATGCAATTTCCTTCTGTATGTAGGAAATTTATACATGTGGAAATGCTGCATATTGTGTAAGCATGTTTGCCAATAAACAGCAAAAAGCTTTTAAAAGCTTAACAGAACTATCCTGCACACAAGTGGAAACAAAGCACAGCTAATACATTTACCACTGTTTATGTGGTCATGTATGTTGATTTGTCCCTGTAAAATTTGTCAAAAGTTAAGTTTTCCTCCTCTCTGCTTAGTAGATAATGTAAGAATCCTTAAAAAAACTAAAAAAACAAACTCTGTACTGGTAAGCCATTAGGATCAAAGGAAGGAATCAGCATACACGGTTTGACATCTTCACAGCAAAACATAAATCATAATGACATTATTAGAATATTGTCAGGTAGGAGCATTTTTATTTTTACAGTAATGTCTGAAATCCAAAAATCTTTGTGTCAGCAATCCCCAATCTTTGCAGCTCTGTAGACTGGTGGCAGGAGGAGAGGGGATGGTTTTTCGCATACGCTCATACACAAATGTAGCCACATTTGCGTGCATGCTCAATCACCAATTGTGCGGCCCAGTCCCCAACAGAAGGTTGGTGACCCGTTTGTGCCACAAAAACAAAATTTTAATAATAGAACTACTGATTGAGAATCTATAATTGTTTACAGTAACACACACATCATCCTGACTCTGATCCCTGGGTTTTATTATTTTGATTGTTGTTGTTTTAATCGGGTTTTAATTGATTTTTCCTTTTATCTTGTATGTTTTTAACTTGTGTTCGCCGCCCTGAGTTCTTAGGGAGAAGGACAGCATATAAGTTTTTGGTAAAATAAAAATAAAAAAATAAAAAAATAAAAATCCAGTTTATTTAATACAATAGTTTTAAAGTTTAGTAAATTGTTTGAAAAACACTGCAAAAATTATTAAATCTGTAAGCATATATAAAGTTTGCTTAGGAGAAATGGAAAAAAAAGATAATTAAAGAAGTGCCTCTCACACAAGTAGTCATCATCATTTGGTTCATTTATTTCCATGTATGCTTTTCTTTCTCTCTTCCGTAATCTGTATGTGCTAATTTCCTTGTTCTGTTCTTTTTTCCTTTCCTTTTTCTTTTCAGGCACAGCTTTTGTTTGGAAATCTGAAAAATAAAGTACAGCATATAAAATCCAATATTGGATTGAAAATCTATATTTTCATGGAAAGCAACAATACCTCAGGTACAAGAATGCAAATTAAATCATTGTTTTTCTAAGTATTTATATCATGCCTAGTAAGAGGTTGAAGAATTATACAGTACAATTGTATTTTATTATTTGGATTCAGGACTATTTAACAAACTGTAAGGGTAGAAAATTTGGTAAAACGTTTGGGATGATCCCATCATACTAGAGGGGAAGTAAGGAGACAATATACTAGTGTAGTAATATCGGAAAATACATCTAGTGGACAACAAGAAATGACATCATTAAATCTGTACAGAATACCTAAATCATGTTTACATTGACAAAAATCTGTATCAAAGTATCTGCTTTTTTAAATCAGATTTTCAAGTGTAGACACTGCATTTTCAGTCGGTTAGAAGAAGTGGATTAAGATACCTTCTCAGGTCCCAAAACAATTTTACTGAGAATTCTACTTGCAGGACTAAAACACACATTAATTAATCACACAATAAATGCAAGACCAGTCTACTGTTGCATATAAATATGCTAAGTTAATTAATAGGCCGTACAACATTATGTTCTACATCAAAGGCATAACTATGAACATATTTGTACATGGACATAAATAGGAACATATTTGTACATCCACATTAACTTTACAAAAAAAATATATAGCAAGAATAGTTTTAAAAAGGCATTCTGCTGCTGCGATATGATTACAGGAACATAAACAGTTGCTTTAAGGATTTGCCAATATGCATATATGCAAGCCCAAACATGCTGAGAACTACCGATTTTCCTTTGAATCTGAAGTGCTGCACAGCCCTATTACCACATTCCTTCAGTCTTAAAGTTTAAATTCTATGAGGCAGATGTTTGTCTATTGCTCCTATGTTCCTGTAAAGAGCACGGGCAGCTGGCAATAATTCAATCTAAATTCCCATATTCTACTATTATAGCTTCCAGAACCATCTCAAAGGTAGTTCTATGCTAGGAAAAAGATTTGTTTAGTAATCTTTAGCTAAAAATTATCCTCAGAGTAGCTAAGAAAAATTAATTCAATGAAACAAATTTTAGAAGATAAATTTAAATCTATATCTGGATGAAAAATGATGCTGTACTATAGTTCTACAATTGTCCTTCTGGATTTATTACAAGTAATCCTCAATTTATGACTGCAATTGAACCCAGAATTTCTCTTGCTAAGCTTTTGCCCCATTTTATGACCTTTGTTGCCACAGTTAAGTGAATCATTGCAGTTGTTAAGTTAGTAATATATTTAGGTGAATCTGGTTTCCCCATTAATTTTGCATGTCAGGTCTCAAAAGCTGATCACATGACTCTGCAGACATCATAAATATGAGAAAGTTGCCAAGCATTTGAATTTTAATCATGTGACCATAGGGATGCTACAAAGATCTATGTGTGACAAAACAGTCATAAGTCACTTTTTTCAGTGCTGTTGTAACTTGAATGGTAACTGAAGTAGAGGGCTATCTATATTGTTTGATTTTTAAAATGCTTTAAAATGCTTCTTAAAAACATTGAACAATGAATTCCAAAGGAATATCATATCTTGCTTTTCAATCAATTATATGTGGATTTCACTAATGACAGCTTTGATCTTGAGTAATGCCAGCCTTGTGAGATTAGTGAGATAAAACTAGTGAATCATATTTTTTTGTTTTTGACTTTATTTGGGAAATACAGATTATATCCCAGTCACAAAATTATATTCTATGCTTCTCATCTTCTGTAACAGTGATGGTGGATTTATGGCACATGTGCCAGAAGTGGCATTCAGAGCCATCTCTCCGGGCATGCCAGCCATTGCCCATTGCTCTTCTGGGTTCCGGCGTGCCAGAAACCAGAAGAGCAGCTCCCTGACATGCATGCACATGCCAGGAAGCTGACCTTCCAGTTTCCGGCATGTGCATGCACGCTGGACAGCTGGTTTTCACATGCACATGTGTGCCAGAAACCGGAAGACCAGGTGACCGGTGTTCGCATGCATGCTGGTCACCTGGTCTTCCGGTTTCTGGTGCGCATGCGCGCTGGCAAACTACTCTTCCGATTTCCAGCACTCCCACATGTGTGTGCTGGAGAGCTGCTCTTCTGGTTTCCAGTGCTCCCCTACGCACGCACACAGGCTCCCATTTCAGCACTCGATTCACCAACACTATCCTACAAAATCAAAGGTTGGGTGTTTTGAACAGTATAGCAAAGTTGTGTGCCATTGTTTGCCTCTGATACCTCCAGGTACAATTTAAGATGTCAAACCTTTAGTAAAGGTTTGTGTTCCTTTTTAGTTTTTCTCTGAAGTTTTGCAGTCAATCTTATCTTCCACTGCAATTATACAAAACCTTAAGTACTGTATCCTACAATTATCATGTTTCCTAGTCAGCATCATTCACAGCACTGTCACATAATTGTCTATCTTAACACAGGATGACTGAGATACTATATATGAGTTAATATTATCTGGAGTGTTGCATCCTGCCACTCTCATGCTACATGTGATTCATATCTTTCACAAGTGTTGACTTGATGAATTTGTATCATTTTGAGCAGCTGTAACAAAATAACATAAAACCAATTATTTTGTTACACTAATATTACTACAATGACAATTTTTCACTTATTGTATATGGAATACAACCTTTAAAACTACACTACTTAAATGTTTTCAAAAACTTTAAAGGGTCACTAAAGGTATTATAATCTTGTATAAAGAACAAGTTTATTTCCTTTTTCTCTAAGCAGTTCTTAACAACCGTGAAGTCTGCTTTAAGATTAATAGCTTGCATAGCACTTAAATTTTTTATCTATTTTTGTGATCATTTACAGTTGGATTGCAAGTTCTGTATTATTGGTTACTTCATTCTGAAGCAAGAGTTGCATTCTACTACATTTTAATACTCTGCAGATTTACGAAGATTTTTGTTGTATCATTATTTTGAAAGCATACCTATAAATGTTGGTGTCCATTCCTCATCCGATTCAGAGGATTCATTTGCAGTTTTTAAGGGCTGCCGTGCATAACACATAAATGCTGGTTTAGGAGTAGGAAGACCTAATAAAAATATTAGTTATTACTTATCAAGGAATGCCTAATGCTGTACTACTTTTTTTTCTTTACTGATTCCATAAATGTTTTTCTGTTCTGCTGAGGCCAATATAAGACATACCATAATCACAATCATAGTGCTAACAGAAAATAGGGATTTTTTCTCATTCTGGGCAACATCTCCCCATTTAAAATGCACATAAAACTAACAGAACTAGCAAGATCCCAAACCCCAAACCTAATCAGATTAGATTAATCTTTTATGCAACACAGGACTATTCCTTTGTGCATTAAATCTTATATTGGCATGTTTCAGTATTATCGGTCCTTCTAGGATTGAACATGGCTATTGTGCTATATATAGTGTGGATCAATCCACTGATTTACTGAATGCAATCCATTGTATCCAAACTTGGAAGGAATTTGTGTTCCTGCTTCCTATGGATAATTTCACTATCTTCACTCATGGGTCACTTATTAAACTCTTATTAATATTATTTGCTTGTTTGTGATTTAGATGTTGTCATTCAGATGAAACTTTAAGTTTTAATGTATTAAATGGAATGGCTTTGCTGAAGTTAGGACTATAATTAAGGATAGAAACGTATTTCAGCACCCGGTGACTTATTTCCCCATAAATATTTTATTTTAACATATGAATAAATGAGTTCTTTGATGTTTCTCCTTTTGTATGGTTTCAAAACATGGGTAAACAATTCTTCAATAATTAGTATTCTGCTCACCTAATTGAATCATAAAGTCATAATTATGTTTCATGTTCTTATAACGTAATTTCTCCCATTTTCCCATTTCAGCCCACTGTTCTTTAGAAAAATAGATGGAGAGCTCTTTAAACCTATCTTCAACCTAGTACAGAAGAGAGGAGTTATAGTATATTACATGTTTACATTTCTTTAAACAAACAAATGCCAAAAATTGGGTTACAATTTATCACCATTTTGACTACATTTTAATTTACATTTAACAACACAGAACTATTAATCATTGGATCTGACACAAAGGATTGGGGCTATAGATACATAGGATGCGTGATTCTCTCTCAGCCCAACTCAGCTCATAGGGTTGTTGTTGTAGGGAAAATAGGAGTATTGTTTTTCACTGTCTTGAGTTACTTATAAAAATAAAGATGGTGTGTAAATAAATAATCAGGTATACAAATTAATAAATGTGATTACGAATCCATATAAGCATGGATTTTTTCAGCAGTCTACATCCAATGTGTTCAATCTGAAAATTTCCTTGTAGTAATATACAATAAAAATTTATAGACATTTAATATTTACTTGGGATTTGAGTTTTTTTAAAAGTCAATTAATACATTGAATGTATACTGCATTAGTATTAAAGCAGGAGATTATAACTAATACTGCATATAAAAATTGCTTGTTGAAATTTTATAATAATTAATTTGCTGAATCAATTCATTACATTTGAGATCAATAAAAACCTTAATTGGACAACATTCCCAATTACCACAATGGATTCATTTTTCTTCTCAAAAATAAAATATTAAAAATGGCCTTAGCAATAGGCAATAACCATTGCTTATTACTCTATAATTCTCTGAATTCAGAATAAATCCCAATAAGATAAGTGGGATTTTCTCTGAGATTTAAACATAACTAAATTTGTTATAAAGCAGGATTTTGTTTTTCCTTGGGAATCCATGAATCAAAACTTCATATTAAGTTGTTGTCTGAATTCACATTTGATTGGACTTCATTGCCTTAAACTGACCATTTTTAGGAGAAAAGGTAATTGCAGGGCTTGATAATGTGACTAAAACTATCCTTGCATTTGATACTATGAAGCTCCCCAGTAAAAATGTAATTAACGAAAAAGAGCAACAAGTCCAAACTGCACAGTAAGACTAAACTGCCGCTGATCTGAAATTATGTATCTATAAAATACATATGTTTACTGATATCCCCTAAATAATATAAATAAATAAAACTTCAACAGAGAAATTTGTTTCTTTCTTGCAAAGCTAGGAAACCTCTTTATAGAAGTTTCCCTAAATTCAGATCTCTCAGTTCAGGTAAACTAAACTTGTCTTTTAATAAAATTTGTCAGAAAAACTGCTGCCAGATTCCTGATTTGGTCACCATAAACTCACACAGCTCTATTCCTACAATGTACTATAGCTACTCCCAGATAACTGTGCATAACACAGCATTCTAACTCTATCACATTTCTTGTAATTTTTAAATATAAAATATTATATCATTATCTTGAAAAAAAAATGTTGACATCTTGAAAAGCAGTAAGTCCTATCAAATGAGCATGTCAATATGTTTCTCTGGAGTTTTGGAAGCAATCACTTATTACTCCCTCACCTTGGACTTTTGTCCACTTTTCTTATTAATCTGCTTTTTGCTCCTGTCTCCAGGATTCTTTTTCTTGGTACTTTTCTTTATCTCACCTGCCTCAATATTTATTGAAACATCACATGACCCACTAGTTTCTTCTACTAAGGATTCTCCTGCCCAAATCCTTGGCTCAGTTTCCAAGTTCTCTATAGGAATGCATCCTTCACATTCAACTGCTTTTTCTCTTGCAATATCATTTTTATCTGATATTTCTCCCCTCAGCCCTTGGTCCCCTGCCCCACTTGAAGCATCTTTTCTCTGTCCCTGGGATTCAGCCTCCATTTGCCTCAGACCCTCAACTTCCATCCTAGAGGGGTTTACCTCCTCTATTCTCTCAACCTCAGGTGGGATCTCCTGCCCTGTTTCCTGGGCTTCTGCCCCAATTAGCAATCCCCCCCATTCCCTCTGACATTCTGTCCCCCTTGGCATCTTTTCTCCAACTTCACCCCAGCTGAATCATCTATATGGGATCAAATCATCGGGCTTTGTGTTGTTAAGTGCTTTCCCCCCATTAAATATTATAGTTCCTTCTCCCACTTCAGTGTTGGGTTGCTTAGGAGTCAACCAAAAATTGCTCCTTTCACCCTCTCTGCCCCACACAGAGTGAGGGAGACCCTTCCCAGCAATTTTCCCGCCTTCAAAGAGAAGCCCGCCAAAACGACGCGGAGCCAATCAGAATGAAGTGCGGGCAGGTTATGGCCAATCAATTGAAAGCGCGGGGAAAAAAGCCCCGAATCTCGCGGGGGGGGGGGGGGGGGGGGGGGGAATAACAGCGTTCGCCTCAGAGCCGAAAGAATGAGAGGAAAGCGGGATTTTGCCCGCTGAGGGGATGGAACTGTAATGAGGGATACAGTATATATTTCCAGTCAACGGAAATCCGTGACTGATGTATATAAATCACAAAGATCGGCCTTCTCCAATCTCTTGCCTTCCTAATATATCGGTTAAACTTATATCTGTTATCTAATACATGCTTGACAAATAAAGAAAATAAATGATTTCGACTCTCATCATCACCCATATTGGGGGAAGACGGGAGGAGGAAGTTCTGAACACTGGAAGGCTTTACATTGGGGACAAAGGCTGCGGGTTTTCAAAATGTGTGTGTGTGTGTGTGTGTAACAGGTACACATACAACAACGCCACAATCCAGTCCAAAAACTAGAATCCAGACATGCAATGTGAGCTGATTACAAAGGAGGTGGAATTTCTTTTTGAAGAAATTCACAGTATCTTTGTTTTTTTCCTGTCATGGTGACTGGTTCAAGCATTACTCTGGTTTGGGTTTAGTGTATGTTAAATCAGCCAACATTGAGTCTATTGAGTCAACACAGCATAATTTGCAAGGCAGCATTCTGCCCTTAAATTGCTGCATTGCAAAGGGAGTGGATTTCAACACTTGTAACTCTCAGCCAGGGGAGCCACCAGCCATGGTGACAGGATGGCAAAAGGTGTCATCCTGCTCCTCTATGCAAAAGCAGCTTCCAGGATGGTGTTTTTAGCCATTGATTGCATGTTAACCTAGAATCCAGACATGTGTTGCAAGAATTTGTGTGGCTAGTTTATTGGGTCACAAAAGCATAGAAGGTTGGGTTGGGTTAAATAAACCATGGTTAACTATGGCATCATAAAATGGTCCCTTAAGTAAGAAAGCTCTTAGACCAATCAATATCGATAGTTATCCTGTGAATGCCTAGCAGAAATTTAAAAAAGGATTTAAAGAAACAAAAACAGAATGAAACAAATAACAAAATTAGCTAAAAGAGGCTTGCTCAGCCATGCAGTCTTTTGGTTTCGGAAGCTGGTCTTGCTGCAGTTCCTTTTCTAGGCAACTTTAAAAGTCCCCAAAATAGACTTTTTTTGAACTGAAATTGCAACAGATTTACACTGATGCAAGACAACCATGTGGGGTCACTGTAGCATCAAGTTGAGCATTCAGGTGGAGAGTACAAATAATTGTAGAATTATTGTTTTTAATTTCATGGATGGCTCTTTGATTTCCAAATAAATTAACCTCCTTTCTGATATGTTTTTAAAAACTACCTTTTAGCATTATGGAAAATCAAGCAGCGAGAAAGCATTTACCCAGCAATTTCAAATTAACAGCCAAGGCCACAATTCGGGTACAGCTTATTTGATAGAATTGTGTATTTATTAATTAATGCCATTAACTATCACTTAAATTCCTAGGACCTGACTGACTGATGAGATGCCTTCAAGTCAGTGCTGATGCTGAGCAATTGAGTCACTTTGGATAGTGAGATGGGAGGCATATACATTTAATAAATAAATAAACTACCAAGATAGAGATTTCCAAGATGTTCTGTCCTTAACCTGGTCCGTTATTAGGTCTCTTAGTGGTGCATTCATTATTGTACTATAATTTGAGTCCATCCACCTGTTTTCCTGACCATCCATGCTCCATCACTGAAGGTTTTTAGAAGAGATTGGAGAATAATTTGTCTGAAATGGTATTATAGGGCCTCCTGTTCAAGCAGGAGGTTGGATTAGACCTCCAAAATCCCTTCCAGCTCTTATTCTCCCAACACCAAAGTTTAAAAGTATCAATACTCATTCTATTCTTTGCTTCCAACTTTTACATCCAGAGATTGTTACAGGAAAAACTGTTGTGTGCATAATACTAACCTTTGTAGGTGCAACTACTTTATAGTATCTGAATACATTAAAGCCACTAATAAAAATTTATATCAGGGATATGATTGTATTGTGTCTTACATTCAGGAATTCAAAGTGACATGCATAGCGATTTTTCATATTTTTCTTTACAAGAAACCTGGGAAGGGGTTGGACTGAGAAAGCACAATTGTCCAAAAATCACCCAGTGACCTTTGATGGTCTTTCTGTCTGGTTTGGATGTTATCTCGAATAAATTTCATTTCCAAACACAAAGTCTTTAATGAAATCTTTCATTTATTGAAAATAACGATCTAGTCCTGAACTCATTTGCAGCCAAAACTGACCCTCTGATCCCAAACCCCTCCCTTTCTGTTCCTCAAATCTCAGTGTCTCATTTGCCATCTTCCAAGTCAGTCTTTCATCTCAGCTACTTCAAGTCACAGGAATTTCCCCCCTCCCCCCACCACCTAGGTGACGTTATCTGCCGGGGGAGAAGAACTGGGTGAAAAGCCAAGCTGCTAAAAATCAAACTGTTACTTCTAATTTTTTTTTCTTTCATGTCAGCGCTGGAGCAAGCATAACTTGGAGCACTGACACTTACCTTGTGACACCTATAATATATTAGGATATCTTTTGTATCTGTCATTAAGCTAATAACTATGATGTGATCCATTGGGAGAAACTGATGATGATCCTTTCAATTCAGATTTTGGTTATAAGGCAATATTGGATGAAGGTTCAGATATACAGGTAAGAAAGACAGGAGCTGAAGGGATATACAGTGATAATAATGGATGTGAAAATTAATTTCAGCATTATAATTCTTTTTGGACTATCAAATAAAATATTAATCATCCTATAGTGAATCTTGGATTTCTTTTATTACCTGAGAGATAATAATGGTATCCATAATGCCATTTAAACAAACTTTCAAATATTAATACTGAAATATTGATTAAAAGATCACATGACAAGGTTGTTGAAATTTTATTAGTGCCAGTAAGTTCTATTAGCAATAACAAGCATGCAATTAAAAAAAACATTTAAACTATTCTGGAAATATAGTAGCCATAGCCTTCCAATAGACCATATCCAAATTATAAGCATATTTTTTTACGATTATTCTTTAAAATGTCTAAAATCACAAAATGTATTATTTTCACTTTAAGAAAATTGTTGCTAAAAGCAACCAATAAATAGGACAACATTTTTATTTCCAGAGTCCTGAATTCAAATATGACAATAGGAGAAGCACATAAACCAACTGAGCGAGTTAAAAATGATGCTTTATCAAAATTTCTTCTTTCCACTCCTAGCATAATTGTGCAGTAATAGTGCAGAATATTGCAATACAAGAGCCTATTATTTTCACAGTCTGATAACTTAGATGATTATGTATTTCTGCTTATCTTTCTTCTGCATAGGAAAAAGGTAATATGTGTCCTAGAATGACTACAGCAGATATAGGATCATTCATTGTTCAGGTAATTGTGTTTTCATAAGCCTTTCCATTAAAAAAAAATCTTTTAGCCTATTTTTCATTAGGGCTCAGTTTTTATATCATATTTCCGTTGGTTATTTAATTAACTCACGTTCTGATTTGCGGAATACATTGAATTATAAATTAAACAGGTTGGATTAGCCCAACATGATATGCCCCAAAAGACTCATCAAGGTTAGGAGGTTGCTTAAATGCAGCTGCTACATTTTTAATAGAACAGTGCAAGCATCTGGTGAGCCTGTGCAGTTCATTAGTCTAATGGAGAGACAAGCAACCTGATCACTTTCAGACGTATCGAACTTCATTAAACATTCTTGCCATCCGCTAGGTATGCTGGGGCTGATAGGAACTGAAGGAGGCAAAGGCTGCTTCAAACCAAGCTCAGCTCTGGATAACTAGATAGCTCTAGTGCAGAGGTCTGCAACCTTAAGCCCTCAAAGAGCCATTTGGACCGGTTTCCCACAGAAAAGAAAACACCGGGAGCCACAAAACCTGGGTGGGCATGGGCAACTCGATGTCACTCACTTCCACCAGTCACATGACACCCCCCCCCAGCCACGCCTACCCAGCAGGTCATTAAGGCAGAGAACCAGTTGTTAAAAAAACACCAGGAACCACAAAACCCTTGTGACATATCCATCTCTCTTCCTTCCCTCCCTTCCTCCCCACTCTCTCTCCCCCTCTCTCTGTATCTCCCTGTCTCTACCCTGGCCGCTTCTCCAACCCCCACCATCACCCTTACCTTCTCAGGCCAGGCGAGGAGTGACTGGGAGGGGAGGGCGAGGGGCGGGGCCAGCCAGTGGTGGGATCACCTGACAGGGAGCCACAGCAGAGCGGCATGCGGCTCCTGAGCCACAGGTTGCCTACCCCTGCTCTAGTGGACTGCAGTGTTACTGATAAAGGAGCATATTTGTAGCTCAGGGCTGAAACAAGGAGTCCTTGGTTCTCGTTATTTATGCAGACATTTCATTACCCAAACTTGATGATGTTACCTAGTTTGGGGAATGAAACTTCTGCATAAACCAACCAAGCTCAGGCAGGACCAACCCCCTGCAATTTTTTTGGCCGCAAAACAAAAGTGGGTTTCCACTGTCTTTTTTCCTTTTACTTCCCTGTTGAACCAATTGCCTTGTGATTCCCATTCTGAGTGCTGTGATAACCAGGCTCTTCAATCCACTTAAGTTTCTGAATCCAGATACTCACCTTGATGCTGTCACCTTGCTGAGATGATGCACCATACAGAGGGAGAATTAAGAATGAATTGTTCAAAACATACAAAGGCAGACTTTAGAAATACCTGCAAAGAGTACTCTTCTAATCAGATTCACATCTATCTGGGGCTGTTTTTCACTAAGATAGGACAAATATTTGAAACATTTTGTGCATATAATCATGAGCATTAAAACAATATAATCTAAGACTAAGATAAACTAGGACCAAGGAGCTGACCTTTGCAGCTATGAGAGGCTGATGAGCATTTTAAAAAGATTTTTAAAAAAATGCAAATAGCAATAGCACTTAGACTTATATACCGCTTCATAGTGCTTTTACATCCCTCTCAGCGGTTTGCAGAGTCAGCATATTTCCCCCACAACCTGGGTCCTCAATACTGCAATACTGTAGATTCAACTACAGATGGAAAATGGAAAAGCTGCACCACTTCTACCACATTGTCTATAGATCAGGCAAATCTGGGGATTGATAACACACAGAACACCAGTCAGAAGTTCTGAGACAAGAGCATGGCTGATGAATTGTCTATCTTTTGGACTTAATAAAAAAAAAACCCTACTACAAACTGGTTTATGGTTTACTTTACCATTTGTGAATAAGTTAATATTAACATTGACCTGACAGCGCATAATCATGGAATGGAATGGAATGGAATGGAATGGAATGGAATGGAATGGAATGGAATGGAATGGAATGGAATGGAATAGAATAGAATAGAATAGAATAGAATAGAATAGAATAGAATAGA
>WNWU01000046.1:1946444-1960832 GCA_012654045.1 Ptyas mucosa | reverse complement strand
TTTCCTTTCCTTTCCTTTCCTTTCCTTTCCTTTCCTTTCCTTTCCTGTTAGACTGCAGCATTGCAGGCTAACTTTGCCCTCTGTCAAGAGTTCGATTCTGACGGGCTCAAGGTCAATTCAGCCATCTATCCTTCCGAGGTTGGTAAAATGAGGACCTAGATTGTTGGGGGCAATATGCTGACTTTGTAAACCGCTTAGAGAGGGCTGTAAAGCACAGTGAAGCGGTATATAAGTCTTATTGCTATTGCGTCTCTATTCCAATTATGGTATGTGTGCTGTAGTGTTGATTTCTACAACGTTAGATCTGCAACACTGTTCATGATATGGAGATGGGTGGGCAGAGATTTCAGGTTGCAAGAAGTGACATAAAAACATTTGCATTTGTATAATTAAGTATTTACTTCACTCTTAAGAAGCAAGGGAATAAGCTAATTGAGAAATGATGGGGGAGGAAACTGCTGACATACCTAAATAGGAAGCTGTCTGCAAAGCTTTTATTTTGAAATTTATTCAACATTTTTTTAATAACCACCCGACTTGCGTAAGGTGACCTGGCGCAGGTAGCCCTCAGCTTACAACCACAATTGAGCCCAAAATTCCTGTTGCAAAGTGAGACCGTTGCTAAGTGAGCTTTGCCCCATTCTACAACCTTTCTTGCCAAAGTTGTTCACTGCAGTTGTTCAATTAGTAACACGGTTACTAATTCACTCACGGTTGTTGAGTGAATCTGGCTCCCTCATTGACTTTGCAAGTCAGAAGGTCGCAAAAGGGGATTGCATAACCCCCTCCCCCCCAGGACACTGCAAGCGTCATAAATATGAGTCACTTGTCAAGTGTCTGGATTTTGATCACGTAACCATGGGGATGTTACAATAGTTAAGTTTGAAAAATTGTTATAAATTATGTTTCTCAGTGCAGTTGTAACTTCGAACAGTCACTAAAGGAGCTGTTGTAAGTCGAGGACTACCTGTACTAGCAGAGAAACCTGATATTTTCCCCTCGTCTATTTTGTTTCCACGAGCGATGGGATACAGATCTTTTAAACCTACACAAAACCACACTTGAGGCCATTCATGCATCCAACTTGGAAGGTTCTGCCTGGATGGCGCTGTGAGGGTTCCGACGGATGCCCGAATTAAATCATGAGCCTCGAGCCAAGCTTCAAAAGAAATCCAGTTTTTTATTAGGAGCTTCATGTCGGCACATTCCAAGTGAAGCCAACTGTGACCCCAAGTAATTTACACCCCAATCATGACCCTGTTTCCCCCACCCCCCCGGGAATCATATTTGCCAATGGAGCAATTTCACGGGTTGTAGCGATCACTCCCCTCTGGCCGCTGTGGGTAATCCTGAGAGACAGCCTTGAGAGAGAGAGATCTGGAATGCGCTTTTGTTTTTGGCTGCCGTGCTGCTTCGCCGTTTTCCCATTCCTCTTGCCTCTGGCAACTCGAGAGCAGGCCAGGGATGCTTTGGGAGTTGACATCTACACAAAACCACACTTGAGGCCATTCACGCATCCCATCTTAAAAGATTCTGCCTGGATGGCCACGTTTCTCCTTTTGCTGTTCCTGCTCGGTATGCAAGCATCACACTCTTAATTCATCGTGGTTCCCCCCGCCCCTCTCCTTCCTACCAGGAGAATACTTGAACAGATTATTTCTCAGTTAATGATGCTGGATGGGTAAACCACCACGGCAATAAGTTTAGAGAGGAAGTGGGAATTGCTCGGCGAAGAATTGTTGCAGAACGCTTGTCTAAATAAACAGAGGAAACTGCAATAATGGAGGTGCATTACATTGTACCACTGTACCCATTCCCATTAGCAAAACCGATTTCCATGCTAAAGGAATTTGGAAATTGACTACCCTGCCTTGGACGTCACGGATGGTTAGAGAGGATATGTCACTTGCAAACGATTACACGCGTCTTCTGCGGATGAATTAAAAAAAAAAGGAATGTAAATTTGTCTTTGGACAGAAACTCGGGAACTACTAGTACTGTAGAGATTTCTTTGTAAGGATCTCTGAATTGGCTTCCACGGCGCCAATTTCAAAGCGGTCCCTTCAGGAAAAGGATTACAGATTAACAGTTGGAAGGGACCTTGTAGGTCATCTAGTCCAACCCCCAGCCCAAGCAGGAGACTCTGCACCAGGGTAAGTTAACTTGAGGCATCCTTAGAGTAATGCAAGTAGTCCTTGACTTATGACCACAGTTGAGACGAGAATTTCTGTTGTTAAGCAAGCTGGGTGTTACCCAATTGATGCAGGCTGCAACAATAACAGAGTCGGAAGGGACCTTGGATGTCATCTAGTCCAACCCCCTGCTCACACAGGAGACCTGTACCAGGGATTCGAACTGCCGAACCTTTCTGATCAACAAGCTCAGTGTCTTAGCCACTGAGCAACCTAATTTGCCATGGTTGTAAAGCGACACACGCTTGCATTTGTTGAGGGACTCCAACTTCCCCCATTTTGATTTTGCTTACCAGAAGATGGCAAGGAAGATGTCACACATAGCAATCACGTGATCCGGGAAGCTGCAACCGTCATAATACATGCCGGTTGCCGAGCACCTGAATTTTGATCACATGACCATGGGGCAGTGGTGAAATGTAAAATTTGTTATTATCGGTTCTGTAGGCGTAGCTTGGTGGTGGTGGGTAATATGACTGAGTGGGCGTGGCCAACTTTTTTTTTTTTTACTTTTAAAAGCATTTTTTCTACAACCTCTTTGGCTGAAGAGGTTGTAAAAAAAATGCTTTTAAAGCCTCTGACGATCCCAGCTGACTTGCTTGATCGGCAGAGGCTTTCTTGCTTTTTTTTTTTTAAGCGTCTGATGATCCCAGCTGAGCTGCACAATCATCAGAGGCTTTTTTTTTTTTACTTTTAAAAGCATTTTTTCGGCCAAAGAGGTTGTAGAAAAAATGCTTTTAAAAATTAAAAAAAAAGCCCCTGATGATTACATGGCTCAGCTGGGCAATGGCGGGTGGGCAGGGATTTTTGCTACCGGTTCTCCGAACCACCCATCTCCATCGTTAACCAGATCAGGAGATCCGGTCCGAATCGGGAGCATTTCACCCTTGCCATGGGGATACTGGGTCAGTTGTAAGTGGGAGGACCAGTTGTAAGTAACTGTTTTCAGTGCCATTGTAACTTTGAACAGTCACTAAACAAATAGCTGTACGTCAAGGATACCTCTACTAAATGAACGTTCACAAGTGTTTGTAGCCATTTACCTGGATGCGTAATTTTGCTCACAGCGATAATTCTAGTCCTTCTCACAAATGTATGAAAATGAAATGGAATTATCCCATTTCCACTGCTTTTAATTTTTTTGAAGTTGGCAAACAGAACTGCTAAACCGCTAACATCTTCTGTGGTGATTTTCCACATTTCATTATGGAAGCTTATACTAATACGGTAAAAATGATCGGACTATCTTAATTTGGTCATTATATAATCATAACGATCAAACTAAGCTAGTCCAATCATTTCCTATCAGAAACGAGAGTAATTAAAAAAAATTGTATCATATTAGACTAGGCTTAAGTGGGGTTGAGATGCATGTGTGAATGGAAACATCACATTAAGCTGTGATTGGGTAAATTTGAGCATCACATAATATGTGAAGACGTCATGTTTTTCATGTTCATTTGCCAACAGACCCTTTTCCCCTGTAGACACCACACCAGTGATGGCGAACCTTTTCGGCACCGAGTGCCCAAACCGGAACAAGTGTGCATGCATGCTCATCAGCCAGCTGGTCTTCGGGTTTCCAGCACTCTGGCATGTGCAAAGATCAGCTGGCTGGTGCACATATGCTCCGGCGCACAGGAAGACCAGCTGGCTGGCACGCATGTGTGTGCAGGAAACCAGAAGAGCAGCTGGCGATGGCACACATGTCCACCGAGGAGGCTCTGCGTGCCACCTCTGGCACGCATGCCATAGGTTTGCCATCATAGCACTACACAATCGAAATACATTTAAAGTTACCTAAACTCTATGAGAACATCGGAAACCTGAAGCTATACTCTTAACGATATTACAAAAGAATAAAAAAATGTTTATGGCATGGTATTCACAAGTACAGATACATTCTAGATATGAGAAAGAGGTTACGCTATATGGTTTCTATAAAGAATTGACAGAATTAGATAAGATATTAACAGGGGCAGAAGAAAGATTGATAAAGAAAATCTACAGCTACTTACTGGGCATCAAATTGGAAGATGAACAAGTAAAGGACACAATGATAGCATGGGCAAAAACTTTGGCTGCAGAATAAAACTAGATAAATGGCAAACATTATGGGACAGGAACTATAAATTAACAATGTCAACTGCATATAAAGAAAATTTGTATCAAATGTTTCATAGATGGCACTTTGCGCCGGCGAGGTTGGCAAAGATGTTTAAAGATAAATCAGCTAAATCTTGGAAATGCCCAGGTATCTACCTGGGTCTTATCCTATGTGGTGGATGTGTAGAAAAGTGGCTGGAAAAGATGCTAAAACAGCACAATGACTTGAAACCAGAAACATTTTTGTTGGGGATTTTACCTGAAACCTATAGTAAGGGGAATGCATATCATGTATTCATGTATTAACAATTATTCATGTATTAACTACAGCTAGAATTGTATTTGCACAAAACTGGAAAAGTGAAGAGATCCCTACAGATGAGAACACGATTAGGAAAATATTAGAATGTGCAGAAATGAATAGATTAACACTTGCAATTAAGGAGAAAGAAACTGAATACTACATGACATGGGAATTATTTTATCGATGGTTAGAAAATAAAAATGGAAGTTAGAAATAGGGAAATAAAAGAAGAAGATTAATGAAATATAGAAAATACGTTAAGAGAGACATAAACACTATGTTTATTAGTAGTAGTATGACTATTAGGATTATGCTTAATACTACTATTATATTTTTAATAGAAGATATGTTAAGAGGGAGAAGTCAATATTAGTATTATAAAATTAAAGAATTAATATTAATGCAATGAATACTGTTGTAAACTTTGATTATTATTGCACAAAGATATTTGTACCCAGACAACACACTGTTTAATGGAAGATGGAATTATTATACTAAATTTTTTTTTAATTATATATATATATATATAAATGTTCTGATCCAACCAGTTTGTGTCTAACTAGGTATTTTTTATATGTTTACCACATATTCTAAACATGATCTTCAACCCATGAAGAGGAAGGAAAAAGTTTATGGAAAGAGGCCATCTTACAACACTTCAGTATTGCACCACTCGATTCTTCTACGTCTTCAAATGGAATCAGGCTTGCAGTAAGCTCGTATCTGACATGTCTCCTTGATCAAACTCTTTGTCCTCAGAATTACTGGCCTTCAGAGCCGTCCTCAACTTAGCCCAGAACAATCTCTGAGCCTCGGGATCCGGGGACCACGCAATGTATGTCTTCTTCAGCATCACTTTCCTCATCCGATGATAGACAGACAGCTCCCTCTCCGGGATGGCTTCTAAGATAACGGGAATAAGGACGTCTTTCAGTTCATCGAAAAGCCGGTAGCTGGCAAGCTGAATCTCCATGGAGCACCATTCGCTCTGCAGATACCTCCTGCTGATGATACAAATAGTGTGCCGGCTATTTTGGATGCTGTCTACTATATTGTCTATGACGTATCTCCCAGGCTGAAAGTCTCGATGATGGAGGCAAAGCCGGAAAGTGGGAGCTCCCGCTTTCTCTAGACTGGGCACCAATTGTTCTAGCACCCAGGTCTCATCCGCCGAGTTGTAGGAGACGAAGGCGTCGAATTTGTAATGCTCATCCTTGCCTCGCCTCCAGTAATCGTTGACCCAAGCACGCAGGATGTAGATGTGATATTTTATGTGCCAGTAGCTGCGGTCGTAAAGGAAAGGCAGCAGCATCAAGAGCACCAAAACTGGGAAGGTGGCGGAAAAGAGGTACAGCCCAATATCTTGGAAGCAGACGTGGGTATCAAAGCTATAAACATAACTGGGCTGCTGTCCAGAACTGCAAGAATAATTGTAGAGGTAGACCACTTGCACCAAACTATTGCTCAGCCAATTCTGGAACCAGATATTATCGCAGGTACAAGACAAAGGGCACTTGCGTAGGTCAAGGTAGTTGAGGGACGGGAGAGCCTTCGCCACGCTGCTGTTAAACGTCTGCAGCTCGTTCTTCCCTAACAACAGGTAGCGTAGGCTGCTAAGGTTGCCAAAGACCTCAAGGGTCAACGTTCGAAACCCGGCGTTCTCCAGATCGAGAGTGGTCAAGTTCTTAAGGTTCTTGAATATACCGGGGGGGAAATCCCCCATGCCATTGCTGCTATCAGCCAAGGTTAGATATTCCAGCTGCCCTAAGTCATCGAAGACATCCGGGGCCATAGATAGAATTTTGTTCTCCGACAGGTAGAGGTTGCGCAAAGAGGTCAGGCCCTTGAGGAACATGGAGGGAATGACTTTCAAGCCGTGAGGCCGCTGAGATTGAAGTTTGAGGTCGTAGACACTGCGCAGGTTCAGAAAGGGGGGTTGCTTGAGCTGATTCTTGCTGATAAAGTAGATCTTATTCCCCATCAGATCCAGCACTTGGAGAGTCCTCTCGATTGGATGGAAAAAACTAGGGCTAATGTACTGGAGGTTGTTGTTATCCAGGTAAAGTTTGGAAAGATTCCCCAGTCCTTCGAAGGAGTCGTTGGCCAGCCTGTGAATATTGTTTCCCCCGAGGTCTAAAATCGACAGCTTCCCGAGACTCTTGAAGGTGCCAGAGAAGAGAACGGAAACGTGGTTGTTTCTGAGATTGAGGGTTTGGAGGCCGCTGAGGTCACTGAAGCTGTCGTTGTAGATGTCAGTCAGAAGGTTGTTATCCAAACGCAGCTCTTGGAGTTGTTTCAAACCCTTCAGGGCTTTTGCATGCAGGAAGGCGATGCTGTTGATGTTCAAATGGAGGGTCTTCAAATTAGGGGCGTAGTGGAAAGCTGAACTGCTGATCGAGAGGATGCGGTTGAAACGGAAAGAAATGACCGTCAGCTCTTTGAAGGGAGCCGTGTTAAAGCAACCTCGCAGGTGTTTCAACAAATTGTGCTCCACCAACAGCTTACTCAAACGGCTCTGCGCGGTGGTATTCAACATTTGCCTCACGCACTCCACCGATCTGAGGCGATTCCTGGAAAGATCTAGAAGCTGGATGGGAGGACAAGCCAGGAAAGTTTGGTTACTCACGTTCTTCAAGTTGTTGCTCTGCAGGTGGAGGCTGAAGGGACGGTTGGATTTCCCAAGACGCTGGCACACCTTGGTCAGTTGCGAAGCTTTATTTAAGTGCAACCCAGAGTAATCCAGGCTGCGAGGCTTCAGGTTAGAAATATCCAAGAGCTGGAGAACGTCAATGTTGTTCCCCACCAACTTTAATCTTTGGAGTCTTTGAAGGCTAACATTCGCAAAAGAAGAGGCATCTGAGAACTTGTTGTAAGAGAGGTCCAGCACCGTGACGTTGCCCAGGAATCTCGGCCCCGGACCCTCCATCTTACGAAGGGAATTGTTGCAGAGCTTAAGGTTATACAAGGAAGGAGGAAATCCCACTCCCTGCCGAAGGAAACCCAGATTATTGTTGCAAAGGTTGAGGTACTTTAGCCTGTTTAATTTCCGTACGCTCTGAATCACGACATCAAAACTGTTCAAGTTGTTGAACTGGAGCTGCAAATCCAGAAGGCTTGGTAACGGACTAAAGACCTCCCGATGAAGCACGCTCAAGCGATTATTGTGCAGCAGGAGGAGGGTGAGGTTTCCCAAGCCAAGGAAAAAGTCTTTGGAAAGATTTGTGAGATAGTTACAGGAGAGATTGAGCTCCTTCAGGGCCGCGAGGTTTTCGAAGGCGCCACCTTCTATTTTTTCCATTTTGTTATAGCTCAACTGTAGGACCTCCAGTCGAGGAAGGTGATGGAAGCTCCCATAAGGCAGGACTTTAATGGTATTATGGGATGCGTTGACCACTTCGGCGTTATTAGGGAGGTCACCTACGATACTGGAGATATTGTTCAGGAAACGCTGCATGCATTTGAAATACGAAGGGTTCTTCATGGTTTGGATGCAATTTCGGAAGCCGTAAGCGGTTACCCCCCGAGGGTTAAAGAGAACAAAAGCCAGGAAAAGGTGGATGAAGTTCATTTGGCCCATGGCTGGACGGGGTTTTTCCATCCCCATCCCTCCGAATCAGTGCCGAAACCTAGAACCAAAACACAAACAAACAAAACGAACTTTAAAAAAAAAAACATTTTTAGGAGCGCCCAATTAGGCCATTGGTTTTTTTTTAAAACGGTAATGACCGAATGGAAGGTAAAGATTTTTTTAATGTGCAATTTCTACTATTATAATTGGGGGAAAAAAATCATCAATTTAAAGCCATCTAACTCCAGACCTACTTTGAGGAGCCTGCATTATTTTCCCAAGCTTCAATTCATGGGTCAAAGCAGTGGTGGAATTCAATTTTTTTACTACCAGTTCTGTGGGCGTGGTTTGGTGGTGGGCGTGGCAGGGGAAGGATACTGCAAAATCCCCATTCCCTCCCCACTCTGGGTCCAGCCAGATGTGGTATTTGCCGGTTCTCCGAACTACTCAAAATTTCTGCTTCATTCATGGAGGCAAAGCACATTAACTGACACACGGCCTCCCGTCAGTTTTACTACCGGTTCTTGCGAACCAGTCTGAACCGGGGGCAACCCAGCACTGTATCCTTCCCCCAGGAGTGGGGAGGGAATGGGGATTTTGCAGTATCCTTCCCCTGCCATCCCCACCAAGCCACATCCACCAAACCACGCCCACAGAACCGATAGTAAAAAAAAATGGATTTCACCACTGGTTCAAAGTTACAACGGTGCTGAAAAAAGGGACTTATGGCCATTTTTTAGACGTACGACCGTTGCAGCATTCCCATGGTCATGTGATCAAAATTCAGCCACCAGGCAACTGACTCACATTTATGACGGTTACAGTGTCCCGGGTGGGTGAGTGTGTGTCACGTGATCCCCTTTTGTGACCATGGGGAAGCCAGATTCACTTAACAACCCTGTTACTGAATTAACAACTGTGGCAAGAAAAGCCGTAAAACGGGGCAAAACTCACTTAACAAATGTCTCGCTTAACAACAGAAATGTGGGGCTCCGTTGGGGTCATAATTCGAGGACAATGTAGGCTGTCTATATAGGCTGCCTCCCATCCCCCTTTCGGCTGCAATTTGAAATTTGAGCGAATTACGGAAAGCGTAATCTTATTTTTCCTCTTCTTAGCTTCTCACTTCCTAATTATTCTCACCAGTTTTACTTTTCTTCTGGCCAGATTTAGAACATGAGGAAAACCATTCAGGTGGTGAGCACCTCGAGTTGGCTGGTAATCAGTAGGAAAAAAACGGGGAAAGTATTAAACAGATTACTGATTTTCCACTCCACCTGCAATCTCTCAAAGCTGTTAAAAAGAGTGTAAAATGTGCATATTTATACATCACATGGACTGAAAACCCTGGATACCCTGAATTTTAAAAAAACAAACAAACCCTGGTTGTAATTTCTAATAGTGGGCAAAGAATGCTTTTAATTCGGTGGGTAGATTTATATTGACATCGATTCTTTTTCTTTGGGGTGGGGGGATGTGATCTGTGTTAAAATAAATTAAGGTTTGATCCTGGACTCCCTGTTTTGAAAGTAATCCCACCTTGGTTTCAACAAGGCTCTTTCCAATGTGGGCTGTAGTTTCTACAATTAATCAACTTCTTTTGTTACCCCACACGCAAGAGGAAAAAAGCACACACCAGCTGCTTGCTTGCCTTCTGCATATGGCAATTGACGCTGCGTGGTGCACAACAAGTGGCAAATACGATTTTCTGGATCTCTGCTTGAGGTCTCGCTCTTCCGTCACCATTCCAGTCTGTCGCTACTATTTTTGCACAGTGCTCAAGAAGGTAAAAGCTCTACAACTGTGTTTCTCCAACTCAAATCAGTTTTAAAATGCGTGGACTTCAACTCCCAGAATTCCCCAGCTAGCTAGCTGGGGAATTCTGGGAATTGAAGTCCACGCTTCTTAAAGTTGTTGAAGTTGAGATTACAGATACAGATTAACAGAGTTGGAAGGGACCTTGTAGGTCATCTAGTCCAACCCCCCCCCCCCCCCCCCCCCCCCGGACCCCCCACCCCCCTCCCCACAGATGGCAGTCCAATCTCTTCTTGAAAGTCTCAAGTGATGAAGCTCCCACAACTTCTGAAGCTAAGCTGTTCCATTGGTTGACAGCCATAGAGGTTTTCTGAGAGCCATTTTGGCCTTCCTTCCTTCCTTCCTCCCTCCCTCCCTCCCTCCCTCCATCTATCTCTCTCTCTATCTCTCTATCTCTCTCCTGCCTTTATTATTTTTACAAACAACTCAAGGCAGTAAGCATATCCAACACACCTCCTTCTTCCTATTTTCCCCACAACAACCCTGTGAGGTAGGTTGGAGCTGAGGAGAATGACTGGCTCGAAGTCACCCAGCCGCCTATCCTGGCTAGGGTAGATCTAGAACTCATGGTCTCCCGCTTCCCAGCCCAGTGAGACCTGGCTCTTGAATACATCCGCGGAAACTATTTCTGCCTGATGCAGGTGATTAAAAATTACAAATTTGGCAAAATGCTTCATTCTCAAATCAGCAATGTTAGGGACTCGGAACTGCCAGCTCTAGAGTATCTTCTTTGCCCAGCCTAGATAACACAATGTCAGCCGTGACACACAAACTCTTTCAGACATGAGGTCTTTTGCAAATATTCAAATATTGAAACCATGAGCCTGAATGATACTTCATCTCTCGCTCTCGCTCTCTCTTTTAAAAAGAAAAAAGGGGGAAAAAAGCATAAACTACATACCAATTAATGAGACGCTCCTACCGGCGTTCTCCATATGCCTCGGGTCTCCACTAATACAGCAAGCTCAGCTTCAGCCGAGTAGAAGCTAAAATAACTTTTCCTGCCATGTGTGCGAAAGTTTAAAAATGCACTCTGCTTATACAGTCGTTAAGGGGGAAGTGAACTAAGTTTCTGTTTTCGCTTTTCTAGCACCCCCGTGTGTTCTCTTTTACAGTCACCGGGGAGAAGCAGTGGGTAATGGCAGAAGCTGTGATTTGGGGTGTGGTGAGGAAGGCAAGCAGTGGCACGCAATGTATATGGACAAATAATTATGCAGAGTTTGTGCATGGTTCTTCTCACGTACCGGCAGTCCTCGATTTACGAATGCAACGGAGCCCAAGATTTCTGTTGCTAAGGCAGACGGTTGTTAGGTTGCCCCATTTTATGACCTTCCTTGTCAGGGTTGTTAAGCGAATCAGTTAAGATAGTAGATGAGTTGTAGTAGTGGTGCAGTTGTTAAGTTAGTAACACGGTAACACAGTTGTTAAGTGAATCTGGCTTCCCCGTTGACTTGGCTTGTCAGTACACAGTACGATAACAGAGTTGGAAGGGACCTTGGAGGTCTTCTAGTCCAACCCCCTGCTCAAGCTGGAGACCCTGTATCATTTCAGAGAAATGATTGTTCAATCTCTTCTTAAAAGTTTCCAGTGAGGGAGCACCCACAACTTCTGGACTGGAGGCAAGTTGTCCCACTGTTTAATTGTTCTCGCTGTCAGGAATTTTCTCCTTAGTTCCAGGTTGCTTCTCTCCTTGATTAGTTTCCATCCATTGCTTCTTCTCCTGCCCTCAGGTGTTTTGGAGAATAGGTTGAAACCCACCCACCCCCCGTCTTTGTGGCAGCCCCTCAAATTTTGGAATGCTGCTATCAGATCATCCCTAGTCCTTTTTTTTTTTCATCAGACTAGACATACCCAATTTAGGGGTAGGTTTCTACCGGTTCGGGCCCAGATGTCATCAAAAACTCTCTGCGCATGTGCAGAAGTGCCGTGCACTCGCAGAATGGCATTTGCTCAATTGTGGAAAGATGCACAATCCCCTTGACGATCGGATAATAAACAAGATTCTTCGATGTGCTGAGATGGACAGACTAACGTATATCTTAAAAGACAGGAAAGATTCAGTATATAATAGAAGTTGGGACAGATGTTTTGTTTGGCTCAAAAGAAGATTAAACTTAGGAGAAGGGTGATAAGATCGTCTAATTAGATTAACTAGATATTTACTAGGCTTTATAACTCTTTATAATTTTGATAAAAGCAGACCCAATTGTTTTGTAGTTAGTAGAAAGAACTTGATCGCATTGAAATGTTTGGATAGGATGATATTAGTTAATATTATTTGGAGAGTTAAACCGAGTTTAACTCTCGGTTAGTCTTGTTTGTCTTTTGGTTTTAGTTCTGTGTTTAGGTGTTTCTATGTTTCGCTTCCTATATTGCTTTTCAACCATTATTGTGTGTTAATTTTACTGTAAATATTTAATAAAGATTATTTTTTTAAAAAAAAGAAGAAGTGCCATGCGCTCCCACACTACCAATAGCGAACCGGTAGCACCAGGATTTGAAACCCACTACCGACTCAATTCCTGCAACCATTCTTTATATGTTTTAGCTTCTCCAGACCTCTAATCCTCTTCATTGCTCTTCTCTGCCCTCTTTCCAGAGTCTCAACATCTTTTTTTTATAACATGCTGACCAAAACTGGATGCAGTATTCTAAGTGTCAGAAGTTCGCAAAAGGTGATAATTAAGCATGGTTATCTAGTCAGATTATCTGAATGAATTTTACAGTATCCCAGGGATATCTGCATGATAAATCCTTCTCAGTGGTGAAATCCAAATTTTTTTACTACAGGTTCTGTGGGCGTGGCTTGGTGGGCATGGCAGAATCTCCAAAATCTCCATTCCCTCCCCACTCCAGGGGGAAGGATATTGCAAAATCTCCATTCCCACCCCACTCTGGGGCTAGCCAGACGTGATATTTGCTCTCTTTAGTAGTTTGGTTCTCCAAACTACTCAAAATTTCTGCTACCGGTTCTCCGAACTATTCAAAATTTCCACTACCGGTTCTCCAGAACCTGTCAGTACCTGCTGGATTTCACCCCTGGTCCTTCCCCACTTTTAAATAAGAAGAGATCAAGTTTTAATCTTGTTAATCTCAGTTTTCCTCCATAAATGGAATTGGATAACATGTATATGGCTTCAGATAATAAGGGCACTTAGTAAATGAAGCTTGGCTGGTTACTGTTGGCTCACGAGGTAGATCTATTTACCCAAACCATGATTTGGTTTTAACAAAACAACCTCCCTTCAAAAAAAGCCCTTCCTGTTCTATAATTTCCCGTATGCCCTGTATTTCGCTTCTTAAAACCTTACAGAGTAAAAACACATACGAAGAGAATGTCGTTTTAGATAAGCTGTGGGTTTCAAAGGAAAAAGCAGCGTTTTGACTTTTGGCAACAGAAGTCAAAAGAGTCACCATTCTTAGAGGATCAAAGAATGGGGAAGTATCTCCCTGGCTCAGTCACTCAACTGATTTGAGAATACAGAATATGGATGTGATAATAGGAAGTTTGGGAGTGACGGCATCTCTGCAGACATTGAGGCTCCTAATTGGGAAGCGGCCTGGCATGGCTGGGAGTTGCTTTCCAGCCGTTGTAAGAAAAGGTAGCCTTTTACATTGATTTGGTATACGGACAGCTTTTGTGTTGAACTCTGCACTCTAGCCTGGAAGATACTCCAGGAGCTGCCCCATTGGATTAGGGGGTCCTTAGTGCTCTCTGAGCTTGGTTGTTTTCTTCCAGACATTTCATTACCAAACTAGGCAACTTCATCAAGGCTAGAAGGGGGGAGGAGGAGGAGGAGAATGGGGGCCCTTAGTGCTCTCTGAACTTGGTTGTTTTCTTGCAGACATTTTGTTATCAAACTAGGCAATTTCATCCGTGCTAGAGGGGGGAAATGGAGGAGGAGGGGGAGAATGGGATCCTCTCTTAGCTTGGTTGCAGACACTTCATTATCAAACTAGGTAACATCGTCAGTTCCAAAGGGAGTGGGGTTTGCTCTCTGATTATAAAATACTAGAAGATTTGAACTAGAAGATATTCTGTATTTACCAGAATTTCTTGTTTTAGAATCATTTTAGCATTGGTATTTGTTATTTCTGTTATTTCTGCTGTTTCTGCTATTTTTTTGGTACTTAAAAGGTCCTTAAAAGGACCACGGGGTTGTGTGTAAAGCCAGGAGATCTTTGCGGATGTCTGGCTACCAGTCCGTCTGTTACTCATTTAGCTGGAGGCACGTGTGGCTTAAGGATTGCCATGGACGCGAGTAACTTTGCCTCCCAACATATCCAACATCTAGTGAGGGAATTCTCTAACAGAAGGTATCCAGGAGATTCTAGGGACTTCCTCTGCCAAACAACTGTAGGAATGTTCTTGGATCGAGCCCAATGAAGGAGATACACAGGCA
>WNWU01000046.1:1928906-1941444 GCA_012654045.1 Ptyas mucosa | reverse complement strand
GCTGGCTGGAGAATTCTGGGAGTCGAAGTCCACAAGTCTTAAAGCTGCCAAGTTTGGGAACCCCTGGCTTAACGCATTGCATAACTCAGAAAGAATAACAAGGGGGAAAAACCAATACATTTTCACTGACTATAAAAATAGTTTGATTTTATCGATCGTATTAAACGAGTATAGACTGTCCGTAGAAAAATGGGAATTCCAGAACATCTCAGTGGCTTCGTGCAAAAGCTGTCCACAAGACCGAAAGCCATAATCCAGATGGAATATGGCAAAACCGCGATGGCTCCAGGTTTGGCAAAGGTGAGACACATACTATACTCTTTCCAAATTTATTCAATCTATATGCTGAATATGTATTGGGAGAGAGAGGCTGGCCTTTGAGAAGATGAGCATGGTTTTAAACTTGGAGGAAGAAACATCAGTAATTATGCTATGCCAATGTCTGATAATCAAAATCTGATAATCAAAATACAAATATATGGAAGTTCTAGAAATGCAAATCCAGGCATAAAGTAAAGGTAAAGGTTCCCCTTGCACAAATGTCCTAGTCGTTCCCAACTCTAGGGGGCGGTGCTCATCTCCGTTTCAAAGCTGAAGAGCCGGTGCTGTCCAAAGACGTCTCCGTGGCCAGAATGACTCAACGCCAAAGGCGCACGGAACGCTGTTATCTTCCCACCAAAGGTGGTCCCCATTTTTCTACTTGCATTTTTTTACGTGCTTTCGAACTGCTAGGTTGGCAGAAGCTGGGACAAGGAACGGGAGCTCACCCCGTTTTACGCGGCACTAGGGATTTGAACCGCTGAACTGCCGAACTTTTGATCGACAAGCTCAGTGTCTTAGCCACTGAGCCACAGCGTCCCTCTAGTCAAGGCATACAGGGGGAAAATACAAGCAAACGTAAACATTTTCCAAAGCCCCTGAAAGCAGGACAAGTAGCAATGAATGGAAACTAATCAAGGGGAGGAGCAACATGGAATTAAAGAGAAACTTCCTAACAGTGAGGATGTATTTCAAGACATGGGAAAAATTTTATGATTGGTTAGAAAGGAAATATGAATAAGGGTATAGAGATAAAATAGATAGAGAACAGATGGGAGGAAACAATTTAAAAAATAGATACCCAGATGATGCCAAGTAAAAAGAGAAAAGGGAAGGGTGTAAAAAGGAAACAAAAAGTGAGATATTATACAAATGTGCACAAATGATGAAATAAAAATAAATATTAATTGAATAAGAAATTGAAATGAGAATAAAGATAATTAGAAAACCGGGGCAGCTCGAATACCACTTTAGATTGAACTGAAAAGGGAAACAGCAAGAGAGAGGGGAAGGAGAAGAGAGAGAGGAAGGGAAAAGGAGAGGAAGAAAAGGGAGGGGAAAGAGGAGTAGAAGAGAAGTTTAGAAGGGGGGAAGAAGAGAGGAGTGGGGGAAGGGAAGGGCGAGTAGGAAAGAGGAGAGGAAGAAAGAAAAAAACAACACTGGAGGCTTTTAAGAAGAGACTGAACAGCCAGTTGCCTCAAATAGTATAGACTCTCCTGCTTGAGCTGGGGGTTGGACTAGAAGACCTCCAAGGTCCCTTCCAACTCTGTTATTCTATTTGAATTCTATTTACCTCAGAATTGTCTGCATGCACCAGCTGACTTTGCCACATATGAGGAATTATTCTTCCTTAGGCTAAAGCCGTATTTCTCAATCATGTCAACTTTAAAATATAATACAGGGATGCTGGCTGGGGAATTTTGGGAGCTGAAGTCCACTTATCTTAAAGTTGCCAAGTTTGGACACATTGAGCTCAACATAAGGGAAGAAAATTCTGCCATGTTATGGAGGGTCATCCAAAGTCATAAGAATTAGATTCGCTTTTGCTTGATAGGATGCGATCCCTGCCCTGGGCTCTCTCCAATGTCACTGGAGGATAGGAAAGGACAGGATGACAATGCACTCAGTTTTATTGTGGTTTTTTTTGGTGCCGGCCAGAGTTGGTTATAAGACAGGAGGCTATATAAATGTTCACGTCAATAAACAGAACTCAGATAAGTAAAACTCAATAAATTTGGTCACCACACTATAAAAAAGATGTTGAGACTCTGGAAAGAGTGCAGAGAAGAGCAACAAAGATGATTAGGGGACTGGAGACTAAAACATATGAAGAACGGTTGCAGGAACTGGGCATGGCTAGGCTAGTGAAGAGAAGGACCAGGGGAGATAGGAGAGCTGTCTTCCGATATTTGAGGGGCTGCCACAGAGAGGAGGAGGGGGTCAAGCTGTTTTTCAAAGCACCTGAAGGCCAGACAAGGAATAATGGATGGAAACTGATCAAGGAGAGATTCAACCTGGAAATGAGGAGATATTTTCTGACAGTGAGAACAATCCATCCATGGAACAGAAGTTATGGGAGCTTCATCACTTGAGACTTTCAAGAAGAGATTGGACTGCCATCTGTCAGAAATGGTGGAAGGTCTCCTGCTTGGGTGGGGGGTTGGACTAGATGACCTACAAGGACCCTTCCAACTCTGTCAATCTGTTAAAAAAAAATAAAACTCAGATAAACAAACTCAGTCACCTGCTCCAGCCCCACATTTCCATTGTCTGCCCTAGTTTTCCCACCCTGGGAAAGGACGCACAGGGACCTCCGCTGACCGGAGTACAGGCCGTCCTCGACTTATAACCATGTAAGCAGGTGACTGAAAAAGTGACTTATGTTATGACCCATCCTCACGCTCACGACTGTGTATTCGGGTTGGTCTGTCAACTTGGCAGACAAGACAGCCTGACTCCTTGGTGAAGGCTCATCCCTGTTATCTCCACCCCTCCTCCCCCCAAAAAAGATGCAATGGAGAGGCTATAGGAAGTCCTACAGGACCTCCCCTCTCTTTCCCCCTCCCCACCAAAAGGAAATAAGGAGTGGGGGTAGTGGTGGAATAATAGAAGGTGGGTGCTTTTGCTTCAGGTCTACGCAGCGCCTCCGTCTCCAGTCAGGCTCAGGCTGAGAAAGGGGAGAGGAGGAGGAGGAGGGGGGGGGCAACCGAGATCGTATCTCTTTAAACGGGAGCGCGCAGGGAAGGGAGCCCAGCCGGCGGAGAGCTGGCCGGAGGGGTTGAGGATGGAGCCGTCCCAGCCTCTGCGACGGCTGCCGGGGGCTCTGAGGCTTCAGCTCCTGCTGCTGATGCTACTGCCTGAATGGTGCTGGGGCAAATACGTGAAAGGCAATCTTAGCACCAAGGAGGTGAGTCTGCAGGTTTTTTTGGGGGTGGGTGGGTGGGGGCTGAGGAGCATTGCCTTGGAAGAGGGGAGAGGAGGGGGCCAGAACCGATCCCGAGGTGCCCTGTTCTCGCCTGGGCCTGGCTTCTCAAAGCTGCCATCCCAGCCCCCTTTGCCATCTTCTGCGGTGGTCCTGGCTGTGAAGGGGCAGGGAGGGGTGGTGTGTGGACCCCCTTCCCCTCCCTGGAGATCCCTTCCGCCTCCTCCCCCTCCCCACATCATCCTCCTTTCATTAGAGGCAGCCGCCTCTTAAGATCCTTTCTTGGACCAGCCCAGGAAGATCACACACTCTCTCTCTTTAGTTGGTCCTTCCTTCCCTTTTCACCTCTCTCTCCCCCCCCCCCAACTCAACCCTATGGGTTCCCTGCCCAGCCCTTCTTCTACCCTCTTAAGGGGAGGGGGTTTCTTTTTCTGACTATTCTGGAGGAGGAGAAGGAGGTGGTTAGAGACCGGACAAAAGATTCGGGAGCTTTTCCTCCCCATCTTAGGTGTGTGGGGAAAATGGTGCCTAATCAATTCTAAATTCCAGACCTCAGGTGTCTTTGGCAGGCTCTTCCCCCTTCTCAGTGCTGAAGGGAGTCTTCCTTTTGGGGTGTGCCTGACGCCTCCTCTTCTAGGCTCGGAGGGAAGCAATATTTGCCATGACGGTGAATCGGGTACAAAGGGAGGCCGTGATTCAACTGTCCAGTGCTGGACAAGCTGTGTTGTTGTATGCAGACAGGGTGTGTATATATATATATATGTCTGTGTCTATGTATGTATATATTATAGGTATACTTGGTAGCATATACCCTGTTTCCCCCCAAATAAGACCTCCCCTGATAATAAGCCCAATCAGGCTTTTGAGCGCATGGCAATAAGGCCAAGCACTTATTTCAGGATTCAAAAAAATAAAAGACAAGATCTTATTTTTGGGGAAACACAGAAGTATATGTATATGTGTATATGTATATGTATATGTATATGTATATGTATATGTATATGTATATGTAATGTGTGTGTGTATATCTATACCTATCTATCTATACACACACACACATATATATATATATATACACACACAGATATATATATAAGTGTATGGAAATATACACACACATAAACACACGTGTGTGTGTGCATATTCTGCTTTTTCCTAAACGAATTCATTTGGCACAGGTGTGTGCCACGGTGCTATTGTCTGTGCGAAAGGATGAGGGTACAAACAACTTTTAGAGAAAGACGCCTTCCTTTGGAGCAAGAGAAGCCCCCGAAGGGTTGGGATACTTTAAGGACACGTCGATCATTATGGAGGCTGACTTCATAGAGCATAGACTTCACTTCATTAAATGTACGAAACGTTAATCCCGAATTGGCAGGAGCGTGCACTTACATACATCCAAAGAGACGAGGGTGGGCAATGAAAGCCAGAGCAGCCTGCAGCAGTAATAGGTAGCGGGGTCCTTGGTGCTCTCTGAGCTGGGTTGGGTTTTTTGGGTTTTTTTTGCGGATGTTTCATTACCCAACTAAGTAACATCATCAGTGCTAGAAGGGACAGAGAGAAGGAGGAGGAGGAGGGAAGTGGGGTCCTCTATGAGCTTGGTTTTTTTCTTCCAGACATTTCATTACCAAACTAAGTAACATCATCAGTGCTAGAAGGGATTGAGAGAGAGGGAGGGGGAGGAGAACTGTGAGGTCCTTGTGTTCTCTGAGCTTAGCTGATTACTTGCAGACGTCTTATGATCCAGCTAGGTAACATCCTCAGTGCTAGAAGGGGGTAGGCTTTGCTCTCGTTTTATATACTTATAACTCGCCCTGTCAATGTTGGTGGGGGAGTGGTCTCCGTGGTTTCTTGATTGGGGGTTGCTGTTTATTGTTAGCTTGTTTGTCTGAGTTGGTGGTCCCTTGATTGGGGTATTGTTTGTTTCTGGATTGTTGGTCTAACGTGAATCTTGGTGTTTATCTCTGCTCATCTGGGTGTTGATTGCTGGCGAGGAGGTATCTCTCTGTTTCCTTTTTGGCTTTTTGATTGTCTGTTTTGAACGGGGTATAGCTGTTTAACGCTACGTGATATAAAGATAAACAGGATCTCACACGCGTGTCAGTTAAGGCTGGATATGCAGCATGGGGCATGTTAATCCATCAGGACAGAGCTTCAACCGTTTTTGAAGAGTTGCTATCCTCAAACACCTTCCAGCATTGGACAGCATAACCTTCAGCTTCGTCAGCGAGAAAGGACAAAAATCTATGTCCTTCTCAATTGGTGGCCGTCATGGAGCTTGGCACCAAATAGGTAGATAGCAGTATCAAATTGTCTTGCCGTATAGGGGTTTCCCCCCACTTTCCCCTAAAATCAGAAGGCGTCTCATCGTTACTGTTTTTCCAACCGGCAAATTTTATTAAAAAGAGCCCATGAAGCAGATCTTGTATACCAAAGCTAATTTTCTATTCCATCTTTCAATTACCAGGAGACTCTTCTTCTTTTTTATATCATAGAAGTGTTATTGGGTAGAGTCGGGGTTTTATTATTGGTCTGCTAGCTAGCATATTACTGGTCCAGGACGTAGCAAAATGGAATGAAGTTGCGAATTAGGGGAGATAAGTTGACTTCCGTGCTGAATCCAAGGCAAGAGCTGTGAGGTTGAAACGGGGATGAGCGGTCCTATTTTACTCCCTGTTCATTATTTACCAAGAAACGTTAACAGAATAGCAGAGTTAGAAGGAGATCTTGGAGATCTTCTAGTCCAACCCTCTGTTCAAGCAGGAGATCCTATACCCATGATGGCAAACCTATGGCACGCGTGCCACCATAGCAGTGGGCACATGAGTGTTGCCTTAGCTCAGCTCCAGTGCGTATGCGTGCGCCAGCCAGCTGATTTTCAGGCCTTCTGGGCCCACCGGAAATCGGGAAACAGGTTGTTTCTGGCCTCCAGGGGTGGGGAGGCCGTTTCCCCCCCCCCCACAGGCTCCTAGAAAGGTTCTGGAGCCTGGGGAGAGCGAAAAATGGGCCTAACAGGCCCACCATGCCATTGTGTGCCAAAAGCGTGGGGAGCATGCACATGCGTGGGGGGGCGGGGCGCATTCAATTATGGGTGTGGGCATGTGCATGCGTGACACACACCCCCATGCACTCCCTCTGCATTTGGCACACAACGGCAAAAAGGTTAGCCATCACTGCCCAATACCATTTCAGACAAATGGTTGTCCAATCTCTTCTTAAAAACCTCCATTGTTGGAGCACCCACAACTTCTGGAGGCCAGATGTTCCACTGATTAATGGTTCTCACTGTCATGAAATTTCTCCTTAATTCTAGGTTGCTTCTCTCCTTGATTAATCTCCATCCATTCCTTCTTGTCCTCCCTATTGGAGAATAGCTTGACTCCCTCTTCTTTGGGGCAGCCCCTGAGATATTGGAACACTGCTATGATGTCACCCCCAGTCCTTCTTTTCATTAAACTACTGTAGACGCACCCATTTCCAGCAACTATCATTTATATATTTTAGCCTCCAGTCCCCTAATCATCTTTGTTGCTCTTTTCTGCACTGTTTCTAGAGCAGGGGTGTCAAACTCAAGGCCCGTGGGCCGGATCCGGCCCGTGGGATGGTTAAATCTGGCCTGGGAATATCAAAAGGGCAGGAGGGCACATGCGGCCCCCATGTGGCCCATTTTCGGCCTCTAAAAGCACTCTGCCGGCTGAAAATGGGCCGCAGGGAGGCCTCCTAGGGTCTCCGTGTGGCCCATTTTTGACTGGCAGAGTTCATCTTGACCAGTGGTGGGATTCAAGTAATTTAATAACCAGTTCTCTGCCCTAATGATTTCTTCCAACAACCAGTTCACCAAACTGCTCAGAAAGTTAACAACCTGTTCTCCCGAAGTGGTGCGAACCGGCTGAATCCCACCACTGATCTTAACCCACCCTGACCACACCCACTCGGGCCACGCCCACCACGCCCATGCTCACCCCCCGGCCCTCTGAGATCAAACATAACCCTGATGCGGCCCTCAATGAAATCGAGTTTGACACCCCTGTTCTAGAGTCTCAACATCATTTTTTACATCGTGGTGACCAAAACTGGATGCAGTATTCGAAGTGTGGTTCTTACCAAGGCATTACAAAGTGGTGTGGTAGATATAGATATAGATATAGATATAATCTTATTTATAATAGGCTTCTGGGCTATGCGCAAGTAACTGGTCTCGGAGGACTGGCATCTATTGATCTATGCTTTGAGAGGGTTGACAGATGAACGCGACCTTGTAGGAAAACCACGACGTCAAAAGACAATATGTAAAAACACTTTAACACGTGCACGTGGGCGTATTATAATCAATGCTTTGGGTAGTGTCACTAAACTGATCTCTGGAAGACTGTGGCATCTGTGTCACTTCATTCTGTTCTACAGCGTAGTAATGGTAACAAGGGTTGAAGGGAGAGTGAGGTCTCTGCCACAGGCCAGACGAGAGATGCGTGCCATAGCAAGACATGCAAAAGAAAATGCAGGAATTGGGAATGTCTAGTCTAGTAGAAAGAAGGACTAGGGGTGACATGATTAAGCAGTTTTCCAATATCTAAGGTGCTGCCTGTTCTCCAAAGCACCAGAAGGCAAGACAAGAAACAACGGATGGAAACTAACCAAGGAGAGAAGCAACCTAGAACTAAGGAATGGCTTGCCTCCAGAAGTTTTGTGGAGGTTTTTAAGAAGAGATTTGTCTGAAATGGGGTTTTCTACTTGAGCAGGGGGTTGGACTAGAAGACCTCCAAGGTCCCTTCCAGCTCTATTCTGAATTGACTGGATTGGGTATGTCTACTTTGATGAAAAGAAGGACCAGGGGTGACATGATAGTAGTCTTCCAATATCTCAGGGGCTGCCACAAAGAAGAGGGAGTCAAGCTATTCTCCAAAGCACCTGAAGGAAACTAACCAAGGAGAGAAGCAAACTAGAACTAAGGAGAAATTTCCTGAAAATGGGAACTATTAACCAGTGGAACATCTTGCCTCCAGAAGTTGTGGGTGTTCCAACAATGGAGGTTTTAAAGAAGAGATTGGACAACTATTTGTCTGAAATGGTATAGGATCTCCTGCTTTAGGTCGCTTCCAACTCTGATGTTCTATGTTCTACATCCCACACATCCTGTAATGGACCGATAGGATAATGGCAACTTGCAAAACAACTATTAATAGGCCAGTAAAAAACACATAGCTGGCAACCTCTTTGCAAATTTGGAGCTGTGATCAGAGAAGGAGCTACTGTTTCCTCCCCAAAAAGCTATTATTACTCTTCAAGGAGCCTGGCTGCAAATCCTTTGCAATCCAGCAGGCCTCACTAATGTCTTTTTGGCTGCAGTTCCCGCAGCTTTTAATTTGGGGTTTTTTGGGGGGAGAGAGAAACCACAATCTCGGTAGATCTCTTAACATTCTGTCTGATCCCCAGGGAGAAAGCATGAGCAGGTGCCCCACAAAACTATAATTCTTCCCCACACATTTGGCCCAGATTTTTTGCTTGTTTCCTCTGCCTGCTTCAGCCTCTGGTACGGTTTCCGTGGAAACCATGAGCATGGGTTGTTGCCATGGGAACAAGTGGGATCCCCCCCCCCTCTTTCCAGAGCAAGAAGATGGGCTTGAGAGTTGGACGGAAGAGAAACAATGAGGTGAAAAGGAGACGGCTTCTTCAAAAACCCATTTCCTCCACGGACTGAAAGCTCCTCGCTTTGATAAATATGTATATTCATATGCGTAGATAAGCAAGCGTTTGCACAGCCCTATCCATCAAATCTGTTGGCTGTTTTCGTATCTTTTCTTCCTCGGCTTAATCGGCCCAAAGTATTTCTGACCCAGATCCCAGAAGTGAATTATTCCCAGGCCTTTTGCAACCTCAGGATGGTCTCACAACCTACGCTGTTTCTGACTGTTGAACTGACCCATCACTGGACTTAATAACAGAATAGCAGAGTTGGAAGGGACCTTGAGATCTTCCAGTCCAACCCCCTTCTCAATCAGGAGACCCTATACCATTTCAGACAAATAAATTGTCTAATCTCTTCTTAAAATTCTTCAGAGATGGAGCACCCACAATGTCTGATTAATTAGAGCCTTGGATAGTACAGTGGTCTAAAGCCCTGTTATTAACATCAGCTGCCTGCAATTATTGCAGGTTCAAATCTCACCAAGGCTCAAGGTTGACTCAGCCTTCCATCCTTTCTAAGGTAGGTAAATTGAGGACCCAGTTTGTGGGGGCAATAAGCTGACTTTGTATAAATATAAAAAAGTATGAAGGCTATTGCTTAGCACATTGTAAGCCGCCCTGAGTCTCCGGAGAAGGGCGGCATATAAATCAAATTTAAAAAAAAAATGTTCTCATTGTCAGAAAGTTTCTCCTTAGTTCTAGGTTGCTTTTCTCCTTGATTAGTTTCCACCCATTTGCTTCTTGTCCTGCCTTCAGGTGCTTTGGAGAATAGCTTGACTCCCTCTTCTTTGTGGCAGCCCCTGAGATACCGGAAGACTGCTATCATGTCTCCCCTAGTCCTTCTTTTCATTAAACTGGACATACCCAGTTCCTGCAGCCGTTCTTCGTATGTTTTAGCCTCCAGTCCTCTAATCACCTTTGTTGCTCTTCTCTGCACTCTTTCCAGAGTCTCCACATCTTTTTTATATTGCGGCGACTAAAACTGGATGCCGTATTCCAAGAGTGGCCTTACCAAGGCATTATAAAATGATATTAACCCTTCACGTGATCTGGATTCTATCCCGCTGTTAATGCAGCCTAGGATTGCATTGGCTTTTTTGGCAGCTGTAGCACACGGCTGGCTCCTATTTAAGTGGTTGTCTGGCTCAACGATAGTAACTGCGAGAGGGACCTTGGAATCCTAGTGGACAACCACTTAAATAGGAGCCAGCCGTGTGCTGCAGCTATCCTGTACCTGTGCGTTTGGCTTTTCTTGCCTAAATGTAGAACCTGACTTTTCACACCTTTGTCTTTCAATTGACTGATGTAAAGGCATAACTCCCTCACTGCCTGCTCTTGAGTAGGGTAATCAGGTGTGGGCACTGTCTAAGCGTGCACAATTTAAAAATTCTGCCTGCCAAAAATGCTGATCCCTTCCAAGTCAGCACAAATGAATCCAGAATAAATGCTTGGCTTGTCGTGTAGATAATTAGCTCAGCACTGAAAAAGGAACAGCAGTCGAAGGATGGATTGGGGTTTATTTACTATTGTTTCCTTTTCTTTCTACCGATGAATGTGAATGCAGTGTAAATTGCAGAAAAGAGGGGGAAACCTGCATTGCATTGGACAGGAAAGTTTCTCCCAAAATTTGGCTGGAGAATTTGGTTTGGAGAAACCAGACAGGCTGGAGTTAGCAGATCTGTAGAAATAAACAGGGTTCAGATGTATTGAAGGTTTCATAATTAGGTGCTTTGAGCTTGTGAGAAAGCAACGGCTTGCAGGCTGAAAGGAAACGGGGTTAGGGAAACTTGATGCCCATTTCTACAAATGGGGCGTGCCGTAATGGATCAGTCTGGGTTGTGTTTGATTTTATGCTATTCAATTAAGAAAAATGGGAATTAATGGGGTTGTCATGAGCCGCGGAGACGCAGTGGTGAGAGTGCAGTACTGCAGGCTACTTCTGCTTCCTGTCGGCTGCTGCCTGCAATTTGGTAGATCGAACCTCACCAGGCTCAAGGTTGACTCAGCCTTCCATCCTTCCGAGGGTGGGTCAAATGAGGACCCAGATCGTTGGGGGCAATAATGCTGACTCTGTAAACCGCTTAGAGAGGGCTGTAAAAAGCACTGTGAAGCGGTATATAAGTCGAAGTGCTGTTGTAATTGCTATCAGTGGTTCGCTATTGGCATGCGTGGCTCACTCCTTCGTTTCACGCATCTACAACTAAATCTCCATAACTTAAGAGCTCGCTTCGAAAACCCTCAGAAGGACTTTTCATAAACCCAAGTTGTGGCTGGCTATAGACCCGTGATGGCGAACCTATGGCACATGTGCCAGAAGTGGCACGCAACGCCCTCTCTGATGGCACGCAAGCTGTTGCCCCAGTTCAGCTCTGCTACACATGCGCGCATGCCTTCCACCAGCCAGCTGGTTCCCAGGTCTCTGCCGCGCATGCCTGGGGCCCGTGCGGGGGGCCATGTATGCACGAGCGGGAGGCGTGCAGCAGGGCACATGTGCATGCATGGGGGAGGGGCATATGCATGGAGGCAGTGCATGCATTGCATTTTGGGGGTTTGGGTGCACATGCGTGTATCTGCGTGTAGACACGCGCGCTTTAGGCACTCGGTCCTGAAAAGGTTAGCCATCACTGCTTTAGACCTTTCACTACCTCTAACGGTTCACCTACAAAGATGCAGGGTGTCGGCCCCCAACTTTTTGGATACCAGGGACCGGTTCCATGGAGAGAGTTTTTTTCATGGACCAGAAGGGGTGTGATTTTGCATGCTGCCTGTATCCCATGGATGGGGCTTTTGCTTCTTTGCACAGTCCGGTTTCTGACATGCTGCGTCCCGACATGCACCAGTCCAGGATTGGGGATTGGGGACTCCTGGACTAGAAACCCTCCAAATCCTTTCCAGCCCTATGATTCTGTGATGCTTCACCCTGCTACAACCCCCCCCCCCCCCCATCATTTTCATTCATCCATTTTATTTCAGAGTCGGGTTTAAGCACATAGACATTCATTCCCAGTACGGTAATTATAAATCTTATAAGAGGCACTTGTGGGTATAAACCGAATAATATTGGGTAGGTTTCTTTCGTTGATGCACTTGCACTCTATTAAATTAATGGGCCTTGTAGTAACTAGCTGGATCCAAGATCAGGCTGCTGACATGTGCATATTAGGCCAATCATTTCCAGAATATTGTAGTTTTTCCACTGGGCATGGATTGGCATGTTTAAGGACTTACATTGCTGTGTTTCCAGGTTTCTGCCTCTGAACTCCGGTAAATAGCCATTGTCTAGAACACTGGAAGTTTTTAAGAAAGAGATAGGATAACCCTTTGTCTGAAATGGTATAGTCTCCTGTCTAAGCAGGGGGTTGGACTAGAGGATCTCCAAGGTCCCTTCCAACTATTCCCTTCCCTTCCCTTCCATGTTCTGTTCTGTTCTGTTCTGTTCTGTTTTCTATTCTGTCCTGTCCTGTCTTCTCCTGTTCTATTCTATTCTCCGTTCCATTCTATTCTTGTTATTGTTATTGTTATTGTTATATTTCTATTCTGTATTCTGTATTCTATTCTATTCTATTCTATTCTATTCTATTCTATTCTATTCTATTCTATTCTATTCTATTC
>WNWU01000046.1:1915304-1928896 GCA_012654045.1 Ptyas mucosa | reverse complement strand
TCTATTCTATTCTATTCTATTCTATTCTATTCTATTCTATTCTATTCCATTCCATTCCATTCTATTCTATTCTATTCTAATTTTCCATTCCATTCCATATTCCTATATTCTATATTCTATATTCTATATTCTATCCTATCCTATTCTAAAGATAACGACTTGCTTTATCTGAAGATGCTACCTGAATAGGTCTTCCCCTTGTAGATGGGGATTTCTCTCAGGGTCACCATGACACCAAGATGAAATGCGTCTCTCAGGATGTCCTCACTGAAATGATGCCGAGCCCACCTGCGTCATTTGACATTGTGCGAAATGAAACGAGAGAGTAATTTCTATTATTTGTGCCCTCTCGTCATGTCGCACACACGTCGTGTCATTTGGGGGATGTCACGTAACATGGGTGCCCGGGATTGTGACCCGGTTTACCTATTCAGCTGCTAAAGCGTTGTTTCCTTAAACGATTAATTAAACGATTAATTACATGACCACATTGTGGAACTCACAGCAATTGGCTAAGGCGAAACTAGCTGAACCAAATAATGCTTAAGTAAGTTGTGTGAACCCAGCAACCGATTCTAATTTCCTTGAGAGTGTTTACACCGAAGGTTTGTACGTACGTACGTACGTATGTATGTATGTATGTATTTATTTATTTATTTGCATTTATTTATTTATTTATATCTCACATTATTTTTATAAATAACTCAAGGCGGCAATGATGCTTAATACTCTTTCCTCCTCGTATTTTCCCCACAACAACAACCCTGTGAGGTGGCTTGGTCTAAGAGAGAGGGACTGGCCCAAGGTCACCCAGCTGTCATTCATATCTAAGGCGGGACTAGAACTCTCCTTCTCTTGATGATTGGCCCAAAGGCACCCAGCCGATTTACATTCTAAGGCGGGACAAGAACTCAGCATTTTATGGGGATTGGTCCAAAAACATGGACCTATGATTGACCCAAAGGCACCCAGCCGGCTTTCATTCCTAAAATGGGACTAGAACTCACCATCTCCTGGTTTTTAGCCTGGTGCCTTAACCAATCTTGAGTCCTTTCCAATGTTGGAATGGACTGGAAAAGGCCCCTCTATGTCACCCTACACCTGGGGCTGTATGAGGACAAAATATTCTTACTTTATTTTTTGGTTTTTCCTATAGTACAGGTAATCCTCTACCTACGACCACAATTGAGCCCTGCATTTTTATTGCTAAGTGAAACATTTGTTTAAGTGAATTGGGGACCATTACAACCTTTTGTGCCACAATTGAGCCTTGGATAGTACAGTGGTCTAAAGCACCCTGTTATTAACATCAGCTGCCTGCAATTATTGCAGGTTCGAATCTCACCAAGGCTCAAGGTTGACTCAGCCTTCCATCCTTTCTAAGGTAGGTGAAATGAGGACCCAGATTGTGGGGGCAATAAGCTGACTTTGTATAAAAATATACAAAAGTATGAAGGCTATTGCTTAGCTCATTGTAAGCCGCCCTGAGTCTCTGGAGAAGGGCGGCATGTAAATCAAATTTTAAAAAAAATTGTCAAGCGAATCACTCCAATTTTTCCGTTAGTAACACAGTTGTTAAGTGAATCTGGATTCCCTGTTGACTTGGCTTGTAAGAAAGTCACAAAACGGGATAGCATGACCCCAGATGCGACACTGTGACCGTCATAAATATGAGTCAGTTGCCAATGGGGATACTGCAATGGTTGTAACGCAGTGTTTCTCAATCTTGGTAGCTTGAAGAGGGGTGGACTTCAACTCCCAGAGTTGCTGGTTGGGGGATTCTGGGAGTTGAAGTCTACCCATATTCAAGCTTCCAAGGTTGAGAAACATTGGTTGTAAGTGTGGGAAAATGGTCATAAATCCACTTTTTTCAGTGCCGTTGTACCTTTGAACGGTCGGTAAATGAACAGAACTCCCTGTATCCTCTGTACAGACCAGCGTTTCTCAGTCTCAGCCATTTTAAGGTCTGTGAACTTCAACTCCCAGAATTCCTCTGGCTAGGGACTTCTGGGAGTTGAAGTCACATCTTAAAACCACATACTGAGCTTGAGAAAGACTAATATAAATACCAAGCTACATCAAAACTGACATGGTGTTGTTGTTTTTTCTCCTTTTTTTTTTCCAGGATTGGGTCTTTTTGACTAGATTCTGCTTCTTTTCCGACTATGGACGCCTGGATTTCCAGTTCCGCTACCCAGAGGTATCTTTGAACATTACATTGTGCATTTTAGGGATACCTTTCCCCATTCCCTGCCTACGAAACTTCTCCCTCGCCCTGGATAAGTTTGCAATGCTGAAATTGTGCTGCCGTCAGCGGTAACGCTCTCTTTTTTTCTCTTCTTCTCTTTGAAGAACAAATGTTGTGAAAACATTCTTCTTTATTTTGACGATCCTTCCCAGTGGCCGGCTGTTTACAAAAAGGGAAATAAGGTCAGTTTTTATTGATCATCGTACACCAGATGGATCTTGCTTTTTTCCACCCTCCTTCTCCTTTTTTAACTTGCTATTTCTTGGGCTAAATTAGCACTGCCATGCCAATTAATTCCTCACGTTGATCTTCAATCGGATTGCTCATTTGCAAGGGAGTGACTGTATAATTGGAGCACTGCTATTCTGAGTATCTTTGAGATTTGCTATAATACGCAGGTGGTCCTCAACTTACGGCCACAATTGAGCCCCACCAAATTTCTGTTGCTAAAGGTGAGAACATTGGTTAAGTGAGTTTTGTCCCGTTTTACGACTTTTCTTGCCACAGTTGCTAACTGGATCACGACAGTTAATAAGAAGGTTGTTAAGCAAATCTGGCTTCCCCATTGAGAAGGTCGCAAAAGGGGATCTCGTAACCCCAGGACATTGCAACCGTCATAAATACGAGTCAGTTGTCAAGCGCCTAAATTTTGATCTTGTGACCATGGGAGATGCAGCAACGGTCATATGAAAAACAGTCATGTCATTTTTTTTCAGTGCCGTTGTAACTTCGAATGGTCACTAAACAAATAGTTGTAAGTCAAGGACTGCCTGTATAGTGTCCTTTCTGTTGAAGACAAATTTCTAGTACAGCTTTCAACAGTGTCGTGTTATTGTTGCATCGAATTCTCTTTTTTCTCTTTTTTTTTCTTTTTCTCTTTCTTTTTTCTTCTTTCTTTTTCTTCTTTTCTTTCTCTTTTTCTCTTTTGCTACTTTTTCTTTTGCTTCTTTTTCTTGTTCTTGTTCTTTTTCTTTTTCTTGTTCTTTTACTTGTTCTTACTTGTTCTTATTCTTTTTCTATTTTTTCTTGTTCTTTTTCTTTATTTTTTCTTGTTCTTGTTCTTTTTCTTGTTCTTACTTTTTCTTGTTCTGTTCTTTTTCTTCTTTTTTCTTGTTCTTTTTCTTCTTGTTCTTGTTCTTTTTCTTCTTCTTTCTTTTTTTCTTTCTTTCTCATTTTCTTTCTCCTTTTCTTCTTTTTCTTCTTTTTTCTTGTTCTTGTTCTTATTTTCTTCTTCTTTTTCTTCTTTTTTCTTGTTCTTGTTTTTCTTTTTCTTCTTTCTTTTGCTTGTTTTTCTTTCTTTCTCATTTTTTCTTTTTCTTCTTTTTTCTTTTTCTTCTTGTTCTTCTTTTTTTCTTGTTTTTATTCTTTCTTGTTCTTGTTCCTCTTTTTTCTTCTTCCTTTTCGCTTACACATTAACTTTTTGGGGCCAGTGCTTTGAATAGCTTCAAATACCTGACACTCATAATGGCCCTTTTCGAGGACAGAAAAAAGGAACTGTCAGTCCTCAATGATCATCCAGTCTAAGAAACCACAGTTACGCAAGCTCATATACTACTTCCATTAAACAATTATAGCAACAGAACGTTGCAAGCCTGAATGTGCTCTTTCTTTTATCTTTGTGAGAACTCGAGAGGGTCTTTCTCAGGATACAGTTCTGGCCTACACCCAGGTTACTTTTATCTATCTGTTGATTGCAGCTCTTGCAATCTTGATGCCTTCCAGTTCTGTTATTCTGTTCTATCATCTTTCTATGCTCACGCGTGTATCCATCCCAGTGGTGGAATTCAAATTTTTTTACTACCAGTTCTGTGGGTGAGGCTTGGTGGGCATGCATGCTTGGTGGGCATGGCTTGGTGGGCATGGCAGGGGAAGGATACTGTAAAATCTCCATTCCCACCCCACTCCAGGGAAAGGTTACTGCAAAATCCCCATTTCCTCCCGATCAGCTGGGACTCGGGAGGCAGAGAATAGATGGGGGCGGGGCCAGTCAGAAGTGGTATTTACCGGTTCTCTGAACTCTTCCAAATTTCCACTACTGGCTCTCCATAGCTGGTCAGAACCTGTTGAATACCACCTCTGATCCGTCCCATCAAGCCCCAAAAAGTCCGGAATGGTATAGGATCTCCTGCCATGGCAGGGGGTTGGACTAGAAGACCTCCGAGATCCCTTTCAACCCTATTATTCTATGTTCTTCCTCTTATTCTTCAGGGTTATGGAGGAAAGAGGAAAAGGAAAGTTTCTGATCTATTGTGCTACAATAAATAAGTAAATTAAGAAACGAAAGGCTCTTGTGAGACAACGACATGATTTGCTGCACTAATGGAGCCGCAACTGAATGAAAAAATTATACCCCGTTTTGTGTTTCCTGGTTCCAAATTCCCTGGAAGGACTGAGCCTTCGGGGCAAGGTGCCTGTCGTATCTCTACGTGAGTCACTGTTCTAGGGCTCTCTTTTGTCTTCTCTCCCTTCTCCTTAGGATTGTCTGATGAAAGAATCTGTTATTCGGCCAGAAAACAATCAAGTTATCAACCTTACAACTCAGTATGCCTGGTCTGGGTGCAAGGTAAGAGATTTCAATAGGTACAAGGGGATTTCAGTCCTCTGGAATCAATGTTTCTCAGTTTCAACAACTTTAAGAGATATGGACTTCAACTCCCAGAATCCCCTAGCCCAGCATGTTTAAGATGAGTGGACCACAACTCCCAGAATTCCCCAGCCCAGCATGCTTTAAGATAGTGGAGTTCAACTCCCAGAATTCCCCAGCCCACCATGCTTTAAGATAAGTGGACTTCAACTCCCAGAATTCCCCAGCCCACCATGTTTAAGATGGGTGGACTTCAACTCCCACGTATGTTAAGATGGTTGGAATCAAACTCCACCCATCTTAAACATGCTGGCTGGGGAATTCTGGGAGTTGAAGTCCACCCATCTTAAACATGTGAGAGCTGAGGGCCATTCCTCTTGAACTCCACCCATCTTACAACATGCTGGGCTAAGGGATTCTGGGAGTTGAAGTCCATGCCTCATGAAGTCGCTGAGATCGAGAAACTCTGATCTAGATTTTGCTTTCCAGTTTGCAAGTTATGAAATACTGTTCCGTAACCTTCTCCCTAGCGGAAGAGGCACCTTCTTTAAATTAATGAATTTTTCAAAGGGTGTTTTGCAGAGGCTAAAAGTATCAGACAAATATTCATCACAGCAATCCCGGCAGGTGCTCAGATTTAAGGATAGGATGGAACAGGAAGTGTAAAAGCTCAATTCTTTTTTTCTGCCACCTGTCTTTCCATGTGCGTTTTGCTTAAGGGATAGAAGTTCCTTTCTGAACAGGCCTCTAGCAAGCTGGATCTAAGACAACCAGAGTTTATAGCCGTGATGGCGAACCTATGGCACACGTGTCCAAAGTGGCACGAGGAGCCATGTCGCCTGGCACATATGGTGTCGGCCATTCCTCTTTCAGTTTTCTGGTGTGCATGCACGCACAATGATCAGCTGGCCTTTGTGTGTGCGGCAGTGCTGGAAGAGCTGGTCTTCCATTTTCCTGCATGAGCATGCACGCCAGCTGATCGTCGTGCACATATGCGCGGCAGAAACCTGAAACAGCAGCTGGCTGAAACCGGAAGTTCAGTAGGTGAAACCGGAAGTTCATTTTCAGGCGTGCGCATCCACCCTGGGCCGCTCCTCTTCCGTTCGACGGTCATTAAACAAAACAGTTGTAAGTTGAGGACTAAATAGAAGTTTGGGTCATGCTCATATTCACTTGATATGATCTGAAAGCCAGAGAATATTATGGGATGGGAGCCTCTGGATGATAATGCAAACAGAACAATCAGTTGTTGCTACTTTTGGCTATATTTTATGCCTTTTCTCATCCAGCTGGTGACCGAAAATTCAATCCGGTATCTGAGTTGCACAAGTGGAAGAAGTTTCCGTTCTGTCCGGGAACGCTGGTGGTATGTGGTTCTCAGCAAATGTGGGGTGAGTCTGTCTGTAAACCTCCCCCCCACCACAAAGCCTGGATCCCTTCCCATTAAGGCAGGGGTGTCAAACTCAAGGCCCAGGGACCGGATCCGGATTGTGGGGTGCTTAGATCACCCCGGAAACAGCAAAGAACCGGCCCGCAGTGCCTCTGCCAGAGAAAACGGGGTGGAGGGGTGCATGTATGGCCCCTCTGAGCTCTGTTTTCACTTGTAGAGGGTTGCCGGAGACCGTCCCAGCCAAAAACGTGCCCCCTCTCCCGGAGCTCCATTTTCACCGGGCAGAGGGCTAGCAAAACTAAAACTCAAAAGAAAACAAAAGGAGAAATGTTTCCCCTTTTGCATTTGAGCATGCAAGAAGGGACAGGAAAGGAGAAAGGGAGAGAGGAAAGACAAAAAGAAGGAAAGATGGGAAGAGAGCAAGGAAGGAAAAAAGAAGGAAAGGAAGAAGAAAGAATGAAGAGGGAAGGAAAAAGAAGAAGAGGGAGGGAGGAAGAAAGGAAAGAAGGTTATAATGAGAGAGAGGGAGGATCTGTGGGAGGTCCTGCCTTAGCACTTGGCCACCACAGGTGCCCCCCCCCCGACACGAATGATGTCAAGCTGACCACGCCCACTATGGCCATGCTTACCCTGACCCCCCAAGGTCAAACACAACCTTATTGGGGCCCTCAATGAAATGGAATTGGACACCCCTGCGTTAAGACCTCTGCTGATGTTCAGCCCCCTCTCTCTGACAGGGTGACGGCTTGGAACTGGAATACGAGATGATTCTGACAAACGGCAAATCGTTCTGGACACGTCACTTTTCTGCGGATGAATTTGGTAAGATTTTCAGTCAGTCCCGTACAGTTCCACTTTAAAGCGGCCCGCAAGCGGATATCCCGGAATCCCGTGCACCTCTGGGAGAGTTGGCTCTTTGCATCCGAGATAACAGTAACAGAGTTGGAAGGGATCTTGGAAGTCTCCTAGTCCAGGGGTCCCCAACGTTTCGGACCTCAGGGACCACTAAATTCATAATTTTAAATCCCACGAATCACTAATATGATCTGCCTAATGACCGGATGGGTGGATGTGGCTAGGTGGTCATGTGACTGGTGGGCGTGACCAACTCAATGTCACTCATGTCGAGGGGCGCCTCTCCGGCCTCTACTCGCCCCTCCCCTCCCAGCCATGAGAAAGAGTTGGCAAAACAGCTCAGTTCAAATTGGATCTGACCAAGAAGGAGGCTCAGCAGAAGCACCTCACTGAGGACTAGGAGCATAGGCTTTCCAAGCAGAGGAAAGACCTGTGGGATGCAAGGCCAGGTACTGGCGCCTGGAGGCTCAGAGGGCTGAGATGGTCAGCCAGTTCCAGGCCATGATGCTGTCCCACTGGAACGAGGCCCTCCGGCTCCTTGCCACCAGCAGTGCTTCCCTCCAGCCTTCGCCCAAAGCCCCACACCAGGAGGCTGAAGCAGACCCCAAGTCGGAATTTCTGCCCCCCTCTGACCCACACAAAAAGACCCCGAAGGGGGAGACTCTCTGCAGCAACACAAGCGTTCATTGCACGTATCTTTCCCAGGGGCCGTAGTTTGATGCTATCTTGCTATAGTGCTATATTAAAAAATGCAAATAATTTTTCTGCCGACCCCCAACATTTTCTTGCAGACCACCAGCGGTCCACAGACCACCAGTTGGTGACCGCTGATCTAGTCCAGCCCCCTGCTCACTTAGGAGACCTGTACTAGGGATTCGAACCGTTGAACGGCCGACCTTTCTGATCGACAAGCTCAGTGTCTCAGCCACTGAGCCACCTAGCCAGGCCTTTGCTGGCCTCTCCAGAGACGTTGAGAAGACAAGGGCCAGCTGCGTTACCCTGGCAGCGTCCTCCGCTTAAGCGTGGGAACTTTCTGCCCTGTCTGTTTTATGGCGTCTTGGACAAGGATGGATGTTGAACGTTACCAGCCAACCCAAACAAACCCCAGTTCTGCCCGAGAAAGAGAGCAAACCTTTACAAAATATCCTGGGTATTTTTAGCTATTGGGTGGAAAAGGGTTTGCCTCTTCATCCGAAGATGGGTGGCATTGGTTTTTTTTTTTTTTAACAGAACAAAGAAAAAACGCAGAGCAATAGGAACTGTCAGGAAAAGGAAAAAGGAACAACAAAATTACACATAATACACGCAGAGGATTCTCTCATGGGTACATAAAAAGTTTTAGACAACAATTGCAGGAAAGGATAAGCATATTCGATTGTAATTGCTCTTGCAGGACCTCTGTCTGAAATGGTGGCTGTTGGTGATGGTAATATGATGGAAAATATAATAGGATATATTATACAGGCAGTCCTCGACTTACAACAGTTCATTTAGTGACCGTTCAAAAAGGACCTTTGGGACGAGTTTGAAGACTGCCTTTCTAATGGCAGGTGTCCTTTTAGTGTGTCCTTTTTTCTTCTTTCTGTTCTTTTCTTCTAGGTATCCTGGAAACTGACATCACTTTCCTACTTATATTCATCCTGATCCTCATCATCTCATGCTATTTTGGCTGTAAGTAGTAAAAGAATCTTATGAACTTTGTTTCTGATGGAATGTGATTGATGACATCAGAGTTGAGCAAATACAGTTTTGTCCTTGACTTATGGCCCCAAATAAGACCAGAATTTCCCATCCTAAGACGTCACAATTGTATGCCAACTCAGATTGAGTTTTAAAACCATTTTTAGAATGGTTGCTAAGCGAAGGGGTGGTCATTAAATAAACACCACGGTCAGGGATGAAATCCAGCGGGTTCTGACAGGTTCTGGAGAACCGGTAGCGGAAATTTTGAGTAGTTCGGAGAACCGGCAAATATCACCTCTGGTTGGCCCCAGAGTGGGGTGGGAATGGAGATTTTGCAATATCCTTTCCCCCAGGAGTGGGGAGGGAATGGGGATTTTGCAGTATCCTTCCCCTGCCACACCCACCAAGCCATGCCATACCACGCCCACCAAGCCACGCCCACAGAACCGGTAGTAACAAAATTTGAATTCTACCACTGACCATGGTCATAACTGTCAGAGTTTGCAGCACATCCGACCAGCACACAAATAAATGAACTTCAGCAGGATTCAGCATACAATCTCAGGAACACAGAAGCAATATTCATAGAAGCAAATCATTACAGAGTAGTAATACAGATACAGAGGCTAATATACCCTGTTTCCTCCAAAATAAGACATCCCCTGATAATAAGCTCAATTGGGCTTTCGAGCGCAAGGCAATAAGGCCGAGCGTTTATTTCAGGGTTCAAAAAAATATAAGACAGGGTCTTATTTTCGGGGAAACACAGTATTGTATAGAGCCGTGATGGCAAACCTATGGCACGCGTGCCACAGGTGGCACACAGAGCCATATCAGTGGGCACGCGAGCTTTGCTCTGGCATGCATACACACGCCAGCCAGCTGATTTTTGGGCCCACCAGAAGTCAGGAAAAAGGCTGTTTCCAACCTCTGGAGGGCCTTTGGGGGGTGGGAGGCCATTTTTGCCCTCTCCAGCCTCCTAGAAAGGATCTGGAGCCTGGGGAGAGTGAAAAACAGGCCTACCTTGCGATCACATGCCAAAAGTGGGGGGAGCGCGAGGGAGTTGCACACGCATGCGTGGGGGGTGGGGCGCATAGAATTATGGGTGTGGGCACGTGCGTGAGCAACCCTCCCCACACTCCCCCAACTTTTGGCATGCGATGGCAAAAAGGTTAGCCATCACTGGTATAGAGGCACCAAAGTTACAGAGGCCAAACCAACTCTTATATACAATTCAGCAAGTCTAAGCCACGCCCAGACTCCAAACTGTCTCTTATGGCCCCATAGAAAGAAATACTATGTTTCAGTTTCCAAACAGTCCCCATTGGTTGACCTGTTGCCATGTCTATCCAAACAGTCCCCATTGGTTGACCTGTTGCCATGTCTATCCAAACAGTCCCCATTGGTTGACCTGTTACCATGGCTATCCAAACAGTCCCCATTGGTTGACCTGTTGCCATGTCTATCCAAACAGTCGCCATTGGTTGACCTGTTGCCATGCCTATCCAAACAGTCCCCATTGGTTGACCTGTTACCATGGCTATCCAAACAGTCCCCATTGGTTGACCTGTTACCATGGCTATCCAAACAGTCCCCATTGGCTGACCTGTTGCCATGTCTATTCCGGTCTATTCATACTCTGACAATAACGCATTCTTCCGAATAACTCATTCTTCCGAATGGGCATTTCCAGAATCAAAAAAGGTAACAAATGACAATCATAGGATTGCAGGACAGTGCCATCTTGCCAAGCGCTTGGATTGCAATTAAACATAAAGGTAATTGGGCTGGTACGATGGTCGTAAAATTGTGGAAATGTGTGACAGACACTTGGAATTGCAATTATGATTTATTTCCCCCTTGTTTGGGGTTTTCTTTTTCCAGATCTGTTGAAAGGCCGGCAACTTTTGCACACCACATACAAGATGTTCATGACAGCAGCTGGAGTAGAGGGTAGGTTTGAGGAGAAGCAGGGAGCCAGTTTGGTCTAGTGGTTAAGGCACCTGGTTAGAAAGCGGAAGATCATGAGTTCTAGTCCTGACTTAGGCACAAAAGCTGGCTGGATAACTTTGGGCCAATCACCAGGAGATCGTGAGTTCTAGTCCCACCTTAGGCATGGAAGCCAGCTGGGTGACTTTGGGCCAATCACCAGGAGATCGTGAGTTCTAGTCCCGCCTTAGGCATGAAAGCTAACTGGGTAACTTTGCGCCAATCACCAGGAGATCGTGAGTTCTAGACCCACCTTAGGCATGAAAGCCAGTTGGATGACTTCGCTTAAGGGAAAAGGAATTGCTATTTAAATTGTTTCCACCTGTAGTATAGGTTTGGTTGAGAAGATCGAAGTATTTTCTTTTGAGCTGACCTGTATTCCTGTGATTTTGCGTCCGCATCTTCCACTTTAAAAAAAAAAAGGTGCATTTTCTGTAACAGATGGCAAGAAACAGATTGCATTTAAATATTCACATTGGTAGCTGTATAAATAACGGCAGTTCTGTGATTCCCAGAATTGTTTGGGAAAGGGCAGGTGGAGACAGGTGGCAGTGGAAGAAATTAGAAAATACGAGGGCTGTCATTTAAGATCCAATAATAGAAAGAAGAGAGAAGCCAAAACTAAAGGAAAGAGAAGTGATTGAAATCTGTCGGGTGCAAGAAATCAGGATCATGCATTAAGTTGCAGTTCAGGATATTTATTGCTCAAATCTATGCCCGAGAATCTAATCAATAAAAGCTCAACAGTAAATTGGCGCTAGATAAGGATCAATGGAATTCAAGAGGGGTTGGATGTAGACTTTTGTGGGAATGCATTGATTCTCAACCGATGACTCGTTTTACTCCGCCACCCCCAGCTCTGCCTGCTCTTCTACAAATCCTACCCATGTCGTTTCTATGTTACATGCCTGTCACCTGTTTCCTTTTTTTTTTCTCCAGTGCTCAGCCTGATGTTCTTCTGCATATACTGGGGCCAGTATGCAAGTGACGGGATTGGAAACGACAGCCTTAAGATCTTGGGTAGGTTATTATCAGGGATGGGCCTTTCCTATTTACCAGATGAATTCCCATTAAACCAGGGGTCGGCAATCTTAAACATTCAAAGAGCCACAAAGGTCCTAACCGGAAGTCCCTCGTTCAATTCTGGAGCTGACCGGAAGTCTGGTTCCCCCACCACAGATTGCTTCTCTCCTTGATTAGTTTCCATCCATTGCTTCTTCTCTTGCCTTCTGGTGCTTTGGAGAGTAGCTTGACTCCCTCTTCTTTGGGGCAACCCCTGAGATATTGGAAGACTGCTCTCATGTCTCCCCTAGTCCTTCTTCTCATTAAACTAGACATACCCAGTTCCTGCAACCGTTCTTCATAGGTTTTAGCCTCCAGTCCCCTAATCATCTTGGTTGCTCTTCTCTGCCCAGATAAGATGTTATTGACAAATAAGATGATATCTCAGATAAGATGCGATCGACAATATTAAGTTTTATGGGGCAGTGTTATGTCTCAGCCCATCCTTATGACCACGGACTATTTTAAATCTCTTACTGGCTTAGATTCACTCACTTATCTCTTTTTTTCTTTCCCCAATTCCAGCCAAGCTCCTTTTTTCCGTCAGTTTTCTGATCTTCCTCTTGATGCTCATCCTCCTGGGGAAAGGATTCACAGTTACCAGGTACCATGGGGATGGGGATAACAGAGAGGGAAGGATGGGCTGAATTGGAGAGGAATGGGCTTCTCTTCTGCATATGTGGGACTGATTGGGGTAGATTGCAGGGGTGACACCGAAATATAATTTTATCACATTTTAATCTATAAGTTATTACCGGTATATTCTGTTCCAATTACATTTTAGACTGTATTTAATTCCAATTTCATTTTAAATCGTATTTTATTCCAATTCTATTTTAAATTGCTTTAAATTGCTACTGGTCATAAGTCGAGGACTACCTGTAGAGAACTGTACTTTTAGGAAAAGGAGTGATAAAACACTGGGAAGAAACAGATGTCTTACGTCTGACCACACCTGTGCTTTCCATCATTCCAAGAAGGATTCAAAGGGGCAGAAGAAATATAGAGAAGGCTGTTGAGTTAGGAAGCAGAGCATATATGAACAATATTGTATAGAGCCTTGGTGGCGCAGCAGACTAATGTACTGTTAAGTAGCACCAGCTGCCTGCAATTACTGCGAGTTTGAATTCTCACCAGGCTCAAGGTTGACTCAGCCTTCCATCCTTCCGAGGTAGGTAAAATGAGGACCCGGATTGTGGGGGCAATAAGCTCACTTTGTTTAAAAAAGAGAACACCGCTTAGGAGGGCCCAAAAGTCCTACTAAGCAGGTATATACAAAAGTATGAAGGCTATTGCTTAACGCATTGTAAGCCACCCTGAGTCCCCGGAGGAAGGGCGGTATATAAATCGAACCAATAAATAAATAAATAAAATACTGAGGTACCCTACTTGGGACCTGAGAGGTGGAAAAGCAACAGAGATTGGAAAAGTTGATTGATGTTCAAAGGACCTGCAGTTGAAACTTAAGGAGATTGTGGGAGGGTAGCTTGGAATTTGTGCTGTTGTGTTGTCGGAGGGAAGAAGGTTGTTAAGAGCTGTAGCGTACAAGGTGGCGTTTCCTCTTCTGTAATTTTGGCTCTCGGCTCCTTATTTGGCAGGGGTCGGATCAGCCACACGGGCTCCATCAAGCTGTCGGTGTACATGACCCTGTACACCATCACTCATGTTGTGCTGTTTATCTACGAGGCTGAGGTAAGTTTCCTTCCCCTTTTCAGCTATGTATATACTTTAAGGCAGAGGTCTCCAACCTTGGCCGCTTTAAGCCTGGAGGACTTCAACTC
>WNWU01000046.1:1891835-1914904 GCA_012654045.1 Ptyas mucosa | reverse complement strand
CCATGGCTTAGGGCTGGGGTATTTACGGGACCGCCTTCTGCCACCAATTGCCTCCCACTGGCCAGTTTGCTCTCACAGAGAGGGCCTCCTCAGGGTGCTGTCAGCCAGACAATGCCGGCTGGCGACCCCCCGGGGGACAGCCTTCTCTGTGGTGGCACCTACCCTATGGAATGATCTACCCCCAGAGATCCGAGTGATCCCAGACCTCCGGACTTTTCATCGGGCTCTAAAAACCTACTTTTTTCAGTTGGCCGGGCTGGCCTGATCCTTTAATTGGTTTTAGTTTAGAGGTTTAGAGGTTTTAGAGGTTTATTTGATTTGTATACCGCCCTATGTCCCGAGAGACTCAGGGCGGTGAACAGCCATATAGTAAAACAATATGCATACAAAATTTAAAACAATTAAAATCCGATTAAATAGTTTGGCCTTAATATTTAAAACCCTAATAATTTAAAACAAGTTAAAATCACAAAATTACGTAAGTGTTTGATATTGATTGATTTTAATTGACATGTTTTAAATTTTGGGCCAAATTGCATTTAAATTATTTTAAAATGGTTTTAACTTTTGTATTATGTTTTTTAACCTGGCTGTTCACCGCCCTGAGTCTGCTAGGAGAAGGGCGGTATAAAAGTTAAATAAAATAAATAAATAAATAAATAAAATCATCCATAAATTAGGATAAGGCTTATCTTTGTTGTTCTTTGTTGCACCACCTTGTTGCACGAACTATAATTTGTTACCCAGCTATGATGAATCTAGAAATCTCCATAACTGATTAGTGGATCAGTAGTAGTAGTAGTAGTAGATTTCCCCAATTGCTGTGGGGAAATTGTGCAGCTTTTTTTAACCATTACTTCCCCAAGTTTTTTATACCCACTTCCTTCCTTTTCGGTGCTCAGTTCTTCGATCAGGCACAAGTACTGTACACCTATGAATCTCCAGCTGGATATGGCTTGATCACACTTCAGTTTGTGGCTTACATCTGGTTCTGCTACGCCATCCTCATCACTCTCAAGCAATTCCCAGAGAAACAACCCTTCTACGTGCCATTCTTTGCTGCTTACACCCTCTGGTCAGTAAGTTTAGAAGATCAACAGGGCAGGAAAATTATTTGGGGGGGGGGGTCCCTGTCAAAGAGTATTTTATTCATTCATTAAATTTCTATGCTGCCCGTTTCACTGTCTCGAGGGACTCCAGGAGGCGTACAATCGTATAAAAACATAAAAGGCATTAAAAACTTTGATAACAAGTAAATAAAAGGCTAAGTAACTTGAGTATGAAGAATCTTGGTGGCACAGTGGTTAGAAGGCAGTATTGCAGGCTAATTCTGCCGACTGTCAGCAGTTCGATCCTGAGCAAAGGTTGACACAGCCTTCCATCTTTCCGAGGTCGGTAAAACGAGGACCCAGATTGTTGGGGGCACGATGCTGACTCTGTAAACCGCTTGAAGAGGGCTGTAAAGCACTGTGAAGCGGTATATAATAAGTCTTAAGTGCTATTGCTATGTCCCAGTTCCACCATTGTTACATTGGCTGCTAGAGGTCCCGCCATGAAGGCTTAGTTGTTAGTTTAATGTAGTGATTCTTAGCCTTGGCAACATTAATATAGGTGGACTTCAACTCCCAGAATTCCCCAACCAGCATGGAAGGGTGGAAAGTGGTCATAAGTCACTCTTTTCAGTGCTGTTGTAACTTCTAACAGTCACTAAATGAATGGTTGTAAGTCAGGGGTTCTATTCAGTAGGTTGTGACAGGTTCTGGAGAACCGGTAGCGGATATTTTGAGTAGTTCAGAGAACCAGCAAACACCACCTCTGGCTGGCCCCAGAGTGGGGTGGGAATGGAGATTTTGCAATATCCTTCTCCCAGAAGTGGGGAGGGAATGGAGATTTTGCTGTATCCTTCCCCTGCCACGCCCACCAAGCCACGCCCGCAGAACCTGTAGTAAAAAAATTTGAATTCCACCACTGTTATAAGTCAAGGATTATTTTAAATGAAACCCAGCGCTTTAGGCAAGCAGGATCTGCATCCTTAGCCAGTGTCTTGTTCTTTTGTAGGTTTTTTGCTGTCCCGGTCACCGCGCTTATCGCTAACTTTGGCATACCGAAGTGGGCGCGGGAGAAAATAGTCAACGGCATTCAACTGGGGATTCATCTGTACGCCCACGCGGTCTTCCTGGTAAGAATTTTCACATCACCTACAATTTCTAATTCCTGAGCTTTGCTGGCTGAGGAATTCTGGGAGTTGAAGTCCACAAGTCTTAAAGTGGCCAAGGTTGAAGACCCCCGGTTTAGAGCAGAGCGCCCCAACCCCCCCAACCCTTGGGGCACCAGGGACCGGTTCCGTGGAGAGAGGCTTTGCCATGGACTGGAGGGGATGTGGTTTCATGTGCTGCCTGCATCACACGGATGGGGTTTTGCTTGCTTGCACCGCCTGGCTTCTGGCATGCCGTGGCTGGGTGCGGCTGTCCACGGACCTGAGATTAGGGACCCCTGGTTTAGAGAGGTGAGGAAACCCTCGCTGTTGTCTTAGCGTGCTATTGAGGCAGGTCCTTGTGCTAAGCCCCTAATGTATTTGCAAACATGTTATATTATGTGTAGATAGCAAATGAGAAACTGAGTTCAGTGTCTAACCAGGTTATACTTGTCCCAAATGTGCTTTTTCAAAAGGCAACTGGACTTCCTTTGTTTTTCTTTGAACGGCGTTTGGCTTCTCATCCAAGAAGCTTCTTCAGTTCCGAAGCTTCTGAAGATGTTTTGCTTCTCATCCAAGAAGTGTCTTCAGTTCTGAAGCTTCCGAAGAACTGAAGAAGATCCTTGGATGATAGGAAGCTTCTTCAGTTCTTCAGAAGCTTCAGAATTGAAGAAGCTTCTTGGATGAGAAGCGAAACGTCTTCAAGGAAAACCAAGAAAATCCAGTTGCCTTTTGGAAAAGATTGAGTTTAGGTTGTGTGAATCTAGTCAGTGCAGAATATCGGCGCCCCCATCGAATGCTGATGAAATAGTTTGCTGGAGAAGGAAGAAGAAAGAGGAAGGTGACCTTTTCACAGAGGAAGGACCTGCAGTCTGAAATGGTGGCTTCATCCAGCTGCCCAGAGGTGGGATTCAGCCGGTTCGGATCGGTTCAGATGAACCGGATGTTAAAATTACATCCGGTTCGGCGAACCGGTAGTTCCGACAATTGGCTGGCCCCACCCCTCCCCTCCCAGGAGTTCCCACGCAGTCTATTTTGGATCCCAGGTAAGTGCAGGGGACGCATGGAGGTGGAAAATGGACCTCCCAGAGGCCCATGGAATGCAAACATGGACCTATTTCCTGCCTCCAGAGAGCCTCGGGAGCCTCGGAGGTTGAAAACAGGCTCTCCACAGCCCGTTTTTGCTCTCAGGAGAGTGCAGGGAGGCCTACTAGGCCCAAAATAGGGCACAGGGGAGGGGGGGCAGCGCTCTCCTCACAGCCCATTTTTGCTCCCAGGGGAATGCAGGAGGCCAAGTGCTGCCTGTCACACCCGCTGGCCACGCGCACCATGGCCACGCCCACCCAGCCAGTCATTAGGGCAAAGAACCAGTTGTTAAATTATTTGAATCCCACCCCTGCAGCTGCCATCTTGTCTCCCTCGTTTCCGCAGATTATAACCAGACCGTCAGCGGCCAATAAGAACTTCCCGTACCACGTGCGGACGTCACAGATCGGGATTGTCGAGGAGGCTGCAACAGGGGCCAAATTTCCGCACCACGTCTACGGCAACGTGACTTTCATCAGTGACTCAGTGCCCAACTTCACCGAGCTGTTCTCCATCCCCCAGAGTACGGGAAGCAACACCAGCAATGTGAGAATCGGAGAGGGTCTCGCCTGAGAACTTCCCGTCCTTAAATGGTTACGACAAAAAAAATCCTCTGTGGAATCATACGTGATGATCTTAGGCGGCCTTTTATTTTTATAAGAAGTGTGTAGAGAATAAGAAAGGTGACCTTGTTGGAGATACGCAAGATCTTCCCTGGTGGGTCTCCAAAGTCAAAGTCATCTTCCTTACGCTCTACAAATTGTCATTTGATTCTCAGAAGCAGGGATCTCCAAACTTGGCAACTTCATCTGGCTAGGGAATTCTGGGAGTTGAAGTCCACAAGTCTTAGAGTTGCCTAGCTTGGAGACCCCTGCTCAGAAGGGTTGCTGCTTATTCTGAACCTGCTCTTCGGTAAGCTACGTCCAGTCCAGATACAGCAAGCTCAGGGTTTCTAACCCTGAGCACATAACAGACAATCAAAGTGTGACTTTGAACAGAAGTCAAAGAAAGTTTCCTACGGGCAACTTTCTTCTGTTCTTCTGTCCTTCTTTCAAACCAACGACATCCTTTGCAAGGATGCCATTCTCTATGGTTCTGCAATGCTTACCTTATCCTGTCTTATCCTTCCATTTTTCCCTACCTAGCTGAGATGCCAGCAATAGCACTTAGCACTTAGATTTATATACCGCTTCATGGTGCTTTACAGCCCTCTCTAAGCGGTTTACACAGTCAGCATACTGCCCTTAATAATCTGGGTCCTCATTTGATTGACCTCAGAAGGATGGAAGGTTGAGTCAACCTTGAGCAGGTCAGAATCAAACTGCTGGCAATCGGCAGAGTTAGCCTGCAGTGCTGCATTCCAACCACTGCACCACCACGGCTCTTGCTAAGGATACTTGTTGCCTTAAAATCCAAAAGCTGTAGTAGATGACCCCCTTCCCTTCAGGGTTCGTCCACATAGTTATAATATTTAGATCTCCCATCCAGCTAGCTTCACAATCCAAAAGGCTGTCAGCCATTTATAAGGGGGGGGGGGCGTGTAGAGTATCCTGCCTGCAATTTGCAAACTTATTTTAGAAGTGGTAATGCCAAGGATGCAACTGGCAACTTTTGTGGGATGATGGTGTCACGAAGCACGTGATGTAACGGATAACTATGCACATACTGTACCTCCACGTAACTTATAAGGTTTCATGGCATATATTCAGCGGTGGGTTGTTATCAGTTCGCCGCGCGTATGCTCGCTTCGTGCACGCATGCGCCCAGTTCATGCACTTTGCGCATATGCTCACCTTCCGTGCATGCGCCCGGCCTCAAAAACATCCCTAAATAGGATGGCATAGAGTTTGGGCAGGTGGGCAGGCCCACTCATGATTTCCAGTACTGGTTCGGGCGAACCGGTCTGAACCAGCTGAATACCACCTCTGCTTATATGGCAACATCACACAGAACAGGTGGACTCCTTTCTTCATGCACTAGAATAGAAGTAGAGTTTGCTACCTTGCACACCGAACACAGCTCTGCATTGCTTTCTCCACTCAGAATAACAGAGTTGGAAGGGTCCTTGGAGGTCTTCTAATCCAGGGGTCAGCAACTTGTGGCTCTGGAGCCGCATGTAGCTCTTTCACCCCTCTGCTGCGGCTCCCTGTCACTCAAAATATGTGTCACAACCGCCAATGTGCGACACCCGCTGGTACGTGATTTATTGAGCTTTTCAACCCCCAGTAGGCCAACCATGGATAAATCCAAGAAAAGTTTCAGAAGAATGTTTAATTCAACTACATATGCTAGTTTTGCAGCCACTCAAGAAATAGTCAGACATGGGAAGGGTTTTGTGACTCCCGGTGTTTTCTTTTCTGTGGGAAACAGGTCCAAATGGCTCTTTGAGTGTTTAAGGTTGCAGACCCCTGTTCTAGACTAATCCCCTGCTCAGGCAGGAAACCCCGTACCATTTCAGAGAAAAATGGCTGTCCAGTCTCTTCTTTAAAACCTTCAAAGTTGAAGCATGCAGAACTCTGAGAGGCAAATCATTCCACTGATTAATCGTTCTTAAGAGTTCTAATTCCCTTTGGTGTTGCTATGCTATTGCCAGACCAAAGCCAAGGCCTCCGATCTCCCTGCAGACTGCCAACGGTGCTGTAGCTTGTGGTGGCAGAGTAATTCATTAATTTGATCGAATGAATTTTTAACCCCCCTTGCTGGCTAAATGAAGTCTCCCTTGCTGCTTGCTCCCTTGCGGCAGTCAGCAAAACAATATGATAATAAGGTTACACAAAGGCCTCCGCTTAAATTATTATTATTATTATTATTACTATTTTAAAAAAGGCCACGACTCAGATCAAAGAAGAAGTGAGAAATCTCCACAACAAATAAAACATTAAATTAGGGCAGCCTGTTTGAAGAAGAAAAAAAAACAAAACAATAACAGCACAAGTCGAAACTGCCTGGAATCCAAAGACAGTTCAAAGCGGTGGGATAACGTTGTTAAGTCGTTCGGCCTGCGTCCTTCCAAGCTGCTTGATCTTATTGCTTTAGACTTGATAAAAGAGGAAAGGGTGACAAGAGACCACGGTTCTTTCTTTCCTGCCAATGTTTATTTGGACTTTCTACCTACTTTTCCTCCTGCAGACCCGCAAACAAATGGAAGACACCTCTTCTGCTGATCAGAGCCTGACCTCCAACTGCGTAGTCACTACCTCTGAGCTCAGCGGTGCCCCTGTGCTGTTGAAGCCATCCCTGGGGAACGAGACTCAACCTCCGCCCTACCAGCTCCATGCGCCCCAACTACACCAACATAACGGCTACACCGAGTATTTTAGCATGCATACAACCGGCGCCCGGCCGGTCTAAAGAGTCTCTTGACTCTCCCTCTTGGCTATGCTGATTCCTATCTCGACATTTTCTGGGGCTCCCTCTCTTGAGACAATGGCACCCCCATCCCTGGTTTCTCTCCTGGGACCCCTTTCACCTGTGGCATCTTTCCCCATTGTCTCATCCTGTCTTCTTGGGATCCTGGAAGCCAGGGAGACAAGATAGGGTGGGTGGGTTCACTTCAGTCCTGCTCTCCCCACACCTCCTGACTCCTTCGCTAGGACCCAATTAGTCTGTAGGTCGTGGGTCCTTCCCCATGGGACAGTCTTAAGCTTTCCCACCCCCTTCTGGGGTTGCTTCTATGAGGGGAAGCCAAGCATTGAATGAACATGGGTGGAAATTCTCTTCTAGTTCAATCAGAGCAGAGGTGGCCAACTGTGGCCATTTTGCGATCTGTGGACTTCAACTCCCAGAATTCCTCAGCCGGCACAGCTGCCTCAGGAATTCTGGGAGTTGAAGTCCACCAGTCGTAAATTTAGAGCGACCGACAGACCCATCATCTTTGGCTGAGTTTTTCCTGTAGACCAGTGTGTTTCCCAACTTTTGGCAACTTGATGAGGAGTGGACTTCAACTCCATGGCTGGCTGGAGAATTCTGGGAGTTGAAGTCCACATGTCTTAAAGTGGCCAAGGTTGAGAAACGCTGCTGTAGACCAAAATCATCTAGTTTTCCTCAGCCTCCATTGTGATTCAGTAGTTTTCGTGTCTGGATCCCACAATGAGGAACCAGATTCGCCTTGTAATTATATCGCCCATGTTACATGACTCCATATTAACATCTTTTGGTCCACTTTTTTTTCTTTCTGCTACCTTGTGAAGATAGTTTGAATCTTCTAGGTCCCTCTGCCTTGGTTTCCCTAGGGTAATGATGTTGCCCTCGTTAGTTCCTAGGAACTAAGTTACCCTGTGGTAAAATGAGCATCCAATAAATTTGATAAATAAATAAATAAAATAAAACATGCTGTGCTCCCTGATCATGGTGAATTTCTGAAAACCACAAGAGCACATTTTTTTGCTTTTTTTCTTCTTCTTTGTTTTGCCAAAATAAAGAATATTCTCATGTTTCTATTTCAATGTGAAAACATGTGACTCTTTCAGGCAAACATCTGCTTATAAAAGGAGGAAGAGATACCTGAACATGGAACATTTATATATATATATATATATATATATATATATATATATATATATATATATATATATATTCTGGTAAAATAGCCTGTTAACCACAGACGCTGATGATGTAATACACACTTTGCTTTCTTCCTCAGGATAATCTGCAAAACTAATAGAAGAACCAAGCCTATTTTTTAATGTGACACAGCAGTCAGATAAGGCCCCCTGAAAATTGTAGTTCTGTGAAAGGATGAGATAATTTCTTAATCTGTTAAAGTAGTTATTTAAAAAAAGGTTGAATTTTGTAAGAAGAGACATGCTTAGTTCAAAGCAAATCAGTGCTTTTACATCATCTTATTATTAACTTAACATACATTCTTGGTTGATTTGAAATGATTTAAGGCAAGCCACCGTCAGAGCAGCATGCACCATAAAGAATAAAAAATACAACAGTAAACAAAAGTATATGTGTTGGACACAAATGCCTTTAATATAATGCTTTCCAACCTAGAGGAAAGATGTGTGGACTTCAATTCCCAGAATTCTCCAGCCAGCCATGATGGCTAGAGAATTCTGGGAGTTGAAGTCCACCCATCTTAAAATTCACTAGCATGCTGACTGGAAAATTCTGGGAGTTGAAGTCCACCCATATTAAAATTCAGTAGCAGGCCCTCTAGAGGATTCTGGGAATTGAAATCCATATATCTTAAAAGTTCCCAAGTTTGGAAAACTGCTTTAACAGCAATGTTATGTATACTAATACCGCAGAGAAGGGATCGTGTTGATTTTCATATGTTTTTGCAGACCTTATGAAACTGATGGGCTCCGGTTTTTTTCTCTGTCCATAACCATGGGAAAATTAGTATCTCAACAATGTTCCTCTTTTTTCTTTCTCAGAACTCTGCACAGCAAAATATTTCAACTAATGCCCATTCTGTGGTGCCTCTACTGGGGTGCGTAAATTACACTCATGCCGTGATTAAAACGTTTCCTCCAGTCAGCCACAAAATAGCACTATTCAGAGGTGTCCGATGCCAACTTTGCAAAATGCTACCTGATTACTGTAGCATTAATGGTTAAGAATAGACTAATTTTCTCATCAGCACCTGCACTTGCCTGAGTTTTAATTTCAGAAAGCAGCTCATCTTCTATATATATAAAAGCAAAAACCACTCAGTCATTAATCACGAAATCTCCAGAACCATAAAGGCTACAAACTTGAAATTTGGTATGTATGTTCTTCTTGGCTTCTCCGTGCTCGCTAAGAAAGGATTTTTCAAAATGACCATCGGATCATTAGTATTTCCTATATTATTAACACGCTCTGATGCTAACTAGTTAATGTCTGCTCCCCCTCCCAACCTGAAAATAACTGGAGAGAAGGGGGATAGGATAGGGGAGGCTTCTGTGGGGCAAGGCTGAGGGAGAGAAGGTGGTAGGACGGGAGGCTTCTGTGGGGCAAGGCTAAGGGAGAGGAGAGGAGTGGAGAGGCCGATCGTAACTACTCATTAAGTTTCAAGCTGTAAGTGTTGATTTATCGAGCCCAATCACATAGTTTCATAGCGGAGCATGGGTATTCAGCTAGTTTATCATATAATCACCAAACCTTTACAATTTTGTAGTGTGGTCTAGAAAAAATAGCAGAATGCCAAACACATCAGCAGATCACATCCATATAGCTTAATGGCAGAATCTCCAAGCATCTTTAACAAGCAACCTAAATCTTGATTCTGAATTTGGAAAAATTCTTTACACGTCCTTCATCTCCCACACATTGAGTCCTTTGCAAATGAACATTTTAAATGGTGAAAATTCCCTGAACAATTTTTTTAAAAATATATATTTTTTTATCCTGCATTTTTTTAATAAATAACTTGAGGCAGCAAACATACCTAATACAGGTAATCCTTGATTTATCTCCAGAGCTGAATCCAAAATTTCCATTGCTAAGGTAGATGGGTGAGTTTTGTCCCATTTTACGACCTTTCTTGCCACAGTTGTTAAGTGAATCACTACAGTTAAGTTAGTAACAAAGTCCACTGCAACCGTCGTAAATACCTGCTGGTTACCAAATACCTGAATTTTGATCACATGACCATTGGGATGCTACAAAGGTCGTAAGTGCATAAAACGGTCATAAGTTACTTTTTTCAGTGCCGTTGATAATGGTTGTACTCGGTGTACCGACTAATGGTTGTACTAAATGAATGGTTGTACTCAGTGGTGGGTTTCAAATTTTTTTACTACCGGTTCTGTCGGTGTGGCTTGGTGGGTGTGGCAGGGGAAGGATACTGTAAAATCTCCATTCCCACCCCACACCAGGGGAAGGATACTGCAAACTCCCCATTTCCCCCTGATCAGCTGGGACTCGGGAGGCAGAGCATAGATGGGGGCGGGGCCAGTCAGAATTTTTACTACCGGTTCTCCAAACTACTCAAAATTTCCGCTACCAGTTCTCCAGAATTGGTCAGAACCTGCTGAAACCTACCTCTGGTTGTACTCCTTCCTCCTCACATTAAAATTGTCATCAAGCTTTTGATCCTGCACTGAATGTTGGAACCCACCTCACAGGGTTGTTTTTTGTGGGGGGAAATAGAAGGAAGTAGTATTAGATATGTTTGCTGTGTTATTTATAAAAATACAATAAAGGAGGGAAAAATATTTTTAGAAAGTACAGTATGCAGCAAACATATTGTAGCAGAAACTATATTTAAAATGTGGAAAGCCAGTTGGCAAAAGAAAATGCAACGTGTACTTTCACAGGTGAGAAGGATAGAAACGATAAGAGGAAGGCGGAAAATAATCCTTTAGGTATAATAAATTGTACACATCGGCCGGCTGAGGAATTCTGGGAGTTGAAGTCCACCGGTATTATCAAGGTTGGAGACCCCTGTGCAACTTTGGGTCCAGATATGATAAAGTAGCCTGGCTAGGTGGCTCACTGGCTAAGACACTGAGCTTGTTGATCAGAAAGGTTGCCAGTTCAGCGGTTCGAATCCCTAGTATAAATCTCCTGCGCGAGCTGGGGGTTGGGCTAGATGACCTCAAAGGTCCCTTCCAACTCTGTTACTATTAGCCTCCTCCTTCAACCTGGGGTCATCAGAGAGGCTTCAATCCCCCTCAAGGGTGAGCCAGCTGGGGATGATGGGGTTTGTAGTCCTTCCTGCAGGAGCTGACAGCTGCGCTTGGTCATAGGAAAGGGGGGCGCCTAACCCAGCTGGGTCAGGACATCCCACTGCAGTGTTTCTCAACCTTGGCAACTTGGAAAAAACGGGTGGACTTCAACTCCCAGAATTCCCCAGCCAGCATAGCATAGCTGGGGGATTCTGGGAGTTGAAATCCACCCATTTTTTCCAAGTTGCCGAGGTTGAGAAACGCTGCTGAAAACCTTATCCGCACCCCCCCCTCCTCGCACGCTCTAGCCTTACCGTCTCTATGGCTTCCCTTTCCATAGAGACGAGGAGACCTCCGTGCTTCGCTCGCAACCGCTCTGGGCCGTTGTCTCGATGCCCCCCTCGGTCCCGGACTGGCCTCTACATGGGCCGCGGGGGCAGCGGAGGCGCTGTCGGCTGCGGAGGTGGGTCGAGGATTTGGGGGGGGTCCCCTTTAGCCCCCCATTAAACCCCATTGCCAGCCACGATTATCAATGGGGAGCCAGCCGGGCCCAAGGCCTCCACTCCCGGGTCCTCCGGATGGGCTCTTTCTCCGCACAGCCGTCGCGCTTCCCTGGAGATGCTGGGTTGGCTGCATCGCTTGCCGGGTCTCCCCTGCTGGTCCCTGCTCTCCCTTCGGTCCCCTTGATCCCCGGCCTGGATCCCCTGAAGACGTGCGGATTTCCCCCTCCCCCGCCGCAATAGAGGGTCCCCTTTATTGGGGTCCAGAATTGTGTCTTTTTTGAACCTCCTGGTTTCTTCCTTTATATACCAAATATCTACATTTGTCAATCTCATCTATCTTCTATCTCTCTCTATATCTCTCTCTCTCTATATATATATATCTATATCTCTCTGTCATTCTGTCTATACTGTCTGTCTATCTATCTATTTATCTATCTAATATCTCATCTATCTTTCTATCTCTCTCTCTATATATATATATATATATATATATATATATATATCTGTCTATACTGTCTGTCTGTACTATCTTTCTTGTCTATCTATCTATCTATCTATCTATCTACCTCTATCCATCTACCTACCTACCTACCTTCATCATCCATCTCTCTCTCTCTCTATGTATATATGTGTGTGTGTGTGTGTGTGTGTGTGTGTCTGTCTATACTCTGTCTATACTGTCTGTCTGTCTGTCTGTCTGTCTGTCTATCTATCTATCTATCTATCTATCTACCTATCTATCTACCTACCTACCTAACTTCATCATCCATCCATCCATCCAACCACCCACCCACCCACCCACCCACCCACCCACCTATCTATCTATCTATCTATCTATCTATCTATCTATCTATCTATCTATCTCTATCTCTATCATAGTAGTAATAATAATAATAATAATAATAATAATAATAATAATAATATTTATCCGGTGTAAGAATGCATGGTACTGAATATTTTTTTCTGCATTTCTTCCTCCATGGCTAGATGCTGACACCCAACTCACTTTTCCAGCTATATTAACTGAGCATTCTCTTGGATTACAGGGAGATCCAAAGACCATCATGGACCTCCTAAAATCCAGTTGCTTGAAACTGCTGGTTCTGCTGCCCCTTGCTCTGTGCGGGATCCATCAGACCTATGCCGGTGATTGTAAGGGACGCCGTGAGGTGCTACGCAGCGCTTCTGGCTACGTGACGGATGGGCCTGGCAACTATTCGGTCAATGGCAATTGCGAATGGCTGGTGGAGGGTGAGCATCTGAAGAAGTACGGTGGGCGATGGTGATTTAAAGGAGGAGGTTGCAAATCAAGGCATTTCGCCCTCTAGAGAGCATCTAGAGAGCATTGGGGAATCCTGGGAGTTGAAGTCCAAACATCTTAAAAGTTACCAATGTGGAGGAACTGAATTAGAAACACTGCTCTGACTCCTCACTGATTGAGTTTGGGGGCTTGTCTGTGTGATGAAAACGCATTTTGGGAGGAGTGGAAATGTGTTAACAAGATATTAATATAGAAAGGATATGTGTGCTGATTGGGACTTTTAAAGTCCTTGCATCCCAGGATGCTTATTAAAACTGCTATGGCAATGCGACTGATATGTTGCTTTTTATTAAGACAATAAGCTCTTTCTTCAGGATAGAAACAAAAGCTGGGTAGTCCTAAACTTAACAACCATTCGTTTATTGACAGTTACTGCACTGAAAAACATGACTTATGACCATTTTTCACATAATAGAATAGAACAGAACAGAACAGAATTCTTGACCGCCCTGAGTCCCTTCTGGGAGAAGGGCGGGATACAAATTAAATTATTATTATTATTATTATTATTATTATTATTATTATTATTGATTCGCCAAGTATGACTGGACACACAAAGAATTTGTCTTTGGTGCATAAGGTCTCATTATACATAAAAGCTGTAAGTGATAAATCACAGTCATCATTTATTTTATTTATTTATATTTATATGCCGCCCTTCTCCGGAGACTCAGGGCGGCTTACAATGCGCTAAGCAATAGCCTTCATACTTTTGTATATTTTATATAAAGTCAGCTTATTGCCCCCACAAACTAGGTCCTCATTTTACCCACCTTAGAAAGGATGGAAGGCTGAGTTGACCTTGAGCCTGGTGAGAATTGAACTCGCAGTAATTGCAGGCAGCTGGATGTTAAATGCTGCCTTAGTAGAGGCATTAGCCTCCTACGCCACTCAGGCTCCTGTATCATAAAAATACATTCATCATAAATCATAAGATACAACACTTAGTGATAGAATCAACCTAAATCGTACTAGGAAACTAAATAAAACAATATAAATTGTGCAGATACAAGCAGCAAAGTTATAATCCTATAGTCATTGTGGCAATCCCCATGGTCATAACTCACCTTCTTTCAGTGCCACGGTAACTTCGGAATGGTCACTAAATGAAATGTTGTAAATCAAGTCCCTGTAGTAAGTCCCTGTAGTTCACTTTCTTAAGATTGGCTGCATTGTACACTGTTGGGTACTGGGATCCGATTGCTAAGCTTTTCTTTTCCTGTACGTTTCAGCTCCTAGTAGCAGCTATCGCATCCTCTTGACCTTCATGTTTATGGACACGGAATGCACGTATGACTACCTCTTCATTTATGATGGAGATTCTCCCAGCAGCCCTTTGCTGGCCAGCCTAAGTGGCAGCACTTTGCCCCCTACCATCGAGGCCACTTCGGGCAAGGTACGGTAGCCCCAATGGTGGGAGATTCTTTCTTTAAGGTTCAGTCGATTGTTTCTTCCAACCTTTGAACTGAATGGCTGGTGGGGTGGAGTCTGGGCAACCGAATGGAGCCAGCAGTGCGGTTTAATGGCCGGATGCCCTTCCTGATGCCAATGCGGAGTTTTGTTCAGCAGGTATATCCTCATTGTGCCCAGAGAGAGAGAGAAATATCTCCCTCTACCTAGGATTGAACTCACAGCTTCCTGATTGTGAGGCGAGAGCTCCACCTCTAGGCCACCACACCACTCTCTGTTCTCCTATCGTTGACACACTTCAATCAAGATGAAGTCATTATGCAAATGACATCTCACTTTGCATGCATGCATTATGCAAATTGCATCATTTGCAAGATGACGGCACGACCTATGGGAGGCCTCCTCCATAGAAGCTCATCTCAGCCAGTTACAGGTAGTCCTCGACGTACGACCACAGTTGAGCCCAGAATTTCCGTTACTAAGTGAGACCTTGGTTATGTGATTTTTGCCCCATTTTATGACCTTTCTTGCCACAGTGACCGATTTTCACACTTACGAACCATTGTGACATCCCTGCAGTCACCTGATCCAAATTCAATTGCTTGGTGACCGACTCATATTTATGATGCTTGCAGGATCCCGGGGGGGGGGGGGGGGGAGTATCACGTGATCCCGTTTTTGCGACCTTATGGCAAGCAAAATCAACAAGGAAGTCGGATGGACTTAACAACAACGTTACTAACTTAACTTCCTGCAGTGATTCGCTTAACAACTGTGGCAGGAAAGGTCGCAAAATGGGGAAGAATTCCCTTAACGGTCTCGTTTAGTGACAGGAATTTGGGGCTCAATTGCGGTCGTACCTCAAGGACTCCCTGTCTTGTAAAGCAGTTTAAAAAGACAGACATGGAAAGGAACACAGCTTGTATTGGCAAATATTTTGCCTCCATTAGCCCATCGTCTTGACACCCACTTGGGAGTACTCATTCCTGTTGTCCCAGCCTGTCAGCGGCCTGTGCAGCTAGTAGCTAATTCAGACAGCAAGGAGGCTGGTGTGGTGCTGCGCCAGCAGCCTGTGCAGCTGGCACTTGAGTCAGACAGTGAGGAGGCTGGACAAGATGTGGTGCCAGAGGCGGGGATTCAGCCAGGGCCTTCAGAACCTCCAGAAGCTCTCTTAAGTGAAGAGGACGAAGAGGAGGAGCGTCTTTTCAATGCATGGATGTGCAGAGCTGCCAAAAGGCAGGAGTGGCTCCTCAGGAGGATGTCTCCTCGAGAGTAAGGCTTTGGGGCTAATTGGCCACTCCCTTAGCCTATTTAAGGAGGAACGTCGACTGAAGCAATTTGCAGGGAACAACTTCGTTCACATACCTTCGTGTCTTGTCTTGCTTATCTTATCAGCTTCCTGCAAATTGCTTCTGCAATTTGTAAAATTCCTACTTTGTAGATGCTGTTACACCTCTTCAGTGACGCCAACTACAACCTGCTGGGCTTCAATGCTACTTACTCTGTCTCGCTGTGTCCCATGGGCTGCTTGGGGCATGGCATTTGCGATAACGACGGGCGTTGTGCCTGCTTCCAAGGCTGGGGTGGCGAGGATTGCTCGATGCCCGACTGCAACACGTATTGCCAGAATCATGGCACCTGTAACCAGGTAAGAGATGGTCCTTTTGTGTCTCGATTGGTCATTGATTTATCCTAGGGCCCGTTCCCATGACATTTCGACAACAGCACAAGAGGTAAAAATATAAAATACGAGATGTAAAATCTACACTATTATAAACCTAGATCTAGATCAGTGGTGGGTTTCAAATTTTTTTACTACCAGTTCTGTGGGCGTGGCTTGGTGGGTGTGGCTGGGGAAGGATACTGTAAAATCTCCATTCCCTCTCCAATCCAGGGGAAGGTTACTGCAAAATCCCCATTTCCTCCCGATCAGCTGGGCCTCGAGAGGCAGAGAATAGATTGGAGGGTGGGGGGCAGTCAGAATTTTTACTACCGGTTCTCCAAACTACTCAAAATTTCCGCTACCGGTTCTGCAGAACTGGTCAGAACCTGCTGAAACCCACCTCTGATCTAGATGACAGATACAGATTTTTGGGGGGGCTTCATTGTCCCAACCAGGAATTTGCCTCACTTATGGAGGGCATCTGCGCATCTTTCAAAACCAGTCCGAATTGGGTTCAGCATTGTTCATATCGCACAGGGCTGGTCGAATTCAGGTGGTTTTTCTAAGATGCAAAGCAAACTTTGACGTGTGTGTGGGGGGTGGGTGGGGTGGGGGGTTTTTCTATGTTGTTTGTTCTGTGTGGCAATTCCAAAGGTGCTTTTTTTTTCAAGAGCCAACTGGACTTCCTTGTTTTTCTTTGAAGACGTTTTGCTTCTCCTCCAAGAAGCTTCTTCAACTCTGACTGGATGGTGGGGAACGGAAGGATTGATACTCCTTGCGGACAGCTGGTCATTTGCATCCTTTTAGAGAGTCATTGAAGCCACTTAGAGGTTTTATCTATGTCCTCAGGGTCACCTGAGTGGTGCAAATGGTTCCTGAAGTCTGCAATTTTTCCTCTGCAAATCCGTTCACACTCCCCATTCAAATAATCCCCAATTGCATAGCTAAAAGTGTATCGACTCTCTGTGGAAATGTTGTTTCCACATATTGTGTATCTCAATTGGTCAGAATTAGAAAGAGAAATTGCCCCTATTTTATTCGCATTGTGATGGAAGAATGTCCCGTTAGGTTTTAATTTGCCGCGAGGGCCATGTCAGTAACTTTTCCTTCTGCTTCCTCCCATAGGTGTCAAAGCATTGCCAGTGTGAACCGGGATTTGTGGGCCAGGCCTGTGATTTAGCCTTGAGTGACAACCAAGGTGCTGGAAAGTGGTACAATGTCAGCATCCGAGATTCCAATTTCTGGCCCCGAACAGCAGCTGCTGGTGCTTTCCTACCTTCTACTGGGGGACTGTACATTTTTGGAGGTGAGGGACATCACTTCTTATTTCTTTTTCTCTGATTTCAGGTGATTTATGGCCACAATTGTTAGGAATATGACTATTACCTAACTTGGTGGGTTGGCAATATATAAACCATCAATGTATGTTTGCGTTATATTGTATTGTATTGTATAACTGTAAGACTGCTGTATTGCATCATACTGTGCACTGATTGGTTAGTGCTGTTGCCCAATGTCCTTAAGAGGGAGCTAGAAACATGGCTTGTTCTCTTTGTTGTTCTTGCTCTCTGATATCTCTGTCCAACTTACTGTCTTACTGTTTACAACTCTAGAAGGACTGTTTACTCTGTACGGTTAATACGACTGGTATGAAGACTTGGTTTACTTGACTGTGTAAACTATAATACGACTCAATGTATCTGTATGGTGACTGTGCTTATTCATAACTACTCTCAACCGCTTTCATGTGCACACCCTTGCTACTCAAGGGTTATTCCTTAACAACAACAGATCCCAAAATGTATGTTTCTAAGCAAGACAGTTAAGTGAGTTTTGCATGATTTTATGACCTTCCTTGCCACAGTTGTTAAGTGAATCACCGCAGCCACTAAGTTAGTTAACACGGTTGTAAGGAAAGCTGGCTTCTCCATTGATTTTGCTTGTCAGAAGGTCTCAAAAGATGACTAATGTCTGACGTTCTACCACCCCATCGTCCCACAGACTACGTGATTGAAATCTTACCAGGGGCAATTCATAATCGGACAAATGTGATCTCTTTCGTGGGAGGTGGGAAGAACGCTATTCTTTAATTAGGCAGAATCGTGCGTGGGAGGGAAAGGTAAAGGTAAAGGTTCCTCTGGACATGCGTGCTAGTCGGTCCTGACTCTAGGGGGCGGTGCTCATCTCTGTTTCAAAGCCAAAGAGCCAGCACTGTCTGAAGACGTCTCCGTGATCATGTGGCCATGTGACTCAACACCAAAGGCGCACGGAACTCTGTTCCCTTCCCACCAAAGGTGGTCCCTATTTTTCTACTTACATTTTTTATGTGCTTTCCAACTGCTAGGTTGGCAGAAGCTGGGACAAGTAATGGGAGCTCATTCCATTATGCAGCACTAGGGATTCGAACCGCTGAACTGCTGACCTTTTGATCGACAAGCTCAGCATTTTAGCCACTGAGCCACCACGTCCCTTATACCACCGCGTCCCTTAAAAAGGTAGAAAAGGTAGAGTTGGTTTAATGTCAATCATCCGACAAATAAGCCCAAGCAAAGTAGACCCTTCCAGGAACTTTGAAATCCCAAAAGCAAAACTTTATTGGGTACATTATTTTGGCACTGAAGAATCAAAATCAATGGTACTTTTTCCCTGCGTTTTTAAAATTTTAAAATGCGTGGACTACAATTCTCAAAATTCCCCAGCCAACAAGGGGAAAAGTGAAAAAGCCTAGCTGACTAGGGAATTCTGGGAATTGAAGTCCACACAACCTAAAAATTTGCCAAAACGGCAACTTTAAGTCAAATGGCAGTAAAAAAATGGGAAGAAGTGTTTCAGAGCATTGAAAAAAAATTTCCCCTTCATTAACGAAGCTTTCTTCATTGCAACATTTCCACAATTCTTTATTGACCCTCAAAGAGCATTACAGATTCATTTCTGAGATCAGCATACATCTTGCTTCTTCCAACTTGTCCTGACATAATCTGTTAGTTGAATGCTTTCCCTGCTGTTCCTAAATTTCATGACGTTTCTGCTTTCTTCCCCTTTAGGCTTGGACCTAAACACCGCTATGGGAGACCTTGTCTTCTATAACTTCACCACCAACACTTGGCATCAGAGGGTGCTCAGCCCTTCCCCAGTAAGTGCCTTTCGATTTCCCCTTGTCCTGAAAAAGAGAACCTTGAACATTATGGAGAGGAAGAAGAGGCCCACATTATGTCTGAGATGCTTAGACATCCACCCAAAATATTGTGTGTGAATTTAAAAACTTTGTGCCACCAAGATACCATGCATCTTCCTGATTCTACCGTACATAAAATGAACTCAAGAGAGAAGCGAAGATGCTTCTCCTGTGCCATTGTAGTGAACGTGCCAGTTAGATAGAGCCAGGTTGGTCTATTGGTTGAAGAGATGAGGCTAGAAACCAGATGTCAACTCACAAAGCATCCCTGGCCTGCTCTCGAGTTGCCATAAGCAAGTGGGGATGGGAAACCTACAAAAACAGCATGGCAGCCAAAGACAGATGCACATTCCAGACTTATCTCTCTCAAGGCTGTACCTCAGGGTTACCTACAGCGGCAGCAGGAGAGTGATCTCTACAAGCCACAAAATTGCTCTGTTGGCGAAAGTGATTGATAACACACCCTGGGGGAAGGGGAGAAACAAGGTCATGATTGGGATGTAAATTACATAGGGACAGAGCTGGCTTCACTTGGGAACGTGCTGACACGAAACCCCTAATAAATAACTGGATTTCTTTTGAAGCTTGGCTCAAGGCTCATGATTTAATTAGGGCATCTGTTGGAACCCTGACACCAGAAGCCTATGATTTCTAGTCCTGCCTTAAGCATGAAAGCCGGCTGGGTAACTTGGGGCAAATCATCAGGAGAAGGTGAATTTTAATTTTGCCTTAGCCATGAAAGCTGATTGGATGACATTGGGCCAATCATCAGGACAGGATGAGTTCTAGTACTGCCTTAGCCATGAAAGTTAGTTGGGTACTTCGGGCCAATCACCAGGAGAGGGTGAGTTCTAGTCCATTGTTAGGCATGAAAGCAGGCTGGGCCAGTCACTAGGAGCCTGTGAATTCCAGCCCCGCGTTATGAAAGTTAGCTGGGTGATATTTGGCTGATCACATTCATCACAACCCGCCTCACAGGGTTATCGTTGTGGAAAAAATAGGGGGAGGTAGATGTATGGAGTATGTTTGCTGCCTCAGTAACAATAATTAAGATGGGATTTTTTTAAAAAAAAAAATCTAAAAATAAATAGTGAACTCTTTTCCATCTTTACGTTTCCAGACTGCTCGTCACTCCCACACAGCCGTGGCCTGGGAGGGCTCCCTCATTCTGTTTGGTGGAGAGCTGGCCACTGGGTTTCTGGCCAATGATGTCTGGATGTATCTGCCCCGGGAGGGCTATTGGCAAGAGCTAGTGCCTCTCAACACAACGATTCCTCCTGAGTTGGCCGGCCACGCGTCTGCGGTGGTCGATGAATGGCTGTACGTATTTGGAGGTGAGTTGAGGAGCCACCTGTGTGGTTCAGGTGTCCAGGTGTTGCTCTTCCAGGGGAAATGCCCCATCATAGCAATAGCAATGGCACTTAGACTTATATACCCCTTCACAATGCTTTACCGCCCTCTCTAAGCAGTTTACAGAGTCAGTCTCTCGCCCCCAACAATCTGGTCCTCATTTTACTGACCTTGGAAGGATGGAAGGCTGAGTCAACCTTGAGTCGGTGAGAATTGAATTCCAGGCTGCGGGCAGAATTAGTCTGCAATACTGAATTTCGGATGGATGGATGGATGGATGGATGGATGGATAGACAGACAGACAGACAGACAGATAATGGATGGATGAATAGATGATACATATAGATATAAAGATGATAGATAGATTAGATAGATAGATAGATAATAGATGATAGATGATAGATTAGATAGACAGACTAGACAGACAGATAGACATAGAGAGAGAGACAGGGACAGAAAGAGAGAGAGAGAGAGAGAGAGAGAGACATAGAGAGATGGGAATAATATTTAGACTTATATACTGCTTCACAGTGCTTTACAGCCCTCTCTAAGCAGTTTATTGAGTCAGCCTATTGCCCCCCAACAATCTGGGTCCTCATTTGACCGACCTCAGAAGGATGGAAGGCGGAGTCAACCTTGGAGGATTCAGCCTTATACCTTCTAATCCATTCCTGCAGGACGCACCGGAGTGGATGTCTTCTCCTCCCACATGTACCGCTTCCACCTGAAACGATGGACCTGGGAGCTGGTGATTCCTTCAGGAGGGAAGGCGCCTGCAGCAGCCGGTCATTCCATGGTCTTTCACCCTGCTTCCCGTACCCTCTTGATTTATGGTGGGCACAGGCCCTCCACCGCTCGGTAGGTGGGCGGTTGTGGAACCCCTCCCCCCCCCCCCCCCCCCCAAAAAGGTACAGTGGTATCTCGGTACTCGTCTGCGATTCCTTCCATTAGGTGGGACAAGTACTCAAAACAAGTACTGAGCAAACTGTGTGACTTACTTACATGACCCTTTATTTTGGCCTTAAGGAGTAGCAAGCCCCGATGCCAGCAAGTTCTGCCTTGCACGCCAACTACAATCAGAATAGAGCTGGAAGGGACCTTGGAGGTCATCTAGGCCAACCCCCTGCTCAAGCAGGAGACCCTATCCCATTTGAGACAAATGGCTATCCAATCTATTCTTAAAAATCTCGAGCGTTGAAGCACCCACAACTTCTGGAGGCAAGCCGTTCCACTGGTTAATTGTTCTCACTGTTAGGAGGTTTCTCCTTAATTCCAGGTTGCTTCTCTCTTTGATTTGTTTCCATCCATTGTTGTTGTTGTTTTCTTGCCTTCTGGTGCTTTGGAAAATAAGTTGTCTCCTTCTTCTTTGTGGCTGTCCTTCAAATATTGGAAGACTGCCATCATGTCCCCCCTAGTCCTTCTTTTCTCTAGATCAGCCCTACGCAGTTCGTGTAATGGTTCTTCATCTGCTTTACTCTCCAGGCCTTTGATCGTCTTAGCTGATCTTCTCTGCACTCTTTCCAAAGTCTCAGCATCTTTTTTGTAATGGGGTGACCAAAACTGAATGCAGTATTCCAGGTGTGGCCTTAACTAAGGTTGTATAAAGCGGTAGGAATACGTCACGAGATTTTGATTCTGTGCTTCTGTTTATACAACCAAGGATTGTATTACCTTTTTTGGCTGCCCCAGCACACTGCTAGCTCATATTTAAGTGATTGTCCACTAAGAGTCCAAGGTTCCTCTCACAGTTATTGTTTTTGAGCCAAGTCTCGCCTATTCTGTACTAGTGTTAACTCGCAAAGCATCTCTGGCCTGCTCTCGACTTGCTATAGGCAAGGGGGATGGGAAAACGGTAAAGCAGCACGGCAGCCAAAAACAAAAGCACATTCCAGACATCTCTCTCTCAAGGCTGTCTCCCAGGGTTACTCACAGCAGCCGGAGGGGAGTGATCTCTACAACCTGCAAAATTGCTCTTTTGGCAAATGTGTCTGATGATATACTGTGGGGGAGAGGTGGGAAACAGGGTCAAGTCTCAGCTGTAAATTACGTGGGGTCAGAGTTGGCTTCACTTGGAACGTGCCGACATAAATAACTGGAATTGTTTTGAAGCTTGGCTCGAGGCTCATGATTTAATTAGGGCATTCCCTCGGAACCCTGACAGCTGGTACCTTTCTCAAGGAGAAAAGCAACCTGAAATTAAGGAGAAACCTCCTCACAGTGAGAACAATTAACCTTTGTTACAAGTACAAATTAGGCGATGAGTACTGAGAGAAAATTTCCTTTGCTTCAAAACGTGTCGGGTACCGAATTCGATGAGTTTTGAAGCAATAAAATCCCGAGGTGTGACTGTTGTGGGACCCAGGAGAGATTGCGAAAGGAAGGACCGGCTCGACTTCTCCCATCACTGCAGGTTCAGCGTGCGAGTGAACACCACCGACCTCTTCCACGTGGACCTGCGTTATTGGAGTACGTTGCGGGCCAAAGATTCACACCGGGGCCCTCGAGAAAGGGCCTTCCATTCCGCCACCATCATTGGCAACTACATGGTGGTGTACGGTGAGTGTGCAACAAGGCTACTCAAACGTTCCGGGAACTGGGAAAGTGAGAATTCTTGAAATTCTTATTACCGGTAACAGATAGTCCTCGATTTACCTCTTGGGGAAAAAAAATTGACTTAGGACCGTTTTTCACACTTACGACCATTGCAGCATTCTCAAGACGCTTGGCAACTGACTCCTATTTATTTACTTATTTTTTATATATATA